>JAJHZJ010000091.1:600000-1164548 GCA_023548195.1 Bettongia penicillata ogilbyi
GTGGAGACAGGTTCATTTATTCAAAGTACATGTTGAACTAAGATACTGGAGATATAGAAGAAGTTGTTCTTTCTTTTATATGTGAAATTAATGAGTCTGCTCCCCGCATTACCTCACCCACTCACTCTCAGCACCAGGAGAGTTTAGAGTCTGACTCACCTCCTTGATTTTGGGGAAGACTAAATTGCCTTGTTCATTTTGGCTGTATGTGAATCCCTTACCCTGGAAACTCATTTATACCAGGATGGAAGACTTGTTCTTCACCATGAAGGCAGAGCATTAGATGCTTTCATGATCTCATGAGATGCCTTCAGTGATTTTTCAATTTCCTGAACAACTTTGCTTAAACACTTCTGCCTCCCCCCACCAACCATCTGCTCACAACTTCCTTCATTATCTTCCTCCTTATTTATTTTTCTAGCATAGTTTTGGGACAATCTGATCTCTCTCTAGTCAGAAATCAAGTTCTCAGTCTAGTTGCGTGACTTTCTGGGAAATGTATCTCAAACAAACAGAATTCTTTCCAAACTTAGAGATTCTGAGAGACTCTTGTGGGCAGTGTGCAGAGACACAAGGTGGGGATGCAATTCTGTTTGTGAAAGTGAGGAACAGGACAAAAGAGGGAAGAGAGGCAGTCAACTGCCATTGGTACTGAGCAAAATGAGGCCTTATCATGGCAGCTGATGACTTTGGCTAATAAAGAAAATTATAGTGTGGGGCTTCTCTGAACTTTCCCTTGATCAAAATTCAGGAAAATGATGACTTGTCTTTTCTAAAGGCTCTATCTGATAGCAACAGGATGGATATCTAATTTAAAGGTGTTTTTTTTTTATTCTTCAAATTTTCTTATTTGCTATTTGAATTAGTATTTCAAAGTCACTTTACCCTAGCTATAAAACAATGAATAGTTAGAACTACTTTTGATTTAGTTATTTTTATCATTTGAGAGGGGAACTGGGAAAAAAGACTGATGAACAGTCATTTATACAGAGAAAGATGTTTGAGCTCTGTTTAAAATGGTAGAATTCTATAAAACCAACAAAAAACCATCAACATGACCTCTAACACCACCACCACCCCTTAGACCATAATGAAAATAGAACAGGACCCTGAGCCCAAGATCCCCAGAAACAGCAGCATCTCCAGACCACCAGCCCTGCTTCCAACTTTACCATCATCAAGGGGAGCAACCCCTGCAGAAAAGGAGCCATCCATTCTTTCCAACTATCAAACTGCCTATCAGCTGGGCATTTGGAGCCAGCTTAGCAACATGCAATTCAGAGGGAGAGAAAGAAGATATTATGTTCTAAATTAGTCAAGCTACCACCATCATCTTGATTAGCACCCCGCTTCAGGCCATAGTGGAGATAACCCAGCACCCTGAGCTCAGGAACTCTGAAAATAACAGCAATACTTCACCCTCAGGCCACTAGTCCTGCTTTTTCAGCCTTTTCCCCACAGTTATCATGGAGGAAAGCAACCCCTTTGGAGAAATAATCTGCCATCCTTGCCACCTCCAACACCAATTACTGATTGTCATCTATGGGCAATTTAGTCCAAAAGCCAATGGAATAATCACACGTTCCAGAATACTATCCCTTCTTCTGTCCTAGATCATAACTATTGACTATGTGTAACAACTCCTGTGTAAAAATGGACAGCTATCCCCACCAAGTACTATTTACAGACAGGGGAAGCAAGTCAACTTACCTAAAGTAAATAGGCACCCTAAGTGGAGGTGGAGGAAAACCATGAAATCTAACTATTTTCTTCAACTAAAATTATGCGCTATGCTACATAATCTCAATTGAGCTTTCACTACAGCACAGAAATCCTTTTATACCTCCCCAGTCAATTAACTCTCCCACTCACCACAGTGGTTATTCTAGAACTCTTTGTCCTTAAACCTCTCACAGAGTTCTCTCCCAGGACTCTACCATCCGCAGTATCTGGACCATCACAATTACTTTCTGATTCATTTCCCTACCTCAAGTCTTTTCCCCTTTCAATCTATCCTCCGTTCAGCAGATAAAGTGATTTCCCCAAATTCCCCTCCTTCTCAATGAACTCCAGTGGCTTCCTATTACCTCCATGATTAAATGTGAAGTCTGTATGACTTTTAAGTTTGTTTATTTTCCCACAGCAAAGCCCTCTCCCTCTCCTTCCAGTCTTCTTATAGTTTCTTCCCCTTCACGTACTCTATGATTCAATAATTCTGGCCTTCTTTTCATTCCTCTCACATGATACCCCATCTTACTCTGGATCTTTACTGACTGACTGCCATGCAGGGAGCAGGGACTGTTTTTTTGCCTTTCTTTGTATCCCACTTAACATCTAGCACTATATCTGGCACATAGTATTATTTATATATTTATAGCATTAATTAATGCTTACTGATTGACTGATTCCTTGTAGAGATGGCCAAGTGTGGTTAACTGGGAAACAAAAATTCCCATTGAAGGTAGAATAGTAGTATTTAGACCCTGCTGGTAGTTTCCACATTTGAACGGGAAGGGCTAGAGAGGCCAAATTTATAAAGTATACAATTCATCTCTTGAAATCCAAAGCTCATCTCAAGTCCTGTCTTCTACATGAGAGCTTTGCAGATCTCCTCAATTGTTAGCTCTCCCCTGCAAATGATACATTCATTTTCTAAACATTTTATTATTTTTGAACCTGTTGTTTTTCCCTAGAAATAGGGAATGTATATTTTCCCCCTGTATATCTAGCCCCAGTGCCAGGCACAGTATCTGGCACAGAATAATTACTTAATCATTTTGTTCTTGTTGTTGAATTGAGTTGGATAAACTCTTTAAGGTTCACTGTCCTTCAGATATATTCCCTTGGATTTGTGATTATTCCTTAATCCATTCATGGTGCCATCTTGGCCCTTAATTTTCTCTATTCTTTTTCTACCCCCTCCCTTTTGGACATTTAACAATATGTTACCCAAAAAGAAGGCAGGGATGAGATAAATGAGAGAGTCAATTGTGTCCTTTTTTTGTTACTTATGAAAGCTACTCTGGTGAAAGGTTTGCTGGGCGAGAAAGCTGACAATGATTGGCTCTAATGAGGTCCAGGGCTATCTGTGGATTTCATTTTTTTCTGATGTTCCCATCTGATCTCATTAAAGGTAAATGAAGGCTAACAGAAGGTAATGTATAAAGATGGCAGAACGTGGTCTAATATACTGTCATTTTAGAAAAAAGAAATAATAAATATTGATCCAAATCACTACATGTAGATTCTCATAAAAACCATAGGCTACAAGAGCTGGAATGGATTTATAAATTATGTAATCTAACCTCCTCACCATCTTATATTAGGAGAAAGCATTGATAAGTTGCCTTTTCGGACTTTAAGCTTCAGTCAGTGCTAGGAGATGTGTGAGGAAAAGTATAAAAGTATCCCCCTCATGTATCTTATCAATCTCCCCACTGGCTGCTCATGGGAATTGGCAAAGTGCTAATGTGGTGACTGATTTGTTTGAATTCCTATTACTTCATCCTTATTCCCCACACTGTAACATCAGGAGGGGATAGTTTTGTTCCATATAGGTGAACTCAACTAACCTCTCTGAAATCAATTTCATTTAGCCTCTCTGGGCCTCAGTTTCTGCAGCAGTAAAATGAGAGAGTTGAACAAAGTAGCCTTCAAGTTCTCTTCTGGCCCTAAATCTATGATCGTTTAAATGATTAGAAGTTAAGTGAGAGGGAATTGTGAGCAGTGCTGTCTGGGAATCCAAAGATTGGAGTTTTTGTAACCCTTAGCATCCAAGGACAAGGGATATGAAAACAGTTCTACTGGAGAAACTTTGCAAAATCCTTTTTTTCCTTGTTTCAGGTGAAGTTTCTGAAATACTATTTGTCCATAGATCAAGCTGATGCACTTTTCCTGCCACCTCCCACTTTCCAAAGGGAAATGACAGCTGGAGAGTTATTCCTCAATGTAGCATTATTTCTTCCTCCTGCTGGGATGTATTAGCAAGGTCATCACCTGTGCTGTATTGACTTCAAACATTTTGTGGTTGCAGAGGATTATGACTTTTTAGCTTGCAGAAACAGAAGATGCAATCAATTCATGAAACAAATGCATTTTTTTCTTTCAAAAATGTGTATTTATTTCTGCCAGAAGTTTAGAGGCAGGACTTGAAAGAATGGTTTGAAAAGAATTTATCATTGAATGTCCTGTTTCATTGCCTCTTTCAGCTAAGAGCATTTGCAATTGGCCAATGTGAATTTAGTTCTAGCTTCCTAGATTTGAAATAAATGGAATTTTTGAAAAATTCCCACCCCCAACCAACAAACCGCCTTAGGAAACAGACAAGGTACAGTCTTCTGACCAATATTTTGCACAACCTTTGAATTTTTCCATGACATAAAGCGAAATGGTCCACATTTTTGTGACCAAATTCCATATATTACATTTCCCTGGAAGGAAAAATGTATCTTAAGAACCTATAGAAAATAGTGCATTAAAGCTAGAAATCAACCACCAAGTATTTATTAAGGACCTGCTATGTCCCAGAAGCTTTTCTAGTTACTCCAGACACAAGTTTAAAAAGGGAAACAATCGCTGTTCCAATGGAACTTATGTTCTAGTGGAGGAGACAAGAATATGTAAAAATATGTACTGTATAAATTTGTTAATAAATACAAATATATAGGTACAGCTAGGTGGCAGAGTGGATAGAGCATTGGACCTAGAATCAGGAATATTCATTTTCCTGAGTTCAAATCTGGCTTCAGACACTTATTAGATGTGTGGGTTCTGTGATCTGGGCAAGTCACTTTACCCTATTTGCCTCAGTTTCCTCCTCTAAAAATGAGCTGGAGAAAGAAATGGCAAACCGTTTCAGTATCTCTGCCAAGAAAACCCAAAATGGGGTCACAAAGAGTCATATGTGACTAAAAACGACCGAAGAACAACAGAATAGAAATAGTGAGGTACCAGAAGTTGGGGGAGGTTGCTTCATGTAGAAAATGTGAATGAGATTCTCTTAGAAAAAAATAATTGAAGGGACTATTTTTTCAACCTCTGCAGTAATGTTTGAAGGTAAGGAGGGAATTCCTTCCTGTAATAGGGGGTGGCTGGTAAAAGCTACAGAGAAAGGAGATTGAGCATTTATGCATGCAAAACAGAGAGAAGGCCAGTTTGGCTGGATTTCAGAATGCTAGAGAACAAGTAACATGGAATGAGGTTGGAAAGGCAGGTAGAGATTAAGTGGTATAGAAATTTCAAAGGTAAATGAAAGAGTTTATAATTCATGCTAGAGATAATAAGAAGCCCCTGAAGTTGGCTAGGTACTCACATGATCAGACATGAACTTAAAATTATTTTGGTAACGATGAGTTGGATGAAATGAGACTTGAGGAAGGAAGACCATATTGATGGCTGTTGCAGTAATCTAAGTGAGAGGGCTTCAACTATGGTGTGGTAACTGCAAGTAGAGAAAAACAGTCAAATGAAAGATGCTATGAAGGTAGAAACAGCAAGATTTGACAACTAATTGGGTATGCTGGATGGTGGAGAAAAGGGGTGGGGAACCATTATGAACCTGAAAAATTGGAAACCAAAGTAGGGATGTTTAGAAAAGAATGTAAAAGTTAAAAAAAAAAGATAGTCCTCTTTTAGATATGTTGACTTTATTATGCCTCCAGAACATACAGTTTAAAATGTCCAATAAGCAGCCAATCGGTGATATGAAATTGAAACTCCAGGGAGAATGGGGCTAAATATGTAAATGTGGGAGTCATCTGTATAGAGATGATAGTGGAATTCATAGAAGTAGAGGAGGTATTAAAGCACAGAGAGAGAAGATCAGAGAGCCTAAGACAGAATCTTGGGGAACACTCTCAGAAGAAGAGAAATTAGAAAATTCTCTTATCTAACCCCCTCATTTTACCTAGCAGAAAGTATATGTGTGTATGTATATATGTATGAGTATGTATATGTATGTGTGTTTATATATGTGTGTGTACATATATACATATACATATATGTATGTATATGTATATATAATCGCCATCCAACTTGGCTTTAACTTTCAGCATTAATTTAGTATAATGTCGTCTCTTTCACTTTGCCTTGACAGTCTTACTTCTTCTATGATACTCTTAATTCACCTCCTCCAATCTTTCCTTGGGTTTTTGACTTTCTTTGTTTCCCCAGGGCTTGGTGTCTGGCACATAATAAGTGCTCAGTAAATAAACATTAACTGATTTTCAGGTTGAAAATTTGAATTTCTGATCTTCTTCTTTTTAATTCCTAAGATTTGTGACCCAATTTTTTTTTCTCCTACATTCCTTTGTCATCTTAATACCTTTTCCCTAGTTTGATCATATTAAATAATTTGGCCAGTACCTAACACAGAGTCTTGCATGTAGTAGGTACTTAATAATTGTTATTGATTGATTTAATTGGACGCTACCTCAAATTCTTACATATCCCCACATTTCATATGTGCATGGGTCTTAGGACTCTTTTAGCTTACTTGTTTCCCTAGAATAAGAAGCTTTGCTATTCTATGGGCTTAGAAAGACAAAATTAGCACTGTTCTGCCCAAGGATTTCAGATCCTTGGGAAAATGTCCTTGCCAGACAGGCAGGGATTTATTTTGAAGCATTGTGTTCTATTGAGGATGCCTGTGTATGAATGAATGAGGCAAAAATGTGGTTCTTAGGCAGAGTTCATAGTCCTAACATATCTTGATCTTTGTGACTAAATTCCTAGATAATTGAAAATGAAGAATATTTGAGTCCAACAAAGGAAAGGATGACAGAATTTGAGAATTGACAGGTATCTTTGCAGTCACTTAGACTGACCCATACAACAAAAGAGTTCCTCCAATAATATACCCTACAAGTACTTGTCTAGCTTCTGCTTGAAGATCTCTGAGGAAGGAAAATGCCTCATCCTCTTAGGAAGCACAGTTCCACTTTGGCACAGCTCAGATTGTTAGGATTTCTTTTTCTGATGTTGAGCCTAAAGTTACCTCTTTGTAACATCAAGCCATTACTCCTTGGTTCTTCTCTCTAGGTCAAACAGATCAAATCTAATCCCTTCCCTGCATGCAGATAACTCACATTTCTCCTGATTATTCTTTTTTTCAGGCTAAACATGCCCAGTCCCTTTAGCTGATTCTTGTATGACATGGCATCAAAACTCTTCACCACTCCACTCCAGTTTATCACTGTCCTTCTTCAAGGACAGTTCTCAGAAGTAGGCACATTATTCCAGAGCAGGTGCAATGAGGGCTTCATATGGTGAGACTCTCTATCACCTCCTTATTCTCAGAATCTGTACTCCTTAATACAGCTCAAAATGTCATTTGTTCTTTGTCCTTCCACATCACACTACTGACTTATGTTGAGTCTAGACTACCATGGAATCTCTTTTAGAGCATCTGATGTTTAAGTATGTGTCCCTCATTTTATATTTGGGAACTTGGTTTTTATATCCAAGTACAAGGCTTTTTATATTTATTTCTATTGAATTTCATCTTATTAGATCCAGCTGGATATTTTAACTTGTCAAAATTCTTTTGAATATTGATTCTGTCTTCCACTGTTAGCTGTCCCTCCAGGTTTTGTGTCATCTGCAAATTTGATGAGTATACAGTCTCTGCCTTTGTATTTAAATCATCATCAAGAATGTTAAATAGCACAGAGCTATATGAAAGTCTCTGGGGTACTCCACTGGAGACCACATGATCACTGCCATGGAATCATTAACAACTACCCTTTGATTTCTGGATTGGATCTATTAATTTCATTGGTAAATGGAATTCTGTGGTGAAGCAATTCCTTCTACCAATGCAGGTTGATACCTTTTTACAACTTATAGACTTGGAGAATTGTCCAGAGCACCTGAGTAATTAACTGATTTTCCCAGGGTCTCTCATCTCAACCAGTTTCAGAGAATGGGACTTTAAGCTACTACCTTGGTACCTCTGAGGCCAATTCTCTATCCATTGTGCCATCATCTTGTTAAAGTTTCATGCATTCTGAGACACTTAAGACATTCATAACAGTTATAGTAAAAAAAACAAATTGAACAAAGAAATGCTTTACACAATAGCTGATTCTGAAAAGTTCCACACGAATCAAATCCAATTTTAACTGCATTTAGAAGCTTACTGTAAAGGAATCCTAAAACAAAGATTTGTGTAAAGTGAATAATACCACCATAATTTGTCTATTCTGTGAGTACAGATTTTCTTAAAGCAGACTTTCCTGTACATGATAAGATGCTAAAGAGAACAAGGAGATGTAATACTTTCATCTTTTCTGAGAATTGTCTTTCAAGTGGTTCAACACTGTTCACATATATAATCATATGAAAAACGAGTTTCTTCCTGGAAGAAAGGAACAGGAAAATTCTTTTCTAATCATAGAAATAAGGAAACTGAAGCTGGGAAAATTGGATTTCTAAGCCCAGTTTGTTAGTAAGCAGGTCCATACTCCCAGGAGATACTTATTAAATATTAATCGACTATATCAGTGAACAATAATCTAGACTCCTATCTTTTGTTCCAGAACTTTTGTTCTAGAATCCCTGACTTATGAAGTTTCTCAGTGACTTCAAGATGCTTTCTAAATGTTGGCTCTTTTTCACCTCTAGAGTATTAGAATTTAGGGTAACATGTTCTCCATCTCTCCATTTGTCACGGCTAAAATATTCTGCTTAACGAGGACATAGATTTATCATCCACATTAAAAGTATGCTCTCCCTTGCATCTAGTCATGAAATGTAGCCGTGCTGCTCATGTAAATCATAAGCTTAGGTCTTTTTTTGTAATGTGAAGGAAAACATGTAAATCAGGGTTATGAATATTAATGTTGACATAGATCATCAATATGCCTTAAATAACCATGGCATGAACCTTGCACTGGTTTAAAAGGACGTGATGCTGGTAATTGTTCTGTGATTTTGCTAAGGGGAGAAGAGATAGAGTGACTGGAAGCTAACTTCAAATACTGCAGGCTTCTTTTAAAAAATATTATTGTCTCTAATAATAATTGTGTATTGTGTATATATTAATATATCACATTTATTTGTATTTTATAGTTTAATTAAATTGTGCAAGTATTTTAAAGATCCTATTATGTGTCAGCCATTATAATAAGTGCTGGGATAAATTGACAGAAATGAAACAGTCCCAGCTTTCAAGAAACATTGGATACTAGTTCATACTCCTATGATGTAGATGATGCCAATATTATTATCTCTTTTAGTCAATGAAGAAACTAAAGTTCATAGAAGTGAACCTAAGATCCTAGAGTTAGAAATGGAAGGAACTTAGAGGAAATATCCAATCTATTTCCCTCATTTTATAGATGAAAAGAGTTAGTGATCTGTCTCTGGTCAAAAATGGTGTTAAATGACAGAGAGAATTTTTTTAAGATTTATTTTAAGTTTTCAACATTAATTTCCACAAAATTTTGAGTTCCAAATTTTCTCCCCATCTCTTCCCCTCCCCCACTCCAAAACGCCTTGCATTCTTATGGCCCCTTCCACCTTCCACCACTGTGCCCTCCCTTCTAACACCCTCCCTTCCCTTATCCCCATCTTCTCTCTTGTCCTGTAGGGCAAGATAAATTTCTGTACCCATTACCTTTATTTCTTATTTCCCAGTTGTACACAAAAACAATTCTCAGCATTTGTTCCTAAAACTTTTGAGTTCCAACTTCTCTTTCATCCTCTGTCCCCACCCATCCCCACTGAGAAGGCAAATAATTCAATATAGCCTATATATGTGTAGTTTTGCAAATGACTTCCATAATAGTCATGTTGTGAAAGACTAACTATATTTCCCTCCATTCTATCCTGCCCCCATTTCTTCCATTCTCTCTTTTGACCTTGTCGCTCCCAAAGAGTGTTTACTTCTAATTGCTCCCTCCTCCCATTTGCCTGCCTTTCCATCATCCCCAACCCTACTTATCCTCTTCTCCCCTTCTTTCCTGTAGTGTAAGATAGATATTCATACGAAATTGAATGTGCATGCTATTCCTTCCTTGAGCCAAATGTGATGCGATTAAGCTTCACTTTTACCCTCTGACCTCCTCCCTTTTCCCCTCCATTGAAAAAGTTTTTCCTTGCCTCTTCTATGAAAGATAATGTGCCCTATTCCATTTCTCCCTTTCTCCTCCTAATATATTCCTCTCTCACCCCTTAATTTTACTTTTTTAGATATGATTCTTTCCTATTCAACTCACCCTGTGCTCTCTGTCTCTTTATATGTATATATGTATATACATATGTGTGTGTATAAATGATCCTTCCAACTACCCACATACTGAGAAAAGTTTCAAGAGTTACAAATATTATCTTTCCATGTAGAAATGTAGAGAGTTCAACTTTAGTAAGTCCCTTGTGATTTCTCTTTCCTGTTTACCGTTTCATTCTTCTCTTGATTTTTGTGTTTGAAAGTCAAATTTTGTTTTCAGCTCTGGTCTTTTCATCAAGAATGCTTGAAAGTCCTCTATTTCATTGAATGACCATTTTTTCCTCTCAAGTATTATACTCAGTTTTACTGTAGCTGATTTTTGCTTTTAATCCTAGTTCCTTTGACTTCTAGAATATCCTATTCCAATCCCTTTGATCCTTTAATGTAGAAGCTGTTAGATCTTGTGTTTCCACAATACTCTAATTGTTTCTTTCTAACTGCTTGAAATATTTTCTCCTTTACCTGGGAATTCTGGAATTTGGCCACAATGTTCCTAGGAGTTTCTCTTTTTGGCTCTCTTTCAGGAGGTGATTGGTAGATTCTTTCAATATTTATTTTGCCCTCTGGTTCTAGAATATCAGGGCAGTTTTCCCTGATAATTTCATGAAAGATGATGTCTAGGCTCTTTTTTTGATCTTGGCTTTTAGGTAGTCCCATAATTTTTAAATTGTCTCTCCTGAATCTATTTTCCAGGTCAGTTGTTTTTCCAATGAGATATTTCACATTATGTTCCATTTTTTCATTCTTTTGGTTTTGTTTTGTGATTTCTTGGTTTTTCATAAAGTCATTAGCCTCCATCTGTTCCATTCTAATTTTGAAAGAACTATTTTCTTCAGTGAGCTTTTGAACCTCCTTTTCTATTTGACTAATTCTGCTTTTTAAAGCATTCGTCTCCTCATTGATTTTCTTGGACCTCTTTTACCAGTTGAGTTAGCCTATTTTTAAAAGTGTTATTTGCTTCCACATTTTTTGGGGGGTCTCCTTTATCAAGCTGTAGACTCTCTTTTCATAATTTTCTTGCATGGCTCTCATTTCTCTTCCCAATTTTTCCTCCACCTCTCTTACTTGATTTTCAAAATCCTTTTTGAGCTCTTCCATGGCCTGGGACAATTGCACATTAAATTTTGAGGTTTTGGGTGCAGAAGCCTTGACTTTTATGTCTTCCCCTGATGGCAAACATTTTTCTTCCTCATCTGAAAGGATGGGAGAGAATAACTGTTCACCAAGTAAGTAGCCTTCTATAGTCTTATTTTTTTCCCTTTTGGGGGCATTTTCCCAGCCAGTTACTTTACTTTTGTGTCCTTTGTCAAGAGTACAGTATACTCTGGGGACCTGTAAATTCTCAGTTCCTCCAGGGTGGAACAATCAAGGGAGAGGAGTTTACTCCTCAGGGGCCTCCAGCTCCACCATGCACCAGGACCATGCTCAGGGCTGAGATTCAGATCAGCTGCTCAATTCCCCCAGGGTCTTTAAGCTGAGCTGCTCCAACAATGGACCCTGGCTGCTGCCACAGCCACCACAGGCACCACATCCACCTGCAGATAGCTGCCACCATCTGGGACTGGGACTAGGGGAGGATCCTGCTTCCTTCTCTCTCTGGTTGAAAAAGCCCTCTCACCGACCTTTGGCACCTGTGGGTTAAGGGATCTGCACATCTCCACTGCTGCTTGGTATTCTGTCCTGGAAGCCTGCTCCAGTCCTACTCCTCTTGGTGCCATGTGGCCAAGGCTGGACTGGGTTCTTCTCTGCATCTGATGGGACAGACCTTTCCTGATCACTTTGGGCTAGAAATCTCCTCCATTCCATTGTGCTGTGGCTTCTGCTGCTCTAGAATTTGTTGAGAGTCTTTCTTTACAGGTATTTTATGGGCTGTGGGAGAAGACCTAGAGCATGTGCATCTTTCTACTTGACCATCTTGACTCCGCCCCCAGAGACAGAATTTGACCCAAATCTTTTGACTCAAAATTCAATGCTCTTTCCACTGTACTGTGTTGTCTCTTAAGGTGATATAACCGATATGTCAGGGCCCAGATTCCAACTCGACTTATCTGAGTACATGTCCAGAGACCATTCCGGTATGCCACATTGCCTTTGGCTCTTAATAAATAAAAGTTTTCTTGCTTGATTCAACATAATTACTCAGGTCAAAGCTTGTGAAGCACAGACCTGAGATGTGATTTCTCCAGGTCATATACATTATTGGGGAAGTCTCCTTCATCAGGGATAGCAGCCCAGGACAACCTGGCATAGACAACAGTCATACCCCTAACAGCACTAGTTTCTTGGTGGTCTTGCTAGCCAACATATATATATTTCCATGTTTAAAGAACCAAGCCTTCTGTTCTTTTCTAGTTTGATCTCCTTGTCAGGCTACTGCTTTCCCTCTGGAAAAGCAGAGCAAAAGACAAGCATGTTCCCATGAAGTGGGTTAGTCTCCCACTAAATACCTATTTTCTAAGTACCTATAACATAATGAACCATGTGCAAAATACTTTGTAGCTTCAGCCTCTGGGGAAGCTTGTTTTCTCACCCAGAAGGTAAGATATACCAGTAGGTAATCAGATAAGGGTTAATTAACCACATAAGATGACAATCCATGAGGTACTATAAGACATATGTGATTACTTGTTAAATGAGGAGTACAGAAAATAAATGGTGCTGTGTTGTCCACTGGGATCTCTAAGCAGTCTGATGTAGGGATAACTTGACTCAACCCAGAAATTTCTTATTTTGGTTTTACTATATATTTTACAATGTATATACATATTATATATACATATGTATAATATAGACACCATATATACATGTACACAATACTATATATGTATATACATAGATACGTATAAGCATGTTATATGTTCACACAAAATTGCACACATTGATATGTACATGTGTCTATGTGAATGCACATGCATGTGGACATGTAATCATATATGTATACATTCATACATATACCCTAAGCACTCTTATTTTCAGGAATGTTAAAACATTCTAAATTTTAAAAAAATCTCTATTTTACTTAAAATGAATAAAAAATGTCATACAGCATGTTTCACAAAGGGAACAGGGAGTAAAATCTCAAATGAAAGCATTGTTATACCCATTGGGAGGATGATGCCATGGAAAGAACACTATCTGAAGCCCTGGGTTTGAAAGGTGGCACTCACACTTCTCTGTGGTGTTGCCTTAGACAGTCTTCTTCCCGTGTCCCCAAATCTCAGCATCCTCAATTGTAGAACTGAAATAAAAATTATAACTGTCATTAATATAGTACCTTAAGGTTTGCAGAATACTTTACATATGTTTTCTCTTTTGAACCTCTCAATAACCCAATGAGGTTGGCTTTGCAGTCTTACTAGCTCCATTTTACAGATGAATTAACTGAGTTTCAGAGATGGTAAATAACTTGCTCTGTGGTTTGTAGGGTAATTAAGTGTTAGAGGGCAAGATTTGAACTCTAGGCATTCCTGACTCCAAGTCTAGCGCTTTCTTCACTAGAGGTAATGGCTATCCGGACAGCTAGGTGATGCAGCAAATAGGGCTTTGGCCTGGAATCAAGAAGACCTGAGTTCAAATGCAGGCTCAGATACTAGCCTTCTAACACTAGACAAGACTGTTTGCCTCGTTTTCCTTATTTGTCAAATGGGGATAATAATAACACCTGCCTCCCAGTTATTATAAGGATCAAATGGGATAGTAATTGTAAAGCACTAAGCTTATTGCCTGGCATACAAGGAGATACTATGTAAATGTTTTCTGTAAGCATAATAATAATTTTCAATTATCAAAATTATTTTATTATCATTATTAAGCAACTTCAGAAAAGTGGGAAGATATCCCTGTGTCCTTTTGCACAGAAAAACAGGAGAAGCTCCCTAGGGCAGTCTTGCCTCCATCTCCAAATACTGTAGCCAACAGAGCTCTGCAGAAACATGTAATCCTATGAATATTACAAGGTTTCCTGATGAATCTGTTGTTTTCCAGGTATTTTCCAGTTGTTATCAGCATGCAAGGTCTGGAGTCACAGAGCATTTGGCACAGCTCATCTTTCTGTTTCTCTTTCCATTCCCACCTTTGATTCCAGAAATGTTTTAAAAATAATGGATGAGAGTTAATAAATAGCATGGCAGGCTGCAAAAAATGAACAGCAGTGTACTCATTTTGATAGACTACACTGTCTGCTGATAATTTACCAGGGCATAGTGCTGACATCCACAGCCCCACAAGAAGAACTTATCCCAGCTCTTAAACCAAAATCATTCCTGAATGTTTCCATTATTCATAAGGTACTCTCCATGAAACCTGCAAGAGGTTGTCCTATGATGAGTCCTCTGGACTAGTGACTTTTACCGCTTGGCATTTAGAAAGAAACAAACTAGATTCATGTGACTGTGCCATTTGAAAACCCTGGGGTGATGGATTTGGGATAAGGTCCAGGACCAGCTCAAAGGGACTTTTGATATCATCACTGAGTAGTTTCTGTTTGAATGGTGGTAGCAGGGGCTTCAGTAGACTCTAGCTATGAAGTTCAAAACCCTAGTTCGTAGACATGTCCTGTGGGAAAGACTCTAGATTTCTCCCTTCCCTGAAGATATGGAGGTCTTTAAAAAGCTTAGAATGCAGCATTATAAGGCAAGAGGTCACATCTAGGAATCATAGTATTGATCCCTTGTTTAGATTATCAAGGATGGAAGCACAAAGTAAAGGCTTTCCATTTCTACCCCTCCTAGTTATAGTTGAGAAGTTAAATCCAGGATCTCCGCCAGAGTCCATCTTTAAAGCTGATTCTTGGTAAATCACACAGCTCTAGGAGCCTCAGCCACTCTGAGCCCCCTACCCACTTTTGCTTTATATAAAAGACCATAGAAACTGAATCAATCATTCCCATGACAACTTCTATCACATCTGACTTTAGAAATCCTGATTTGCTAAATCCCATTGAGATCAGCACTGGGGAGCTCATTTTCTTAAATCCTATTCATAGTTGACAAAGGAAGCAAAAGTTGAGGGTAGTTTTAACGGTAGATCAGGTGGAATTTGATACTTGTGTTCTGGGTTTTACTTTGGCATTAATTCAATATATTTTAGCAAACAATAATCAAGTGCCTACTATGTGCAAAAGACTGTTAGACTTTAGGGATACAAAGACCAGAAAGAAAGAAGGGGGGAAGGAAAAGGAAAAGAGGATAAAAAGAGAGGAGAAGGGAAGTCTACTTAAGTCTTTACTGTCTGCAATCTTACAGTCTACTGAGAGAGTACAGTTAGCTCACAAGTAAATAAATATGAAGTACTCCAAGATTATTTGTAGAATACTAGGTTACTGAGGGAGTATGTCAAAAAAATTCTACTTCCAGAGATGAGACAAATGAGGTAATATTTATATAGTGCTTTAAATAGCAGATAGTAGATGCTTAATAAATGCTTATTCATTGCCTCCTTCCTCCCCCTGCAAGAAAGTGGCACCTGAGCTGTATTATGAAAGAAACTTGTAATTCTTCCAGTTGGAGGTGAGAAGGGAGTGCATTTCAGATGACAAAAATTTCATACTGAAGCTTGATTGAGCGAGACCATATTCCTTGAGCAAACTAAGCAGAATGAAATCGGTATGAAAACATGGTGGCCAGTGTTTCCCCAGATGCCATTTCTGGAATGGAAATGTTGCTGGTTCAAGCTTTTCAACACACACAAAGGCCTTGGATGCCCCTTGAGGAGACTGTCTGTCTTCTTTTCAGGAACTCTGTGTCTTACCAAAACCGAGGGCATGATCATAAACATGTACATGCACACACACACATTCTCTACCCTGACTTACTTCTCAGAACCAGAGTAAGCCAGAGCTAGCAGAGGGTACTGCAGATAATTTGTATTCAGATTTACAGCAGCTCTGACACTTACTTTGAGGCTAAGCTGATGACTGTTTACTCTAACGCATAATGACTGTGTTAGGAGTGACCTTTCCTGGCGATTTTCTAACCAATCAGTCTTAACCCTTTAATTAATTAATTTTCTTAAACACCAGGAGCTTTCCCACCCTTTCTACCCCTCGGCCATTATTCATTCTGTATCACACTCAGAATTATTAGTTAAGGAATTTTAATGATCAGACACAATTTATTCTTACCTTGCTAGCTGACATCTCAGTTGCCCAACATTCTTGCTCTGCTCACATGGCTTCTGATATTTGTTCATCTGGGGGAGTGCTCCAAAATTCCACCCCATATGGAAACCCAGGTAACAAAGTTTGATTTTTCCATACAGCCTTTCTTAAAACAATAGAAGAAAAATGGTTTGCCAAGCATGAAATATTGCCTTTCTCAATGGGATCCCTCTTTTCAAGGCAGTGATTAGGACTGTAATCTGCCCCAGTGGGATTTCATTATTTAAGGAGAAAAGAGGAAAGATGCAGGAGAGGAAAGAGATACTGTTTGTGTATTCTTTTCTTTCACTAATAGGAAGCGAGAATGAATGTGGATGCAAGGCAGATATCTCTGTGGGTTTTCATTTTCACTAATAGACCACTCCTTGTCCTGGTCTAGTCTTCAAGCCTAATCCCCCAAATTCTTTCTTCTCCTCTCCTTCTTCTATGAGTCTTTCATTAATTGCAAACAGAAAGATACAGGTGATCCATGTGGGAGAGGCGAGTGAAAGGCAATGAGAAAACCTCAGATGAGGATTTTCAAGTTGATCTGTTCTGGGACAGGCATTCATTCATCCTTTTCTGTTCCCTCAGTATAATACTCTTTTAAGTCCTTCTTCCAATACCACTTTTTCTTTGAGCTATGAGCATGCCACTAATGGTGAAAAGGGTTTAAAGAAACCCAGATCCTCAGAGCAAGTTGTTGATCTCTCACTTGTGAGAGTTTGCACATTCAGAGATGGTGTTTCAAGTGCCCCTGCTATTCTTTTATAGCTTCTTGATCTAACTACCACTTTTGAAGCTGGGAAAAACAGCATTGCTGATCCAGGACTCTCCCTCTTTTGTTTTCAGAATAGATGCATGGATCATGCAGTCAGAGCTCATTGTCTGAAAGGCGTGAGCAGAGAGACTTACAACTGTGATTTCAGTAATATAGAGAATTTCCAGATGAAGAAACTCCCTCTCTCAAGGCAGAATCTTTGCTGAAATTCCGAATCTTCATGCATTAACTAGCACACTGAGAGGCTGCTTGATTTGCCCACTGCCATTCAGTCAGTATGTGACAGGGACAGGACTCTTACCTCTCTAACCCTTATGCAATGTTTCCATTAGGGAGTTTTCACTTTATAGAGAAAGTCACCGTTGGCATTTTTATACTGTAAACTCTCCTAGTGTATTTACAATGGTATTTGATGAATAAAAATGAAATTTGCATTAATGCTCCTATCATATAAGCAAAGCACAACTGATATGTCATTCTCTTTCCATCAAGAAAGCCTTAGGACAAACCATTATCTTTACTGCTTTAGGAAGAGAATTTGAAAAGGAAATAGTATATTCCTTCCAGATCTATTTTTTTTTTTTGCTCCAGAAGACACCAGACTGACCTTGTAGTATAATTTCACTAGAAGGGAAGAATCTTCTCATAAAAATATGATAATAGATGTGACACAATTAAATATGAAATTTACAGCATGAATAAATGTAGCAGAATCTAAACATTAAAATAAAAACTAATTACTTGAACTGACAAAAATTTTTGGAAGGAGGCAAAATTTCTTTCAGAAAGTGATTATCAAATGGCAGAAGCTCATGGAGAATTTGCATGACCACCTAGAGTTAGAAAGCCTGTGGGATCACAACATAGAGAAAGGCCCACCAAGTATATGATGGAGTTTGAGACAATTAAAAAAATCTATTTATTAGAATGGTATTTCAAGGCAATTTCATGCTTTGCAGGGAGCTGCAAATTGGGTGTTAGCAGTTTTCTACTATAGCCAGGAAAGTTTCCCAATAGCTGTGGCAAGTGCACTGTGGCATCGAAGGGTCTGCAGGGCAGAAAGATGACTGTTCCAGAGAGTCCTGAGGCTAGAGGGGATGTGAGTGTCTGCCCACAGTAATCAAGTGGTATAAATTCTAGCCTTATTTCTGAGCTGGTAGCAGGAAGTAGGGAGAGGCAGCATGTCCCTTGTGATTTCCAAATGAATAGTAAGGAGCTCAGAGGCAAATTATGAAATCGGCAATGTGACAGTTATCCAAAGGCGGCAACATTAAATAGAGGCCAGATGGTCATGCTCTCTATGCCCTCTGCAATTCTAAGGTCTCTCTTTCAGCTCTAAAATTCTCTGCTAGCGTCAGTACTTATGGTGCTGCCTGAGGGAGGCTAAAACAGTGGGACTCAGTGGTGACTATATTTTCATTCTGCTAGGCAGAAGCCCAGCCCATTTGCAAAGTGACATCTAAGACCTGCCCAAACAGAGAGGAGCTTGATTCAGGAGCTTAAAAACAGATAGTCATTTGAGGAAGTGATCTGGGTACTAGGTCTAGCCCTTTCCCTTCATCCTTTCTTTTAAAGGCTTGAATCATCTACATCAGAACTGATCCACTTGAGCAAGTCCTTCTATCTATCTATAGTTGGTCTGAGCTGGTCCTTTTGCACATGGGCATTTTCACAGTCTTGACTTCTGTGCTCCTTGCTGGTGCTAAATGATTAGCAATTCAAAGATTTAAAAAAAAAGTAATAGATGTGACACAATTAAATGAAATTTACAACATAAATGTAGCATAATCTATAACAATGGAGGAGAAGCTAATTATTAGGAGCAAAATATATTCTTGGAAGGACATGAAATCCCGTTCAGAAGTGATTGCTAAATGACAGACACTTGTCAAGAGATAGCATGATCACCTAGAGTTAGAAAGAATGGTATTAGGTGAATTGTCTCTCATCAGTGGGAGCACTGACCCCCAGGAAATAGATTTCTCCTCTGGTTATAGATTCAGAAATGGAGAAAGGACATCACACCATACCCACAGCCACAGAAAATTATTTTGGAAACTCCTACTAGTATTCAGATCACTTAACAAAGTAGATGTGATTTTAGGGTAATGGAGTTAGCATTCTTCAGATTTTTAAAATTGTTATGACCCCATCCCCGGTTTCTCCTATATCAGGAAACTGATAAAGTCTGTGCTAACCTAAAAAAGGAGTCTAAACTGGACACCTAAAAGATAAGATGGTTGAGATGGATTAGTGGCTATCAACAGTAATAATGGCAATTACAATATCCAGCCTTTATATATCACTTTAAGGTTTGAAAAACCCTTTATAAGTATTATCTCATTTTATCCTCCCCAAAATCCTGGGGAGTATATTCTATATCTATTTTCACTATACGGATGAAGAAACTCAGGCATATAGAAGTTAAGAAACTTGCCCAGAGTCACACAGCTAAGTAAGTATGGGAGGCTAGGTTTGAGCTCAGTTCTGACTCCAGGTCCAACACTCCATCCATTGGGCCCTTCTATAGACTCTTAGGAGACTCAGGGATCTTTCACTTTTCTGTCTTTGTTATCCCTAGCACTTAGCACAGCACAATGCACATGGTAAGTCTCAATGTTTATTCATTTGAATTGAATTCAAGCCTCAGACTTAAGGATTCCTGTGTGTAGGGTGCAAAAAAAACCAATTTCCAACCTTTTTAATTCTTCCCAATCACTGATTATCCTCAGCATCGCATTGAGGGCAAAGGACAGCAAAGGAGAAGCCAATAGGAATTCCAAAGCCAGGAGAGTTAGCAGTGTTACAAGCCATTTGTTTAGTAGAATGTAGGAGAGATAATAAATCAAGTACCCAGACAAGACAGTTAAGAATTAAGATCCATACATTTAAGCAAGATCATGAGCAGGTGGATTTTTAAGTTGCCTGGGCATCTTCCCCACCTCCTGCTAACCCTACTTCGTTCAGATAGCAGTGTTCTATTCCGTAGTTTTCATCTTTTTTTACCTACTTCCTTTCTGGTGACTGCTTTGTTGGGACACTGGAGCAGTAAAAGCTTTGAGCCTGGTCTAGGACAAACTGTAATAAATACCTCCACTTATCCCAAATGACATAAGAAAAGGAGGAAGACCAAACACCAAACAGGCAGAGTATTTCACTCCCAGTATCAAATGGTCTCCCCCACAGAAATCATTCCATTGACTCATCACACTCTATAACTACCACCACGCTTTCTCACATCTAATACCATTCTCCCAGCAGCTGCCACCATTCCTTCTGGCATCTCTGAATGGTTCTGTGGAAATTCCTTAGCTTTGACATAGCTCAATTGCTCTCTGTGGAGGTGAGGACAGCAAAAGGAATGCTTTGTGGCTTGAAATCCATTATTGAGGAACAAACGTCAAGGTGCAGGGGAGCAGGAAAAGGTGAGAATCTAGGTGTACAGGTCAGGTCAGGGTACTAGCAATCATTGCGATAGGAGATGGATTCTGAGGAAAAGTCTTTCCTTGGACACAATATTCTAATATACTTATTTCTAGTAGAAAGTTCTCCCTTAGGGTGTAAATGGACCTGTGACTTGAAGTGCAAAAAATAATCAGGTGTTTTGATAATTACTTGTATTAACTTCACAACATAAGAGAAAAAAAAAGAAAGCTCATCCACATGCTTTTAATATAGTCTTAAAATATGAATGTGAATCCCTTGCTTTTTTACCCAATGGAACCTAGTCATTTGCTCTACTGGGAGGAAATCTCACTGACCCACCATTTAACCTTGGTGACAAACTTCAGACCATTTCATCCTTTTTTCTGTGACTCTTTTGACTACGAAAGCACTTATTTGGCAAAATACTTCCATAATCTGACAGGAAGTGTGACAGAGATACAGGTGCAGATAGATGTTTTGAAACTCTTAGGACATAGCCAATAGAAGGACAAAAGAATAATTGCCATGATTTGAATTTAATTGACAAGGCCTTATGAATAGTCAACAAGCTATAAATTCACCTGGTGTTCCGAGGCTATTTGAAATGAGCAGCAGCTACTGAGAAAACAATTACTAAATCAGAAGTTTGCATAGGATCGGTGCCAACTTGGCATCAATACTGGATGTGAGCACTGCTAAAGGGAGATGGAGGAGATTTTTAGATATCAATTCAGTTTTCTTGGCTGTAGGGGATAGTCTAATGCCAAATCAATTCCCACAGGAGTCACAAGGACTATAGGCCAGGCCAGGGGATTCTTGTGAAAATAGATCTACTGAACTCATCTTCCTTGCATTTGTATAGTATCAGATAATGTAGTGTGGTGGATGGAAAAGCTGACCTTGAGTCAGGAAAAACAAGGTTTAAGTACAGACAAATAGTGACTATGTGACCCTACATAGCTAGATAACTCAGTGGATAGAGCACTGGGCCTGGAATCAGGAAGAACTGAGTTCAAATTTGGCCTCAGACAGTTGCTAGCTCTGCGACCCTGGGCAAGTCACTTAATCCTCCATTTCCTTATCTGTTGAATGAGCTGGAAAAGGAAATGGCACAACATTCAAGTGTCTTTGCCCCAAAATCCCAAATGGGTTATGAATCAACAACAATGATGACCCTGTGCAGTACCCTGGACACCTCTCGAGGATGCAGATAAATGGCGGATCTTCATTGAAAAAGTCGTTTCCTTACTTTGGAGCTCCCTACAAGGAATGAAATCTCACGTTTGAACAACCACAAAAAGTACATAGTACTTTCATAGGATCTTCACAATACATCTGTGAGGGAAATGGGGCAGATATTACTTCCATTTTACATATAAATCCTGAGACTCAGGATCACACAGCTAGTAAGCAGCTATAACAGGATTAAAACAGAAGGAGAGAGGCTTTGTTTCTAGTGGAGGACTTAGTGTCAAGGACCATTTGAGTTCAAATACTGCCTTTGAAAAGTGTTACTTGCTCCAGGTATGGGCACATAAATAAAGTCATATAATCACCATGAACTTCAGTTACCTCAGCTTTAAAAAAAGAGGTTTAAAAAGAGATGACATCTAAGGTACCTGCAAGCTCTAAATCAATGATTCCAGGACTTTTAATGGAATGAGATTTTCATTACACCATGCTGCCTCTTTCTGATCAGTTGATTAACTGTATTTATTAAGCACAAAACTGCCAGTGACTATAAAATCAGAATATTAAAAAAAAATCTCTGACATCAAAGAATTCATCGACTTACTGGGCACTCAAGACTGACATAAACATGAAGCAACTAGGAAATGTGTTTCAAGTGGGCAAGTTGTACAACGTGGATAGTAAATACATTTGAAGTTGGGAGACAGAAAACAGTGGTGGGAGCTAGAATCATTTGGAAATACTTTTAGAAAGTTTTTTAAAAATCTTTTTTGTATTTCTCTTTTCCTCAAAATTTATTAATTTGTTTTCAGTTTTCAACAATCACTTTTATAAATTCCAAATTTTCTCCCCCTCCCTCCCCAAGATGGTATGCAATCTTATATGAGATCTACACATACATTCCTATTAACACACATTTTCACATTAGTCATGTTGCATAGAAGAATTAAAACAAATGGGAGAAACCATGAGAAAAACAAAACATAACAAAGGAAAAAATTGTCGCTTCATACTGTGTTCCGACTCCATAGTTCTCTCTCCCGATGTGAATGGTATTTTGCATCACAAGTCCTTTGGAAATGTGTGAGGTCTTTATACTGCTGTGAAGGGCTAAGTCTATCAAAAACAATCCTTTCACACTGTGGTTGTTACTGTGTATAACGTTCTCCTGGCTCTGCTCACTTCACTCAGCATCAGTTCATATAAGTCTAAAAATCTGTTAATAAGAAGGATATATACACTGGACCATAAAACTATTTGGATACCTGAAAAAAATCTAAACCATAAACTAGAAAGAGGAACAAACAGATGGTGGAGGAGACCATCTCTATTATCTGTCTCTATTGGGGATGACCTCTTAGGTTCATTTATTTATTCATCTGTTCATTCCTTTTATATTTGGGTATTTCGGTAGGAAGGATTTAAGGTGGAACTTGAAAACTATTTGGATACATGGAAAAGGTTAAAAACCATGGACTGAAAGATGGAATGAGCAGATGGTGAAGGAGACCACCCATCTCTATTGGGGGCTGCCTCTTCGTTTTATCTTTTGATCTATTCTCCCTATATCTCGTAAGATATTAAATGGAATGATGCATATACCATCAGATGCAGTTGCTTTGTCAACCAGGTTCTCTCCCTCTCCCTCTCCCTCTCCCTCTCCCTCTCCCTCTCCCTCTCCCTCTCCCTCTCCCTCACTCTTTCCCTCACTCTCTCTCTCTCACAGAGAATAAATAAATTGCTCTGATAAGAGAAAAGAGACAGTAGCTACAAGAGGGAAAAAGGATGG
This sequence comes from Bettongia penicillata ogilbyi, assembly GCA_023548195.1. Taxonomy (NCBI): domain Eukaryota; kingdom Metazoa; phylum Chordata; class Mammalia; order Diprotodontia; family Potoroidae; genus Bettongia; species Bettongia penicillata. The sequence continues at coordinate 623,552 of JAJHZJ010000091.1, forward strand.
GCTTTCACTGATTTTTAAGTAGGCCATTTTAGGTCACAGAGAAGAGATAATGATAAATACTCATAATTGATAGGTGTGGGATGCCTAGGGCATAATGTTAGATAGATTGTTGGTTGTGTTGGATATTTTTGCCCATTTTTTTTCCAAGGGGGATGGTTTAATTTTGGAGGAAGGGTTAAGGGAAATGACTACTAAAAAGACAATGGGGCATCAGTAAAATATTTTTGTAAACTGAAAAGATGGGATTTTTAAGTTGATATTTTGCTTGAGGGAGAGAGGAAAATATAACTTTAGGAATAACTTGGCATTCTTCCTTTGTGAGGATATCGAGGTCCACGTTGGAGATGGAAGTGTCTAAAGAGGTCAAGATAGAAGTAGAGAACAGAATGAAGTCTTTTCTCATTTGGACTATTGTACTTCAGAGTTGAATGGAGCATTCTAGAAAAGATTGTCATCAGTAAATGTTCAGTCAAGCAGCCACATTCTCTTGTCTAATTAAAAGCAGTCTCCCCTCCTTCAGCAGCACCTGACAGCTCGCTCTATATCAGTTATTCCTCTTTAAGTTGTAGGCTTTAAAATGGGTACGATGCTTTTATCACTGCCAGCATCACAAATTAATTAATTAACCTTTGGGTGAGCCAAGGGCTAGAGCAGATGACAGTCCCATATCCATTTTTAGCATCAAAGTTGAGGAAGGCAGAACAGAAGGAGGATAGGAAATAGGTTACCTTGGGTAATCCTCTCTCTGACCAGGGACATCTTCCAGCAGCAGGAAGGTAAAGTTGAGATGCTCATGTTACCCAGTTGTACTCTGAGGTAATGATGCTTCACAGAATGCTAGCAGTTCATCTGACATATGGCATGGGCAAAATCTACCCTTGATTCAGTGGTTCCTGTAGCACTTAGAGTTCAGGTTATAAGCCACACAATCTCAGCTTCAATCAGAGATTAGTAGAAATGGAAGTATTTTTTTATTTTTTTTCCCTCTAGCCTCCTTGCCATCACAAGGCTATAAATCACTGCTGCAGGCTCCAAAAGGGCTCAGATGATGGTAAGAGCCTTAACTAGGAATTTAGCAGCCCATTACAGTATAGAGTATCATGTTTTATCTTTGTTCCAGAAAAAATAACCAATAAGAAATGAGACAATAAATTTGTTTAAAGCTGAGCATCTTCTTGCCTGCCCCCCAGCACACATTGTAAATTCCAAGCATTTATGTGTTGCTAGAGGAAACTAGCTTGATGTCAAAAGTGTTTTAACATCCTTTGATTTACTTTGTAAGAACTTATTAGGATGATCAATGATGGTGTTTTGAATCCAATAGCAGACTTGGGAGACACTTGGACTCGTCATTATCCTCCCACCAGTTTTCTAACAGAATAATTTGCTTGTTGCTTTGGAGAAGACTTGAATGCGCAGCACAGTCAGTCAGTGATGCCCTGGCTCATGCCCACATGATCACCTGAAAGAAAGCTGTCCAAAATAACATCACTGGGTCAAAAGACGGGAACAATTTGGTGACTTTTCTTGCATAATTTCAAATTGTCTTCCAGAATGATTGGACCTATTCATAGCTCCATCCACAGAGCATTCAAGTTCCTGTTTCTCTGTAACCTCTTCAACTCCTACAGTCTTTTATCATCTTTGTCCCTTTGTAGGGCTCAAAGCAAAAATCTCAAGTTGTTTTATTTTTAATTTGCATTCATCTTATCAGGAGTGATCTTTGAGCCTTTTGTGACACGATTGTCAGCTGTTCACATTTCTTCTTTTACAAGCTATTCCACCTTCTTTGATCAAAATGATACTGAGTTTTACAGTTTGATTCATTCACTATATTCTTTGTAGGAGACTGCGGATGTGGAATGTTGCAGTTAGAAATGATGCGGTTACATTGTCAACTGAATTTTGTTTAACTCGTTTTCGTTACAATCCACAAGCTTCACTAATGCCAGTCATGTGCCAGCAACTGTGCTTAGTTGCTCAGGATTCAAATAGAAAATGAGAGTGTTCCTGCCCTGGAGGAGCTTTCATTTTACTAGTGAAATACAACATGGGAAGATAAAATTGGAGGGGCCAAGTGCAGTATATTGGTTGCGATGTAAAAAGCAAAAATAAACCTTTTTTTTGGCCATTGGCAAACTCATGTTTGCTTCCCTCTAATACCCTTTTTCAAGAGAAAAAACCACCTACTCAGTGTGAATACAGTGGTGTACTCTGGAGAAGCTGACTAACCTTAACCCTGCCTTCTCAGTTATGCTGAATTGTCCTTATAGATTAAACTGCTGAGATCCTTATTTCAAACATATACTAAGTTTGCCTTGCGTACACTGCAGTCTGTCTGAAAACTGGACTGGAGGTTAAAGTAGTAACTGGCTTGAGTTTCTGTTTCCACAAGCCATGCTATCTACCCCCATGCCCAGCAGTGTGAGCTATAAAATCCCTCTCCTTTAATAACAAGATTTAAGTTGCTTTTCATCCTGTGTTCTTTCCTTAAATCCCAGTTGACCTGCATAAATGAAAAGCCAGTAGGAAGGTAACAGGCTTTTGAGATGTAAATACCGTAGTACAAGAAAATCAGTGAAGTCTGTTGCTAGTTCTCTACAGGGTTTTGAGTTGAAGAGTGAGGTTAGGAGTCGTCTTAGCATTTTTCCTTTGCTCTATATGTACAGTTACTGTCCATTTCATTGTCTGAAGATGCAAAGGGAGCCTTCGGTTCCTATACTTACTGCCTACCTTCTCTTTGGTTTTCAATTGATTTAAATTAATCTGTCTTTTCTAAGGTTCAAAAAAAAAAGGCAAACATATGGCCAGTAGATTTCTCTGTGAATTCCCTCTAGAACAAGAAAGGAGTGTATGTTTATACTTGCAGCACCTGGTTAAAGAAAAGATAAAGGTCTTTAGCAAGGCAGTGATGGGAATTTTCATGGCTATTCCAGCTCTGCTTATATTAAGTGCCAATGATATATCAGAAGAGATTCTGTGCTGGGGACTGGGGATACAAGGACAAAAATGAGGAAAACTTCCTATCCTCCAGGAACTTCCATTGGGAAGCTCTCTCTCCCTCTCCACACACACACACACACACACACACACACACACACGTTCATGAGTGATAGCTTAAGGCTTTTTATGGTGACATTAGCCAGGATACAGTGAAGAAGGATCATTTGACGTTTCTTTGATTTCTTGGATAAATGTCACTAGCCAGACCTGTTAGGCTCTAAAATAAACCTCCTTCCCTGTCTCCTTTTTTCCCTCCCTCCTTTTCCCTTTCCTTCCCTCTCTACTTTCTTCCTTCCCTCCTTTCCTCCCTCCTTCCTTCCTTCTCTCCTTTTCTAGGAAAGTTAGGAAACTGGTGGTAGTGGTAGAGTATTTTATTGCTGGATTAACTGAGAATGTTTAGGAATGCAGCATGGTATAATTGGAAGAGATTTGGCCATGGAGCAAAAGACTTAGATCTGAGTCTCAACTCTGTTACTCGGTAACTATATTATTTTCTCTTCTCTAAATATCGTTTTCCTCAGGGAATGACAATATTTATCTTCCCTCCCCCATAGGGTTTCTGTGAGGATCCAAATGAGATTGTACTTGTGGAGACCACACCTAGAATATGGAGTTTCATTTCCCAGTTATCTTGCCACTAAAAATTATGAAGATAAATTATAATGAGATGGAGGGAAAGAGGGAGGGTGGGAGAGAGAGAGAGACAGAGAGAGAAGGAGAGAGAGAGAGAGAGAGAGAGAGAGAGAGAGAGAGAGAGAGAGAGAGAGAGAGAGAGAGAGAGAGAGAGAAGGACCTTAAAGGGCTATTCTACTGGATAATTCTAAAAATGAGTAGTAACGATAATAATAATAGCTAACATTTATATAGTGATCTAATATTTGCAAACTGCTTTATATATATTATCTCCTTTGCTCCTCAAAACAACATTTTCAGGTACCTGTTAATAGCTTTACTTCATAGGTGAGGAAACTGAGGCTGAGAAAGTTTAAGGGACTTGCCAAGGGTCATATAGCTAGGAAATGAGGCAGAATTTGAACCCAGAGCTTTCTAACACCGTATCCTGATGCTCCATAAAGCGTCTGGAATTTCACCTCTGATACCAGTTATCTGATCCCTTAACTTCACTGAGCCTCAGTTAATTCATCTGTAAAATGGGTACATTAGTACATAGTAGTACTTACCTCACAGAGTTGTGGTAAGGTTCAAATGAGAGAATATATATAAAGTGTGTTGTGATCCTTAAAGTTGGTTATAATTAGGGAAGGATTAACAATTACATCAAGAGTGGAAACTCATTTTTCAAACTGTAGACTTTAGCCTATTTATGATTCATAAATAAATCTATTGAGGAGAGAGGTGGAAAAGTGGGAGAGGGGAAGGTAGAAACAAAGGGGAAGTAGTGTAGCTATTTTGGATCATGGTAGTGAAAGGCTAGAGTGCAGCCTGGAGAATAATGAAGACATGAATGACCTGAACATCTTTTTTTTAAAATGGAAGTTCTGGGAAGAATCAGCCAATCATTGGAAGAGGTCGAAGGGTTAGTGAGTACTTCCAGTATGATAAGTCTAGAGGTGGTTTGAATTTCAAGGGTGAAGAGTTTTCTGAAGCATGCACAGTAGAAAACGTCCAGAGAGTCAGGCTTACAGCCTGGAGAAGAATGAAGTGTCTTTAATTAAGTGGTTTTCCCAGAGTTTCATAGCTATTTGCAATGATATTTAAAATTTACATTTATATGCTATATACTTATATAACATTTATAGCTAGTAAGTGTCAGAAAAAGGATTTGAACATCATCACGGGTGGGGAACCTGTGACCTCAAAGCCTTCTAGGTCCTTGGGTGTGGCCTTTGGACTGAATCCAAGAATTACAGAACAAATCCTTTTATTAAGGGGCTTTATTCTGTGAAGTTTGGATTCAGTCAGAGTCACTTGAGGAAAGGGAGCCACATGTGGCCTCCAGACGGCAGGTTCACCACCTCTGACATGGGTGATTCTGACTGTGAATCAGCATTCTATTCATTATACCACGTTGTCTCTTATTTCTAAAAAGAATGAAAACCTCATGTTTGGGTTCTATGTCCCTTACCCCTACCTTATTCCCCAGCGTTGTTGGAGAGGAGAATTCTGTTATCTAGACCCTATTTCAATAGACAGCCATGTATTGAAAGCCATAGTTAGGATTTCTTCTCTATGATACAATTGACTCTCCCTTTGAATATGCAGCTTTGACATAGCCAAAGGTCCAAAGAATAGTTAAAACTAAATAGTAGCTATTGTCATTATTCTTAATAATGGACATTAATTGAATCCTTTGTTTATACAAGGCACTGAATGACCATATAGTGTGTTTATCTCTTTGGAGGGGAAGGGCATATAAGTAGCAATGCATTGGATCTAATGAATGAGAATGTATAAATCATAATGCATTAATGTATAGTTACATGATGTTAAGATATAAATAAGGGTTTGTTAACCTTTTCTGTGAAGTGGAAACTTTTGGTAGCCTGGTAAAGTCTATGGATTCCTCCTTAAGGTAACTTGTTTTTAATGCAGAAAATACGATACATAGGATTACAAAGAAAAACAAAGGTCAGTGAAAATAAAAGTGTCATTTTTTTCCATCCAAGTTCATAGACCCTTCTGAAATCTAATTGTAGATCTCAGGTTGAGAACCCCTACTTTAGACAATGGAGGAATCATTGAAGATAGAAAGGCCTCCCAGATGAGGTGAGACTTGAGCTAGGCCTTGAAGGAAATTAAAGATGTCTCTGGAGGTGAAAGATTTTCATTCCTTGTTGTTCAGTCGTTTTTCAGTTCTTTGTAACCCCATCTTGGCTAAGATAGTAGAGCGTTTCACCATTTCCTTCTCCAGCTCATCTTATGATGAGGAAAGTGGGGAAAATAGGGTAAAATGACTTGCCCAGGGTCTCATAGGTAGTACATGTCTGAGGCCAGATTTGACCTCAAGGAAGATGAGTCTTCCTGATTCCAGGCCCCATGCTCTATGCAACATGCCACCTAGCTACCCCTTTATGATCTTACTACATTCCCTTTCTGAATGTGTGCGCTGTGCCTGATGAGGGCTGATTACCCAATATCTTTTCCCTTCTCAGATTAGGATGAATAGGGGACACTTGGCTCTCCATTGACTGATGCATCCACCTCTCACTTCAGTGTTGTGAGGACTCACATTTCCCATTTTGTTGATCACTAGGGCTATAGGCTATTTTCAAAATTAAATTTTATCTGGTTCTTGCCTTGCAAGTTCATGTTCTAAATCAGAGTAACAGATCTAGGGTGTAGATTTCCTTAAAGAACAGAAAGGGCCTGGTGATGAGGGACCTTAAGAGTATAAGACCTGACTTAAATTAGGATTATCAAGGAGATGAAGAAATGGAAAGATGTAAGGTGCTGATTTCCAGTTTTCCAATTTGAACCCTCTTGTTAGTTAATATACTAGATCTGGCTTTTTCTCAGTAAAGGGACTCCCGATGAAGAAATTCCTTCTAGTAACGTAGGTTGGCACCTGCTCTGTAGCTTGTGTTCATAGACAGTTGGGAGTAGGCTGAGAGGTTAAATGACTTGCCCCAGTGTTACTCAGCCAGCCTATTGGTTATGGAATCATTGAATAGGAAAGTCAAAAAGAATTTCAGAGATGATTAGGTTTAGGGTCTTCATATGAAAGAAAAGAAAACAAATGAAAGAACAGAAACAAGAAAATAAGACCCAAGAGATCTCAGTAACTTACCTAAGGTCACACACTGAACTGATGTCATAAGCTAATGTCACAAGTCCATTTCTCTGGACTTCCATTTCTGTGTTCTTTTTTTTCTACTCTTCTAGCTCTTGGCATTTGACTGCATATAATGGTAGGCTACATATGGGGTACTTTAAGATCTATATATGATTTTAAAATTAAAATCAACTTCATTTCTGATCATTTTAAGACACCCCTTGAAAGAAGTGAATACATGGGCTGTTGCATAACCAGGAGTGTGAACTGTGTAGTGCTACATTATTAACCTTGGCCAAGGCAGAGATGTTCAGAAAACATTCTAGACTAATATTCAAAAGACTCATTTCTAATCTGAGATCTAACATTGATTATTTGACCTTAGGCAGGCCATATTTAATATTCCTTACCTCAGTTTTAAGAAAATATTGGGATACCCATGATTTAGTTTTCTTCTCTGCAAAAGTAGTCTTAATTTCTGGTTCCTGAATTGGAGAGGGAGAAATGTCACTGGCGATGAGGCAGTGAGGCTAGAATCATTCATGCCATGCATCCAGGATACCATGTTAGAATTACTTTCTGTAGACCATCAAGCACAGCCTTCTAATTTTGCCCATTACCCTCTTCTTTGTCAGCTTTGTGAAGCATACCCAGCCTGCTTCCTAAAGCTGAAACCAGGAAGGAATGAACTGGCAAGACTGAACTCACTTTCCTTTTGTAAACTACTGGGCAATCTTGTAGTAACTATAATTTCCTTCCCTAGCCCCACTGAGAATGTTGTTATTAATGTAATTTAAAGGTAATTAAAAATACATTGGACTTGGCTGTTGCTTTCGCTTCAAGTTCACACTTTCTTTTCTGTATGAGAAAGTCCCGCTGAGTCAGTTTGCTCTTCCAAAGCAAACAGCCATCATTAATTTGCAGGATTTCAAGTAAAATTGTAAAGAGATAATGTAGACACACATGAAAACAGAGCCAAATTCTGTCTATGTTGGCCTGTATTGTTAAATAGTATTTTATGCCAACAGACAATTATTTTGCTATTAATATTTAGGATAACAGAGACACAGGCTCTTGTAGTTGAAAGAGAACCAGACTTTAAGAGAGGAAAGTCTGCACCAACCTTGGAGTCAGGAAGTCATAAGTTCAAATCCAGCCTCAGACACTTACTCACTGTATGACTCTGGGAAAGTCACTTAACTCTGAATGCTCATAAAGAGGGAGAGAGAGAGACACAGAGACAGAGAAAGAGAGAGTGACAGAAAGAGAGAGAGAAAGAGCTAGGTTCAAGTCCCTTTTCTAACATATGATGGCTAAATGACCTTGGGGAATTCCTAACCTATCAGTGCACTAAGCAACTCCCTAAGATTATTGCGAAGAAAGTGCTGACCTGAATTAGTAATAGTGATTTCCTTACCTGGTAATTCTCTATATTCAACTACTCACAAAAGACTAGCTCCCGTCCCTGTCTTGGAGTGATAACAAGCAATGGGCTAGCATAATGGCCTTCATTTTTCTCATTTTAGGAAATCATTTCCAGAGCAGAGATTTAGGACCCGGCCCTTTGATTTCTGAACCAGTCCCTTTATGGAATTCAGCCCTGAAATGAAAATCAACCAAATATTAAATGAGTAAAAGATAACCACATGCCCTACGACTTCTCCAGTATTGGCACTGGAATGGAAGAGGATGAAAGAGGCTCTATAAAGGAGATTTTGACTACTCTAAGGATCTTTCTTTTTTTATCTTAATAAAATTAAATCAGCCGAAAGGTCAACTTTTTATTCAAAAGTTCTCTGAAATCAGTAAATTTACTGCCTAAGGGAAGAGAATCTAATTTGTCATCAATAATATTATTTACTATTTATTCCCAGGCCCTTGTTAAAAAAAGAAAGAAGTTCCCATTTGTCCTTTTATTGCAGGTTTGCTCAGGTTTTTTATTATTTCCCTGGGAATCATGTTGTAGGAACATTTTTGGGGAAGTCATCAGACTGGTGAGAGCAGGCTTTGTTTCAGACACAGGCTTCCCAGAGCTGGGGGAAGACTCAAACAGAAGAGAACTTACCAAATATTTTTGATCAACATTGTTTGGATAGTCTTCTATTGTGTTTTGCCCTTCCCCACAATGATTTTCTACAATGTTCCTTTCTTTTCCCCTCTCCTTTCTAGATACAGGCCTACTTCTTCCAGAATGAGTGGTGACTTTTCCAGCCCTCAACATATTTCTCTCTTTTTTTCAGCTCCTCTGGTAACTATTGTCTGAGCTAGCTAGGATCCTACAATATTAGCTTTTGAATGAGAAATGACCTTAGAGATTGTCTAGGCCAGCAAGACATTTTAACACAGTGTGATGTAGTTAAAAGACTGCCGGAGTCAGTAGAAGCAGGGTTTGAATCCTTTCTTTGACGGTTACTTACTGTGTGATCCTGGGCCAGTCCCTTAATCTCTCTGAGATTGAGTTTTCTTATTTGTAAAATGGAGATATTACCTATCTCAGAGGATAATTGAGGGGAACTAATGAGATATGGTATATGTAAAGCAATTTGCAAATCTTAAAGTGCTCTATAAATTTGAGATACTATTGGAAGGCAGCCAGGAGGTTTAATGGAGAGAGTGCCAGACTTGGAGTCAGGAAACTCAGATTTCAAAACCTTCCTCAGGCTCTTAGTACCTCTATGACAAGTGCTGACTTTGAGTCAAGATTACCTGTGTTCAAAATCCACCTCAGATAGTTATTAGCTATGTGAGGAAAACTGAGGTAAATCAGTTAACTCCTCTCTGTCAGAGTTATCTATAAAATGGCGATGATAACAGCTCTTTATCTCCCAGGGTTATTACAAGTATCAAATCAAAAAAAAATATGTAAATCGTATTATTCCTTTTGTTGTTACAAATGATAAAATTGAGATACTGAGTTATAAGTAAAAGAGCACTGACTGCGTAGTCAGTGGCCTGGGTTGAAATTCTGCCTCTGATGATTATTCCATATGTAACCTTGTGCAAGATATTTAACTTCCCTTGGACCTTATTTTCCCTTTCTGAAAAATGGAAGAGTTGGAGTTGATGGCTTCTGAGGTCCTGTAAAGTCCTAGATCTGTAATCTTATGAAATATAAGTAGTTTTCTCATAATTGTACAGATTATAAGTAGGAGAATCAGGATTCTAACTCAGGTCCTCTTTCTCCAAATCCACTGCGTTTTCTGGTCAATATCACCCATCTCCTTTAGCATTTCATTTAATCATTGTGGTGTCCTTTCATTGCTTCCAAATTATGTAGATTTTATCTTCTTGACTAGACTATAAATTCTTTGAGGTGAGGTTGTATGCCTCACTAGTCTATATCCCAATACCTACCAGATCAATACTCTCAATGAGAGTTTTATTGAGTGCTCTTAGAGACATCTAAAGCTCAAAGCATAGAATCTTCTTTATTTTTGACATACATTAAAAAAATTGACTTCCAATCTCTTTCCCTCTCCTATCCACTCTGACCATTGAGCAGAAAAGCAATGTAAAACCCATTAAAAATGTGAAGTCCCGTAAAACATTTCTGTATTTGTCATTACCAAAAAAAAAGGCAAGAAAAATAAATTTAAAAAAATCATTTCAAATTCAGCGTTCATCATCAGTTGTCTTTCTGGAGGCAAAGAGCATTTTTCATCATGAGTTCTTTGGAATTGCCTTGGATTATTGTCTTGATCAAAGTAGCTAAGTTTTCCCACAGTTGGTCATCCTTACAATAGTGCTAGAACCGTTTACAATGTTCTCCTGACTCGGCTCACTTCACTTTGCTCCAGTTCATATAAGTCTTCCCAGGTTTTTCTGAAACTATCCCTTTTGGGGATTTAACCCAGTCTCCTACCTGATTCAGTAGACCGTTTTTTACATCACCCAAGAGAGGTTGTAATCTAGTTTATGTTTAGGTACTGCCAGTGGCAAGGGTTTCACTACCTTATAACCTTGTTGTTGGACAGCTCTGGAAAGTTCTTTAGAACTGGAATCTACCTTTTAACTTCTACTCACTTTTGTCATTCCAGCTTCTGGAGTTTCACGAGAAAATATATGCAATGAGCATAGGCACCGTGCCTCTTATCGCTGCATTACTTGCTACTTGCCCCATGGTGCCTCGTAAAAATTTCCAAACTTTTAAAAGTTACTCAGTAAAAACACTGTTTTCATTTCATTTTGATTTTTGTAAGGTGAAGAAGTGGTGGAATACAAATATACAAAGCATATATTTTCCTGTGGTTTTTCTAATTTGGGCAGTTTTTTTTTTCTTTTTTGAAGGGGGAGGGAACTGGACCTATAATTTCACTGATATAAAGAACTTTAGACAAACAACTTCCTCTATCAATTCTGATTGCCTCCTCTTCAGCTTTTAGTTTGGAGTTGTCCTTGGGCACTGAGAGGTTAAATTCCAGCTAGTATGCGTGACTGAAATCAAGGCAATACAGGGTAGACTGGCTCTGGGACACAGTCATTTTCCTCCTTCCCTCCCCTAAACTACAAAACTTCTTCTCAGACTAGTGGTATACCAGTCACCAATGTAAGAAGAATGAGTTTGGCATGGGAAGGGAAGACAGAGTCAACCTTGATTCAAGCCCAGACTCTACTCCTGAGTCATCCTGGCTAAGGCTGGGTACCTCTTGGTGCCCCGGCATCTTGTTAAGTACATAAAGAGCAGGTGTAAGTTTGCTTTGTTAGAAAAACTTTCCTCAACTTCTCCTGTATCAGTGAAACCTATGTGCCTTCTCTCTCCCTAAACCCCCGAAATAACTATTGTGAACTATCACTGAATATTGGTAGATTTAGGATGTGGGGTTTAGGCCTGGGATTCAACTGCATCAGCCATGACCAGACAGACTGAGTCATGGCCACTCTACATGCCCTTAAACAATCCTGGGTTAAACTGATTCCTGCCCTGTTCTTGGTGCTATGGGGAAGGCAGGAAAATTGTTCAGTGGAGCCAGAGGCCCACAGTCTAGCCAAAGACACTAAGCAAACACATCTGAAACAATTAGAAACCAGTCCTGTTTGGCTATAATTCAAAACTATATAAAACTGAGCGTGATCGGTCATTATAGTTGGCAATGTTGATTCCTTCAGAGGAAGCAAAGAGAAAAAGTAAAATTACAGAAAGTGAATTAGTCATATAAATAGTTTACCTAGTTATAGGTCTATTCATAGTCCTCTCCCCATACATATTCCTTGCAGAAAAAAATAAAAACTTATCTCTGAGCCCACGGAAGGACAGAAATACTGCCGAAGGAATTGGCTGCCAGACGTCTAATTAGGTTTGGAGGATTCTTAGCATGTTTGTGCTGTAGGTGGATAGAGCTTGACTTCTTTTAATAGACTTTGGGAAATTGTTGGGCTGGAATAGGTAAACATTTCACAGAGCAGCAACCAATTAAATATGAATTTGAAGGAAATCCAGAGTTAAAAAACAAAAAAAAAAAAACCAAACAGCAGAAATAGAAGAAAATGTGGATCCATTTGCAAAACTACAATATGATGAAGCAATTTGGCCATGCAAGGTACTTTGAGGGTGAGAGAGAGCATTGGCAGTGCCCTAGTTAGTAGCTGTTCTGCTGTGGCCAGTTTGATGAAGCTGTGGAGAGAGGCCAGATGGCAGATCAGTCATAGCCCATCGTCTCAAGCTGGCATTGGCTGATGTGTACAGAGGGTCCTGTCCATTTTCTTTCTTTTAATTTTTTTATTATTCATCAACAAACACAAACATTTCAATATACAAACAAAAATAAGAAAGAGTATATAAAATATGATATACTAGAGATACATACAGGAAGAAATGTGCATTCTCATACGTAGCCAATGTATGAATTTGTTTTGGTGAGTTTTTCATATTTTTTTTCTGCAAGGGAGGACTTCTATGGGTGGCAGGAAGATAGGTTTGTGGTCAGTTATACATATGCAAAAAAGGGAAAGCATCAAAAGACTTGTCTACTTCCAGTCAAAGCTGAGCTGTAGAAGTTTGGATTAGGGAATCTTTGGGGACTGGCCACATTCAACTTCGTGAACTATTGAACAGAGTCAGTGGAGCTTATATGGTATCACACCCACATGCAAAGGGGCTTCAAAATGGACAGGGGAAGGCCAGCCTCATCACTTTATCTTCCTTAAGTACTGTGAGGCCTTTGAATAATTAAGAGAGAAATAGAAGAAAATGTCCACTTAAATACATTCAAGAGTACTCAGTAATAATTTATTCTATACTTCTGGTAGAGTCACCTATCACAATTGGTTTCCCAGTTGCCTCTTCCCAAGTAAGTTCTACCTCAGATAAATATCAGTAAGAAAAACTGTGTCACAAACACCAACGAAACCTGTTCTCAAGAATACCCTATCTGTGAGGATCCTATAGTAGGTGCTGCTTCTCTAGGGAACACAGAGCACTAACCCTGGCTTGAATCAGTAGACAATATTTCTAACCCTAAGCAGAGCTGTTAAAAGTCACCCAGCAAGGGGGGTATGTTCCTTATCTCTGAAGGTCCTACGTTTTTGTCAGATTGCTGCACTATAAACACAGTCCGGATGAAAAACAAATAAATTGGAAAGTGCTAAGCTCAATGAGCTGAGGAGGATGAGTATTTAGAGATAATGACCTAGCATGAATGGAACCATGCCTTTACAGTGCCTCTGCTAGGCAGAATCTTCTTCTTTAGTGGGCACAGTTAGAGCTTTGTGAATGGATGATTGCTCTTTCCATGGTCTCCAAGTGATCTGTTGGCCCCGTGCAAGTATGTTTGAATCTATTAAATTCAATTCAGTTTAACATTGATTAGGTACGGATTGCCTATTAGGCATTATGCCAGGCAGAGAGGATATAAAAACATGAACAGAACAAAGCCTGCCTTCAAGAAGTTTACATTTCTAATGAGGGAAATGGCAGTATGTGCACAGACCGATAAACACAGAATGTACGTAACAGATGTACAAATTAATTCGAGGTACGTGACTTGGGAAGAGGGGATCAGGAAAGGCCTTATGTAGGAGGTGGCACTTGAGATGAATACTGAAGGGAGCTGGGGAGGTCAAGGTGGGAGGGAAGGGCAGTGCAAACTTGGGGGACAATATACGTAAAGGCATTGAGGTGGGAGATTGAATGTCACTTTCAGAGAATAGCGAGTTGTCAAGGATTTGAGTGTATGCCTTATTGTGCATTAGATATAGGCACTGATATCAGCACCGTTATGGATAGTTCTTGTCTTTAAGGTGCTTATATTGTAGCTGAAGGGACTGGACGAACATGTGGGAAAGAATTAGAGAAGAATACAAGGCAGTCTGGGACTAAGTGTCCATGCTGCAGATGTATGTGTTCTAGACATGTTAATAAAATGGGAAGTGAATGCAAGTAATTGGGGAAGACTTCTTGGGGGAGGTAACAACACTTCAACTGTGCCTTTGATCTAATGATCTTAGGAAAGATCTACCTTGAAGAACTTGAGTGCAATATCCACTATTCCACAGGGAAGGTCACCAGCAGATAGTCCTCTGTTACTAGGTTTCCAGACCTAGAGCTACAGAAATCATTTTGGAAAGCACACAAACAATTGAAGGGAAGGTTGGTGGCTGCTGTAGTTTACTTTGCAAAGCATGTGCTTACAGATAGAACTGTTCTTCACCCATGCCATTCCATCTCCAGCGTTTTTGCTTTTGCCCTGCCCTCCCCCAAGTCTGGAATACTCTCCCTACCACAATGCCCCACTCCCCTGGTCTCAGATTTCTTGTCTTTCTTCAAGTCTCAGTTTCAGGGTCACCTCCTAGGGGAGATCTTTCCTGGTCCCTCAGCTGTTAATCCCTTCTTCTCAAAACTTGTCCTCTACTCTGTATATATCTTTTGTGCAACTATTGTTGTTGTGTTTGTCCTTTGTTTTCAAAGAAGACCATGGCATCAGAGAAATGATGACATGAATTACACTTGACTTTGTTTTGAGGGAGGGCTGTGCAGGTCACCAGCCTCACTTCTCCTCCAGAGGCATCTGGATCCAGTGACCAGACATTCATCAGGATGACTGGAGATGACCCAGGATGCACTGGGAGACCTTGGCCTTTTTAGGTTAGGCTTTTCAATATACTCACTTTGAGGGAGGTAAATATATATACACACACACACACATACACACGTATATGTCTATGTCTATGCATGCCCTCTCCCTCATTAGAATATAAGTTCACTGAGGGCAGGGACTCAGGGACTGTTTTTGTTTTTTTCCTTCTATCCCTAATACCTTGCATAGTACCTAGCAAGGACATAGTAAATTCTAAGTAAATACTTGTTAATCTTGTGAAGTGTTGAAGTCCTTTTCACAGTGGATAAGTAACTCTCTTATCTGTCTGTTCTGTAAAACTGGATTATCCTGTATTAGGGAACTGTATATATTTACACACATATATTTTATATATATACACACACATATATATTTACACAAATATATATACGTATGCATATACAGTATATACACACATCTACATGTATGTATACACACATGTATGTATACACACATGCACACACAGAGATTATGTATGTCTGTGTTTACATGTATTTCCTATAATGGAGAATACTGGCATTTGAAACTCATGGGCAGCTGCTTTTCTTCTTGAAATCTGCCAGATTGACAGTTCCATGGATTCCTGAACTTCAGGTAGAAGGGATGCAAGTTTATCCCCAAGAGCCTTTGTAATCCTGCCCTGGAGGGCTGAAGCCTCTCTGCTATCAGTCCTGGGGTTTGTTTTGATGGGCTCTTACCTTGAAAGAACTTGGCTCCAGACTACTGTAGCTGACTGGATAAGAAACATTCTCCCAGCCTTGGTAACTGCTTTAGATGGCGGCCAACACAGATCGGAGATGGTGATCTCAAAGGACCTTCACCCTCTATAGGCCGCCCTGCTGCCCTACCCCACAACTGCAGGCCAACTGCCTCCATGCTGTTGGATTTTTCCAGTTTATTGTTCATTAAGTTACATCAAATGAGGAAATAAATAGTGTCACATGGTCATGGGTTATTAGAGAAAAATGAATTTTCCACCTGCTGCTTCATTTTTCCCTTGCCCTCTGGAAGCTAGAAAGAATTGGATTTGGGAACATTTCCCTGAATTGTGTGCTTTCCTGCAAGAGGCTCCATATGTCAGGACAAGACTACAGCTGGAATGATTAGTTGTAAGTCCATATTTTTTATTAATGGAGAGCTTACATGCAAATCAGAAGCTCCATTTTATAAGACAAACTTCCTGTTTACTTGCAAACTCATGTGCTGCATCAGAGCTAATGTTCACCCATCCAGCCCCATGCTGCTGGCCCCAGAGCTGGAAGATAATTACTGGCTTTTGAAGGCGGTATGGCATGGAATCACGATGTTGAATCAGCCCCCTTGGGCTGTCCTTGCCTTCACCTCTCTGTCTCCTTTTTTCTCTGCTGGGCGCATCTTTGCTGTGAATTCTCCAGTAAAAAGTCAATCTTCCCTGCTCCTATACAACCCCTCAGAGCATCTGTGACTGGATGGCTATTTAGGGTAACCTCACTCACCAGCTGTTAGGGCCTGTCCATCACTGAGGGCAGCTGGGGCAGGGTGGGCAGGTTGTACTGAATGTTTTAGATTGGAAGATGTAGAGTGTTTGTTTAAAGTTGACTGGCAGATGCCTCTGTGATGTGTAAGGGTTAACTGGACTTAGTCATACTTTGTACTCAACTGAAAACTCAATGGATTTCAAAAATTATTTATTAAGCATCTACTTTGTGCCAGGTACTGTGCTAGGTTGGGGGATACAGAGACAGAATGAAATGCCATGAAGTAGTTTATATTCTGGGGGAGTGAAGTGGGGGGTTATGTATCATTTACATGGATAATTCTATAAGAGATGCCTTGAAGAGGGAGAGAATAACTAAGGGCAACGGGAAAGATGCTTAGAGGAAATAGTACATATACTGAACTCTGAGTGAAGACAAAGATCCTAGGAGGAAGAGGTAAGTAAGGAGTACATTCCAGGCATGGGGGATAGGAAGCCTGTCCAAAGCCTGGTGCAGGCAATGAAATGCCAAGTAAGTTTGGTAAGCCTCAAACTAAGCTATCATTTTCTTTCCTAAGACTTCTCTTATCTAGGCTAAACATGCTTGGGTTTTTCATCGCCATTTTCTGCCCTGGTTAGGTTGTTATTTGGATTCTTAAATGCCAGGAATGTCTGGAGAATATGAAGAGAGTCCTTAAATTGGAGGTAGCCAACCATTTTGAAACAAAATGACTGATGGTGAGAGGGAACTGATAAATGTTTTTCAGTGGTCAAATCTTTTGAGAGTATACCAAATAGGGCCTAGAGTTAAAAGATATAGTTTAAAGGTTTTAACTTTGGGAACATGGTATTCTAAGTGATGGGGTGCTTGGTTGCATGCACTTGGGCCCCAATTCTAAAATCACATTTCTCTTTAAAAATCATATTTTTCCCCAGCCTCAAAATCCTATCTCAGGCAGTTTCTCCCCAACCCAAGGACACAGGCTTCCTAGCAACAACCGTTATCTCCCTTCCTGCTATAGGAGCCAACTGCACCAATAGAACTCATTAGTTTGAACCAGATGTGTACTGGTGGACTGTGTACTGGGTCATAACAACATTTACTGCTGACTGACCAATCATATGTATCCTAGACTTAGACATACCTATATTCCCTTACATTTATCTTGTCTAGCAAGACATTGATGGAAGCAACTTGGTTTTTCTGAGCCAGTCCTTACTGCTGGTTGACTTAGTGACATTTCAGGCCCAAAACCACACCTCCAGATAGCCTCACCCTTGGGCTATTTCCCGATGAATTTTAGAGTAAAATACCCGCACAATAGGTACCAAAAGTGCATGTTCCTTTAAGAACTGACCATTCCTTAACCACTCTCTAATCCCACCCCAAAATACCTAGTTAGCATATTTGGCACAAGTGATACTATAGAATATCCTATGTAAACTTTCCCTGTACCCCTTTAAGGGTGCAGGTCCCCTAAGAACTCTTGCCCACTGAAATGTGTAATAAATCTTTACCTTGACTTCAATAACGCTTGAGTCTGTGAATTCTTCTCCACACAACCTGCCCCTGATACCCTGGTCTTTGTGGGCGTCTCACATCCTCCTTTCAGCCCTCGTCGTAAGGATGTGTATGCTATGGTGTGATTCAGTCACCTTCTCTTCTGCTAATACAGGGGCTTCCTAAAATTCTTATATATCTTTAACCTTGAATAACTAAGGCTATGGGAATAAGGGGGATAGTAAAAGATTCTAAATACGCATCTTAATGTAACTATTACTAGGAAAGTTCCCTGACAGTTATACTCAGTGCATTCTTTATCCCTCATTCTGTGACCCTTCAAAATGGTAACTGTAGAGAAGAAAAGTAAACTGCATTTTGTGGCCAATAGGGTTGTAATAGCGGGAGGAAAAAAAAAATCTGTCTTACTGAAAGGTTAGCAGCCTGTTGCCTTAAGTTATTAAAACTTTAAAAAATAAAAATAAAAACTCTACTGAACACTCTGAAACCCCTCTAATGGGTATTCACATTCTACCCAGCTCCATATAAAGCATAGATATGATTTTGCTTGCTCTTTGGAAGTGATATCATTATTTGATGAGTTGCATTTTATTTTATTCACTCTTCTGCCTTTCACAGAGGGGAGAGAGACTGTGTGTGAGTATGTATGTTTGTGGGTAAAATAACCTGATTCTGTTTGCAGTGGTTGAGAAACACAGCTATATTTCATTTAAATCTGGGTTAGCAGTAACTGACTTAGAGTTGGAATTTGTTCTAGGAACAGAGGACAGCAGAGAGGGTCCCATGCAACTGAAAGATTATTCTTCTTGTTAGGTAGCTCCAAGGCTACCAAGGACAGTTGATGAGTCAGTGACATACTTTCCTAATCCACTTGGATTTATTTTCACATCAGAGGAGTTTTCTTTTACTTTATTTTCCCTAATTACATGTAAAAACAATTTTTAACATTCTTTAAAAAAATTTTGAATTCCACATTCCTTCTCTCCCCTTCCCCCATTGAGAAGGCAAGCAATTTGTTATAAGGTATACATGCACAATCATGAAAAACATATTTCCATATTAGTCTTGTGAAAAAAAATACAGACCATAAAGTTTTTAAAAAATTGTGCTTCAATATGCATTCAGATTCCATCACTTCTTTCTCTGGAGATGGATAGCGTTTTTTCATCATAGTTCTTTCAGAATTGTCTTGGATGATTATATTGCTAAGGATGTAAGTCATTCACAGTTGATCATCATGCAATATTGCTGTTACTGTGTGTAATGTTCTCCTGGTTCTGCTCACTTCTCTTTGTATCAATTCATTTAAGTCTTCCCAGGTTTTCTCAGAGGAGTTCTTAGTTTTATCTAGACAATTTCCTTTCTCAGCCTGGCATAGAGTTCACTGAAGGAAAAGATGGTGACCTACTTCATCAGACAGGGGCATGATTTTGGGTATGCAGAGCCCAAGTCTCAAATGATAGATTTGGACAGCCATGAGCAAGATCAGAAAATTATACACTGTGTATCCTAGAATTAAGGAGGGTATAGTCTCCAAGATATATTCCTGGAGTAAATAATGGATAACCCAGTCTCAATAAGAAGGTGTATCCTTTTTAAGAAAATTAAGGCATCAAAGCAGATTTCCAAGTGGAATTGTAGAACATCTTTAAGATGTTTGTACAATTAATTTGAGGAGGTTTAGTTGCAACAACATTCTTGAAGAGGGTGTGAACTGATGAAGCTCCCCCACCCCAATCTGAAGATTGTCTTATTCTATGAAATAGCTTTCTAATATGCTCACTTTATGTAAAGAGAACATCTAAAAACCAGAGAACTGGGATGTCTTGTTGAATTCTGAGGGTGCACCAAAATCCCATTCTTTATGCACTCTCTCACTTTTCTGCTAACTTGTTTACCTTTCAGCTAAAAAGACTTAATTTTTATTCCCCCCCCCTTTTAATGCTTTCCTTTACCATATTCTACCAGGTGCATTGAAAAAACAGCTTTCTACCCCTCCAGGCCAATCATAGTCTTGATTAATTAATCTAATCAAACACTCCAATATGACAGTTCAACCTAATTAGATGATAAAATTCTATTCCTCACCCTCCCCCAACCTGGGAGATTGATATTTTCATCTTTTGAATCATGGAAGATGTCAACTTGCCCTACTATTCTTGAAAATCTGCCCTATGCTCCAACAGGGGACAGGCTAAAATTGGTGAGAACTTTGAGAGCAGCCAACGATCTTGACTCGTGATTAACTGAAATGTCTTTTCTTTTATTAATTTAGTGAGTTTGCATCTTCCAAGATTGAATATAAATTTATTGATTATAAAATTTGGTGTTTCACGATATTGGCAAGCTGGACATTAAATCACAAAGTATCTCAATGATATTTATTACCAAAGAGACAAGCTGTTCTTTGTCTTGAATCTGTCCATTTATTCATTGATCATTTGTCCAGAAAATGCATTCATCTGGTTATTTGATGGTCAACCATTTCAGGTACCTGTTACTGGCAGCTCTCTCAGTGACCAAATAGTGAAAATTTATTCAAAGATTAGAGTTAAGAAAAAGAAATAACCTATCTGCCCCTGTACAGAAGGACAACACACAGAACTGTCTTCTTTTCTCATTCTCATTAGCAGTGGAACAGAATTAGTGTCAATTTCTTGCCTAATTAGCACCATTTTTTTGGATTCTGTTTTCTTATGATTTCTTTTAGAGAACTTTTTTCCATCACAAATGCCTCTCAGGGCTGTTCTTACATGCTCATTGCCAGCTATCACTTTTTAATTGCACAGGCCTTTGTTTTGTTTTCTGTTTTTTAATAAGTCTCTGCTGAGGAAATCTTCCCCTCTCTGAGTCCAATCAGGTTGTCAGATCAATTAAGGTAATTGACAGCAGGTTTATCCCATTCCTTAATCAGGATTGTAGCCATTTTATTAGAAGAAAACAACCCCCAAATGATTTTAAAATGGAAGAAAAGGGCTGCTCTTTAAGGAAAGGGAGGGGTAGGATGTAATTTGAGATATCAGGCTTTTCCCAACAAAGATGGAGAGTGGGGAGAACACATCCATTCCATTTAGAGTACTGACTCTGCCCAGGGAATAGATTCATTGGAATGAGCAGGTGAAATTTTCATTCTTGCCACAAACTACAGCTTAGTAGCTTGCATTTGTGGGTCATGATTTCTGGATATTTGCTCAGCACAGTAGTGAGAGTGGCAGTAGCCAAGGTTGGGACTTCTGCCCCCAATCAATGGGGTTAAGTAGTATTTGACAAAGCTGACAAACCTGCTGTCTATGCCCTGGCTTCCTGGCATAGCAGTGCCTTCAGTGAGCTGTCTTCTTCATCCAGAAGTGTACCTTGGTATTGGAGGTCACTCATCAAGGGAGACAGCTTAGTGTTTTTGTCCAACATGAAGTTGGAAGAGTTTGGGTTTGAGTCCAAGTTCTGTCATTTTTAACCCGTATAATCATGGTCAATTAACTCCAGTCTCTAAGCCTTAGTTTGCTCATTTGCAAAATGGAGTTCAAATGTGTACTTTTAGGTCATAAAGAAAACAAGTTGCAAATTAAAAAAAAAAAGTACTCCCTTTATAGGATAACTTAATCATCCCCATCAGATTGCCTAGACTCCCTGAGGTCAGGGGCTGTTTTTATCTTTCTTTGGATCCTCAGTGTTTACACATCCCTGGGAATATAGAAAGTGCTAGGTAAATCCTTGTTGACTAACTAAAGTTCTTTTGAGCAATAGACGAAGTCAAGTTAACTTTCTAAGGAGTAGGAGGGAATAGGTGTTCGGCTGTAGCACAGGGGCTGAGGAGAATATAATTTTTTTTCATAAATGACTATTTCCCCCAGATCGATCCAGGATACTTTCTGATGTTACTTCTTATGTTTGTAGAAGTCTTTTAACTTCCTGAAGCACTTTCCATTTAATATGAAATAAATTATTTTTAAGCCCTTTATGCGCAAGGCCCTATGGCGTTGTTGGGGAAATACAAATATAAATGTTGGGATAGTGCAAATATAAACAAGACAAGATCCCTGCCCTCAAGGATTACATAGTCTGGAAAGGACGATAAGCTCTGTACACATGATCAGTAATTTACATAGTTACAATCATGGAATCTCAGATTTGGAATAGACCTCAGACCATCTTCTCCATCCCATGCCAGAATAAGAGTTGTCTCCATAATTTTGTGGCAGTAGTAGCCTGTTACCTAGACAATCTTTGTTTCAATAACTCTTTCATTTGAGAATCCATCAGGAATAATGATTAATGTTGTTTAGTCATATCCAACTCTTCATGACCACATATGGAATTTCCTTGGCAAAGACACTGGAGTGGTTTGCCATTTTCTTCTCCAGTGAATTAAGACCAACAGAGGTTAAGTGACTTGCCCAGAGTCATACAGCTAGTGAGTATCTGTAAAACAGATAAACACAGCACACTGGAAGGATGCACCCTGGAAGACACTAAGCTGTCTCCCTTGATGAGTGACCTCCAATACCAAGGTACACTTCTGGATGAAGAAGACAGCTCACTGAAGGCACTGCTATGCCAGGAAGCCAGGGCATAGACAGCAGGTTTGTCAGCTTTGCCAAATACTACTTAACCCCATTGATTGGGGCAGAAGTCCCAACCTTGGCACAGGTTCACTCTTGATTTTGTCAGACAAGAAAGACACTAAAAAGGGAGGACAATTACCCCTACTTCTCAATGGGGTCAATCAAGACAGGCTCAACTTGTGCTTCCCCTAGATTCCCTCAAGCCTCATGGGGGGTCAACTGAGGCAAACACAGATTCTCCCTAAGACTTGATGGTGGCTGATCAAGGCACACACAGTATTTGTGCATTTTACCCTAAGAGCTCCCCGTTCACTGACTAGTAACCACTTGCTTTTTAGGGTATCAGACAAACAAAGCATATTGCCAGCAATAGTCTCACAAATTTACATCACCTCATCCCTGCATCTCACTATGCAGTTGCAGTAGATGTTTGTATTATTTACCATTATATAACTGCATAAGCATGGTGGAGATGTTTTGAACCATAACTGTGGGATCTGGTACCTGGGAACAGGAGATTGTTATGGCTATGGATCCTGGAAAACTGAACTCTGAGAAATAATAACAAAAATTCAGTTTACAGACACTAAAATTCACCTTACTCAAAAATTCACTTTACATACGGTATCTGAGAGTGGATTTTAATTCACGTCTTCTTGATTCCAGACCCAGAGCTCTGTCCCCTGAACCACCTAGCTGTCCCTGAATAATGATGATATTGATGATAGGGATAATAATTACAATGATAATATTAGGTGTCATGGTAAAATGGAATGAGGCTAGCCTTAGCCTCAGGAAGGACCTGGATTCTAGTTCTGCCTCTGGCACATATTAGCTATATAACTAAAATCTCATCTTTTACAGGAAGCCTTTCCCAATCCCTCTTAAATCCAGTGCCTTCCCTTCCTTAATTATTTCATTTTAAGCATATATATATGTATATATATGTATGTATGTATGTATAGCTTGTTCATGTATGTTTGTTTGCTAGTAGTCTCCCCATTAGCTTATGAGTTCCTTCATGGCAGGTATTATCTTTTTTCTCTTTTTGACTTCCCAGTGTGCTTATCAGAATACCTGACACATAGTAGGCGCTTAATAAATGTCTCTTGACTGACTGACTGACCAGAGACAAGTCATTTAACCACTCAGTGCCCCGAGACAAATCTGTAAGGTTTTAAATTACAGATTAGCTGCTGATCTATATTGGTAGAGGGATTTTCCACCGTGGGAGTTTCCATATGAATAAAATGACATATCTCAACCATCATCATCATCACAGACAATATGGTCCTTTAAGTTTCTTTTTCATCAGAACTTTATGATTATTATCTCTTTTAAGCATTACAACAGCCCTGTAGGCAAGGTACCCAATTTTATAACAGAAGGCGGAAACTGAGGCTCAGTCAGGTTAAATTATTTGCCTATGGTAATACAGCAGGTAAGTGACAGAAGTGGGATGAGAACCTACTTCCTTCCGACTCCAAGTCTAGAACTCTCTCTGCTATGCCATGCTGCCACCTCATTATTTTCTAAAAGAATGTGTGGTATTCTACTTTTAGATAGCTTTATTTGATAGGAAGTTTTTCCTTACATGGAACCTAAGTCTACTTTCCAGCACCTTCTTCCCACTACATTTAGTTTGCCCTCTGTGACCAAACAGATCAAGGATATTCCCTGGCATGATAGCCCTTCAGATACTTGAAGGCATCTATCAAGTCTCCCCTGAGTCTCTTCTATTCACTAACCATCCCCAGCTATTTCAATTGATGATCATATGGAATACCCTTGAGTCCTGTCACCATCCTAGTTGGTTTCCTCAGATGCTCTGTAGGTTATCAATGTTCTTCCTAAAATGTGCTTATCTGTCCTACGCATACTCGCTAGTTGTGTGACCCTAGGCTAGTCACCAGACGCTTGCATCTCAACATAGTACTCTAGATGTTATCTAACAAGGACAGAGTATATCTCCCCCATTTTAAAGTTATGACCATAGGTTCTTAGGTTCATTATTCATTTTACTCCTCACTATATAGTGACTTTTACAGCTAGGTTCCAGTTAGTGTATATATAATGAATCCCCCAGAATTGGTAGCATGTATTTGAGTCAACCCTATTCATAGTTACAATTATGTAAATTATGATAACTGATATCAGCTCAATGGAAATATGTGGTGTGAATTTGAATAATGTGACTACTTCTGGGGATTCGTTCACACTGATCAAAACCTAGCTTTATTTTTGAGTACCCTCAAAGAGTAGTATACTCAAACAGGGCTAGGGTAATAGCTTTCACTCATTTAAGTAGAGTCTTCTGGTTCACAGAGTAAATTATATCCATGATCTCATTTCATCCTTATAACCATCTTATTAGGATGGTAAGATTGTTACCCTCCTCCTTTTACAGATCAGAAAACTGAAGTCCAGAGAAGTTAAATAGCTACCAGCTGAGTTACTGGTGAACAAGGATTAGAACTCAGGTTTCCTGACTTTCAGTCTTTTAAATTTGCCCAGGTTGACTTTGAATTTCTTTGTGCCCAGTCAGCAGTACCTTATGGCCTTGAATTGTTGACAAAGAGATGGGCCAGGGTGATTTTAACAAACAGAACCCAAACCTGGGAAGTTGGAATCCTAGTGTAGTCTTAATCATTTCATATTTAACTTTCTCTACCTTCCAGTCTGTAAAGTGGAAGTACTTCTCTATCATTGTGCCATTCTGTTCACTTTGTATGAATAATAAAACCTTGAAATTACTGTACATGAAATTCACATACTTGCCTCCAAAGTATATTCACACATGCTCTTCATTTTTGCTTACAGCATTTGGGGTGATATTTTACTCATTCTATAAATGAGAAATCTGAGGCACTGAAAAGTTCTTACCTATCTTTTTCTCAGTCAACAAACATTTATTAAGTACCTTCTATGTTCTAGACTTTTACAGTCTTAGCTTAATCTAGTCATTTAGAATACTTTCATGTACAAAGACATAAGAGAGTAAAAGGGAGAGAGATAAGAGTAGGGAATATATGAAAAAATACAGTATATTTCAAGAAGATAGGTACATATAATGGCAAGTCAAAAAAATTTTTTTTGTTTGGTTATAATAAAAAGCTACCCCTGTCAACGGTTCCCTTTCAAAGCTAGGTTTTCCATATTTCCATCATTAGCAGCATTGGCTTATTTCCATTTCCTTCCTAAATTCCTCAAACACAATTTGGTTATTTTGGATTTCAACTTTTTGTCCCTTGTTCTATTACCAAGCAATATGCATTATTATTCCCAGTCACCACCATTCCTTGAACACTTTTAAGAGCCATGGGAGGAGGGAGGGTAATGGAATATTTGGGAGAATATCCTATATATGTCTCTATATCTCTAAGCAAAGCATCTACATCTCCGTGAGGGCATTGCTCTGACTGATTCCTAACCTCTGTTGGCATAATTTGAACATGACTTGTATTTTCTGAACACAGGTGCCTTGACTTGCATGCAGCCACCTTTAATGGACTCCGTACTTACCTGGAATTTTTAGAACCCGGATTTGTCTCTCTTGATTCCTCAAACACCAGTCCCTGCCCCCAAACATGCCCTCTAACATTTCAGTGACTTGACTTACTCTTTTGAGGCCTCATGGATATTTCTGATAGTTTTCCCTATCCTTACCACCGTCTACTAAACATAATTTCTCATCGAGTCCTCAGGATTCCCTACTCAGCTCCCGACAACAATTTTAACTTCAATATGTTCTTACAAAATTCCTTACAATTATCCAAAATGATGGGCCCATGTTTGCTGCTGTTCCCCACGGTCCTCAATGTGTTGATGACCTTAGTAATAATTTGTATGAGGGTGACTAGAGAGATGAGAGTGTGCTTAACCATCTTAGTCACATAGACTATATGTTGCTGGGATATTGAGTAAAGGTTATGGACCTGCTTGTTAGAAATGTCACTGTTCTGCTACTTTGCAGTAATTCTGCTACTTTGTCTTTCAAGTTCTTATACATTGAATTTATGACCATAGACTTATATAATCTCTGTGTTCCCTCCCCCAAGCCCACTGTCTTCTGTAAGTCTGGCATATGCCCAGCTCAACACTTGTTCTGTGTAGTAAATAGCACAGTACAAGGCACATAGTAGGTGTCCAGTAAATATTTGTGGATTTACAGATAGCTAACCTATGCATTTCATTCCTCTCCTTATTTGGCTTGAGTATGTATAATATAATGCTAAAAACTTTTCCAATGTCCACATCAGTGAACGATGTAGAGGTGATCTGAATCTTCAAAGGATATGCTATTGGAGCCCAATCTGGTAGATTTCATTTATTTGGAAAGACTTTGAGTATGGCCCAGTGACAGATTACATATCTATTGTCTGAAAACCAGTCTTTCAAAGTTCTGTGTGGCTTATTGATGTTGTGTAGGCAGGGTATTAATTTTTCAGCCTTAGTAAATCTTGAGCCATGGGCTCAATTCTAATTGTGTTGTGATCTATATCAGTAAGAAGGAGAAGTCACACTCCCAAAATTATAAACAATAGAATCATAGATTTAGAGGACCTAACGGACCTAAGGGACCATTTAATCCAATTCCTTATTTAATAACTGGGGCCCCAAAGATATTTTGACTTATTCTAACAGAGGTGTCAAACTTGGGCCTATGGGCTGCATGAGGTGCCCTATATTTCCTACTGACTGTGGCTGAACCAGAGTAAAATGTATTTGGGCGATGTTTAACAAAATAAACTAAAATACAAGAAAACATATATAAGGTTAATTTGTTGTTTTCTAAGTCATCAGAAATCAATTTCTATTTGAGTTTGACACCACTGTCTTTAAACCACAAAGGTAGGAGGTGGAGCAACTCACATTTGAACCCAGGACCTCTGACCCTAAATCTAGCACTGTTTCCACTGTACTAGTAGCAACTGCTGCCTAACATACAAAGTATTTTCCAGTCCAAAAGATCCTTACCTTTTGGATCTAGGATTCAAAAGGAAAATATTACCTCCATAGTCTTCCTGACGATCTGAGCTTCTGCATTTTGGGTTTGCTTACAGTGAGTGATGCTCTTGCAGTAGATGCAGAGGTCCTTTAACACCTTCCATTCCCCTCACATGTCACGCCTGGCAATGCTGAGTTGCAATGAGCAGAGCCAAACAGATCGATAGTAATCATGGGATGCTTGGAAAAGAACCTCCTCTGTAATCTAGGGGCAGCTCAGTTAATGTTGCCACTCAAACCAAGGGCTGATTGTCTGTTTTTATTTGCTACGTGTGCAAGATTTTGGCTTCTTTTATTATTATTTTGGCTGTAGGCAATTTTGAAAATGGCTTTTTCTGCTTCCTCTCTTCCTCTTCTTTATCACCATCTCCTGTTCTGTAACTGTCTCATCTTCTTCCCATCCTGATCAGGGTAGGATCATCATCAGCTCAGCCACCCCTGAATGCGTATAGGCAGAGAGCCCATTGAGATGCCCTCCCAAACTTCTCTCCTTGAATATCAGCCTTTCCATCTGCCTATGTTTCTAATTCTATTTTCAGGTGTTGTTGGCCTTCCATGCCAGATTTATTTCAGATCCTAGGTCACATATCCTTTGACTTAGTGTAAACTGTAAGTAGTGAATAATTTTAAGCTAGAAAAAAAAAGACCAACCAGGATATGGAGTGCTATGTGATCTGAGAGTACAGATAGAGAAAAGGGGGGAAAAGCTTATTTGACAACTAATTAACCCAATCTTTCAAGAGTCAAGACACATTTCCTTCTTGAAATCTTACCTAATCAACCCACTCAACATTAATAACTCTTTCCTGACTGTCCATAAGACTTAAATGTCTGCACTATTCGTTTTGGTTCTGAGTTTAGAAATTCACTTTAGCATTTGATTTGATTTGATGAGATTATCCATTAGATTTCATTAGACAGAGGCTGGTGGAACATAACCGAAGACTGGTTATGTCCTAAGGATCTGCCTGAGGTATATAAAAGTCAGATACCCAGAATCATTCAACTGTTACTTCTGGAGGCTAAATTTGAACCCAAGTCTTCCTGACTCCAAGCCTAGCACTCTTCACATGACATTGTATACTGCTATTTTATTGTTTCATGTGTATAAGTCTTCACTCTTCAGTATAACCATGAAGTTCTTGAAGAAGACCTCTGTGGTACTCCTTGTATCTTCTATAATGTCTAGGATATTGCCTAATGCATGACAAGTGTTCTATTACTTATTGAATCGCAATTTATTTAAATTAGGAAGATTTCTTTTCTTCCTACTACTCCAAAGGTAATCTTCAGCAAGAGATAATCTCCTAGTTTGAAGGAGTCCTCAGGGTGCTGGAGGAATATGCATTGTGACTCCCAGTGGTTTTATGGCTTCCCTAACTGACCACCATTGGTGGTCCTGAACAGTGTTTGTACACTAGACAAGTATGGCAAAATCTAATTCGTCTGGAGTGGACCATACTGAGAAATGCTAGAAACTGACCTTTTCAACAGAAATTTACTTGATAAGTTTTAAGTGAAGCTCTGCTTTCAGCTAAACTTGTCACCAGCACATGATTAAACTCTCTCCAATGAACATCAATTGTGCATATTATTAATGGAAATTGAAATCAGTTTAAATGTTCTCCATAAATATAAAATGGACCCAAAAAATGTGTGGGGAGACAGAAGAGTGAAGGTTATTGTGCCTTATATACTAAGCAGGAAAACTTTTCCAGAAATGGGAACCAGGACAAGAAACCACATCTAATAGAATCATTTCAACATTGACTGCAGTGCAGGCCTTATCCATTACCTTTATATCCTAGAACTCTGTAAATGGAAGGAATTTGACTTATTCCACATTTGGCTGAGGATAGAAATCTCGGCCATTACTGGTGAACTTTCTCTTAACTTGCCACAGACCCTCATGAATACTGCCTTAGACAACTTTACCTGTAGTTTTTGACAGCCTTTTAATGGCCAGTAATAATAATCATATCAGATGCTTACAGAATAAGGAACAAAAGCCATATTGCAAATATATTATGTGTGTTAGAGCTCAAAGCAAAAGTTAATAGCTAAAAATTAATGAATGAATACATGGATGAATCCCAGTTATGTTTATACACATATTGTGAAGAACAATCAGTTGTTAATTAGAAGAGTGTGTGCCTTGATTGAAGGTGTAAATAAGTGAAAATATTGACTATATTTGGTTCACCACTACAAAATTTAAGCTAAAAATTCAAATATGTTTGTGTAAATCCAAGTATATTTTCATAGACTGATAGTGCTAGTGATGTTAGTGAAAACAAAGGAGCTTAATTTCAACAAGTTCCTGGAAATGTAAGCAGAAATGTAAATAC
This sequence comes from Bettongia penicillata ogilbyi, assembly GCA_023548195.1. Lineage (NCBI taxonomy): Eukaryota > Metazoa > Chordata > Mammalia > Diprotodontia > Potoroidae > Bettongia > Bettongia penicillata. The sequence goes on from JAJHZJ010000091.1 coordinate 653,255, forward strand.
AACCCTTACTGACAGATTTGTCCTTTATTGTTTCCTGGAGACATTAGCGTCTTGTCCTTGTTCAGCCTGTAGGATATGACATATATGTAAAAAGAGAGGGCAAATGAGACTACCTACCTCAAAGGATAGGGTAAAGCTATATATAGTATGATTTCTTTTAAAAAGTGTAAATATTTTAAAACAATCAAACAGAATGCTATACATTTGTAAGACAGTGGCAATAATTCCAAGGTTTGCAAAAGGCATCCTTATGTAGATGAGCTACACATCAGTTGCAAGTGGTTCTTCTGAAATCAAGTCAATTCGAAAGACATCTGCTTAGCCTAAAATGTCAATGACACTCCACCAAACAGCAGAAGAGTCTCAGTGGGCAGATACCTCTTGAGTCAATTTGAGAAGATTTAGGAGGTTCTTGTAATGGTTTTTTAGCTTTTATGCTTATCATTTGACTGATTCTTCCCCAGGGTGATAATCCTTTGATGGAGTAAACAGATCAGTTTTTATCAGACTGGAACTTGCATCACTTTAAGTTTTTCAGCACATACTTTGCTATTCTAGTTTTGGTGTCATTGACTTTTCTGCCTCTTAGAAGGTATGGTGGATGGTCTTCTAGTTTGAGAACCATAGGTTAATGCATAAAAGATATGTAGGTACAGTCTGATTCAAGTAAAAGATTCTTTGTTGTTCATTCAGCAACCCTTGTGATATGGTGTGGTCTTACCCCTTGAGAGTCTTAAAACTCTTTGTGGCTTCTGATAAGCAGCTTGAAGGCCATGGAAAAAAGAAAGAAACCTAGTCAAGACAGATGGCTAGCCTCTCTTGTTGTACATCTCTAGAGGACAAGATTCCAAGATAATCTTTAGCAGGTTTTCCCACAATAGAATTATCTCTTTCGTGTTAAACATTTTCCTGTGATGTCCAGATAGGGTCACATGCTGATATTTGTGATGTAAAGAAATTTTCAAACTAAAATTGGTAGAACTAGGTGAAACAACCATAAATAATCTAACTTTGTTGTTTTCTTATAGCATTTAGAAATGTAATGTATGGATTTGAGAATGGAAGTTGGGGAGCAAGAGTACCTCTTTATCACAATTATCACAAGGTGACCCTTGTGAGATAGAAAGTTTTGATGGGAGCTTCATTTGGGTGGTGTGTGTGTGTCCTTGAGGAGTGGTTAGTACTGTGGTAAATACTAAATTGTAATACACATAAGACTAAGCAGGTTAAAATAAAAAAACAAGCAACAAAACGACAAAACAAAACAGTTCTTCCTGAAAGCAGATAACTCCCAATAAAATGAAAACAGGTAGTTTCCATGGCAGTTTCTGAAAGAAATTTCCTTGAGAAAGTAAAAAAGAAGTATCATTCATCTTGAAGACCAAGGAGAGGGGCATATTATATATGATTTTCTTCCTGAGATGATTAGTAAATATTTCTTCTGCCAACATAATTCCTCCATCTTCATGAAGATCAAAAACCTAAAACAAAAAAAAAATAAAGAAAAACATGAATAAAAAGAAAGCAATATTCTAGCGGGGTGCAGAGAAAATGAAACCAATATCAAGAAGTTGATGAGCAGAAGAATGGGATGGGGGAGAGGAGAATAATATGTCTTGGAGACGTATGATGGATGTGAGTCTTTGTCATTGAGTTGACAGTTCCTGGACTTCAGGGAACAGAACATGTAAAGGGTTTGGAGGAGGGAGGAAAGCAAAAAGGGAAGAAGATGATTGTACTTCAGTGAAGCAGCAGGATCCAGTGCAGGTGGGGAAATGATTGGATTTAGAGCCAGAAGAAGGTTTGTGTTCAAATCTCAGTACCTCTATTTGCTATCACATAGAAGCTTGCTTTCTGTGAAAGCAAGTAGAGATGCCCAGATGTGTGGGCAAATCATTTAACTTCACTGGATTTAATTTTCTTTATAAAATAGAGAGGGTTGGACTAGATAACCCCTAAAGTGCCTTCTAGCTCTATCTCTATAAGCCTGTGATCAAACAATGCTCCTGATAAAGGAAGACTTTTTTTCCCTAGAAAACTATAAAGGTTTAACTACAGAGTTGTTGGTAAATTGGGAGTATCCTTATAAGAAGTGAGGTGTTGGCATCCATATGTGGTATGAAACAGAGAGAAGAATCATTTAATTAATGCATTTTAGCTATTGAGGGCTGTTGGTACTTGGGATGAGGCAGAGTTCAGTGGAAGTAAAGTGAAGTTGTGTGACCTTTTATGGAAAATTGGTGGGTTCAGTCATCATAAAAAATAGAACCCTTGGGAAAAAGAGGGAGTCTTAATAGTGGCATAATAGGTACAAGCCAGAGACTTTACTTTTTCAAGTTACAGTCTAATATTACTGTAGCATGTGTTTTTGTTGCAATCATTTTTTAAATTTTAATTTATTCACTTTTAGCATTCATTTAAAAAAAATTGGGTTCCTAATTCTCTTCCTCCCTTCTGTACCTGCCTCCCTCCCCTACCTATTGAGGAGGCAAGCAATATGATATTAATTATGCATGTAAAGTCACACCAAGCATATTTTCTATATTAGCCATGTTGCAAAAAATAAAAAGCAGAAAAAGTATGCTTCAATTTGAACTCAGAGTTCATCAGTTCTTTCTCTGGAAGTGGGTAGTATTTTTCATCATGGGTCCTTTGAAATTGTCTTGGATCATTGTCTTCATCAGAGTAGCTAGGTCTTCCATAATTACATCATCATTACACTATTGCTATTACCACATACAGTATTCTCCTGGTTTAGGTCACTTCACTTGGCATCAGTTCATATAAGTCTTCCAAGGTTTTTCTGAAACCCCCCTGCCCATTATTTCTTATGGTACAATGCTATTCTATTACCATCATACACCACTACTTGTTTAGCTCTTCCCAAGTTGAGGGGCATCCCCATAACTTCTAATTCCTTACCATCACAGAAATCTGCTATAAATATTTTGTACATATTGGTCCTTTTCCCTTTATCATGAGAGTTTCTAATGAAAGGAAGTGTAGTATGGTTGAAGTAATTCTGGTTTGGAGTCAGAACATCTGGGCTTGTGTCCTAGCTCTTCTACTAAATCCTTGTATGATCTTGGATAAGGTAATTAACTTTTCTAAGTCTCAGTTTCTTCATATAAAAATGAGAGTGTTGGAAGAAATGATCTCTGAGATCCCTCCTGCTCAAAATCTTTGATTCTATGAAAGGGATTATCATCTATTACAGGATATATGGGAAAGTAGCTTCTCTTTATGGCTGTGGGAGTGGTAGCTAGGAGTAAGAGAGGCATCTCCTACATAAACATCTCTCTTTCCATGTCCTCCCCCTCAGTTCACAAAGGTTGCTGAACAACCTGCATATTTCACTGTGTTGATCAAGTTGACCCACTCCCTCATTATCTTCACATGTTCTTTGTTGAGGGCACCATGATGTAATAATTATCTACATTTTCTAATTCGTGAAACAATATACAAACAGAAGAAGTCTGAATATCTATAGTCTCTTTATAGGCCTTGGTACAAATCTAAAGGACTTAGGTATATCTGTTTTCAAATCTCCTTCCATTTGAAGGTCACAAAATTGGAAGAGAAAGGAGGTAATGGAAAGAGAACAGCTGGTTGAATAGATAATACTGAAGAACAGGGTCTGTTGTTTTGGACCATGGATTATCATACTAACATGATGTACTTCTTGGCAAGGGACAATAGTGCATTTTACAGAGACTCAAAGGAGTATTTTTTTCAGGAGACACTCATCTACCTGGTGCAGAAGAGTGTAAGTTGAAACTGCAAAGAATAAAATTGAAATTTTCTGATAAAATGGTCAAATTAGATAGGGTGGAGATGTTCCACAAAAAGAAATACCTCCACAATAGAGATACCTGGTGATTCTCAGAAGGAGACAATATAAAGTTTTTTTTTTAAAAAGTTGAGACTAATGCTTATTCATTCAGATTGTCACTATACCACTGCAAAGAATATGGCTAAGAAATAAAATAAGCTTGAAATTTTGACACATGTACCAAAACCCCTCATATGTATCACTGTGACTAGATGGAATTACATGGAATTCATGTCTGGAATAAAACAGTGGAAGGTATGGCTTTGTTTGGAGGAAAAAGATGTAGCAGATGAGGAGAAGGATTGTGTACTTTACAGGAATTCCACAAACTTAAGGGTGGGAGCACAGTGGAGAGTACCTGAATAAGGACAGAAGAGGCTAGAAATAGAAATAATATCACCGTGGGAGTAACCATAGATTACTGGTCCAGATTGAGGCTGTGGACTGTGGTTTCCTATTGTAAATGATAAAACTAATACAGGAGGCAAAGATAATAGATAGGAGACTCTAATTGTCTGCCATCTGTTTGAAGTCTTATTCTACTTAAAAGTAAAACTTTTGAGGTAAAAAAATAATTTCTCAGAAAGTAATGCAAACAAGGTAGGAAACTGCTACTTAGCTCCAATGAACAGGTTGATATTATGTCAGAATTCTTGGAAGAAAGTGACCATGTAGCCAAGACATTTGATCAATGCAATATTAAGATATTCAGAGATAGAAAAACACTTTAAAATTATTTGGGTGGTTTCATGAACTGAGATTCAAGAAATATCAGTTCATCTATCAAGCATTTACTAAGGGCTTACTACTACTGGGAACACAAAGTCAAAACTGAAATGACCCTTATCTACAAGGGAAATTATATTATGTATGTACCTTTATTGGTAAATACAAAATATGTACTTGATGAATGAAAAATAATTTAGTGAGGAAAGTACTAAGGTACTAGGGTGGGAGGGAATCAAGAGTTCATATAGAAAGTGTAAGATAAGTTTTGAAGGAAATTGGGGATTCCAAGAGGTAGAGATGAGGAGGGAGAGGGTTGTAGATGTAGGGAATAGACAAGGAGATGAGAGATGGAATATTGTGTGTGAGAAAGAAAGTTAGTTTGACTGAACCCATTAATACATACATATGTATATATTGTGCATGTGTACATTATTCATGTACAATATTTACACATGCATAATTGAAATGGAAATATAGGCTGTAGCTATGGCATGAAGGACTTTGAAAGGCAAAGGAGTTTTGTATTTGATCCTTGAGGTAAAGGGGAGTCTGGAATTTATTCAAGGAGAAATATAGTCATCCATGTACATTAGAAATAACACTTTTGGCAGCTTTGTGAAGCATGGGTTGTAGGCCCCTCTCAGTAGTGAAATAGGTACACTCATGAATGAACCTTAGTGCTAAATCAGAAAAACAGAACAAAAAAAAAAACTTGATGGCTTCTGAAGAAAGACCTGTGGTTTCACTGGAAGCTCACCAAAGAGGGAAAGTGTTTAAAGATGTATATGAAAGGTGTAAACAGGAATAAATGACTGTGAAAAAATACAAAAGAGTGGCATGGACCCACAGGAAAAGTGTCAAGAAGACTTAACTCCAATATGAGTTGGAGCTTGAAAAAAAAGAGCAAAGACAATAAAAGGGACCTTTAGAATAAAAAATGATAAACCTACTGTTTGGAAATGATGGTGAAATTTTAATTGGAAACAGGATAGAACAATATTCTCTTCCTTCTCTGTTAAGAAAAATAACTTTCTGACTAGAAAAGTCATAAGAAAAATGGTTGAGAAAATGTAAGCTCAACAGGATTTATATTCAATAATAATAGCTCAGACTTAAATATAGATTGTAGTTTACAAGGTACTTCTTTCTGAACAATCCTGTGAGAGAGACAATGCAAATATAATTATCCCCATTATATAGACTAGGAATTTGGGACTGAGAAAGATTGTGATTCATAGAAACACACAACTCAGAGCAGAGACCAGGTCCATTGATTCCAGGTAGAATACAATGAACTTTCCACTACAACATGATACCTGTCATTTTGAGCAGTTCCTAAGAGAGCACCTAGCTCCTCTCACTGAAATCAAGGCACTTGGCCAATCACATGCCAGCGTATGGAAATAACTTTCTAATGCCCAGAGTACTGAAATAATTTGCAAATGTCATTGCCGAAGTGAAGCTGGAGATCTTTAAGAATTCATGGAACATACAGCAGTTCCCTGAATTGAAGATGGCAAACATACCAATTATTTCAAAATGGCAAGAAGGTGCCTGTGTGAAAAATAAGAAAAGATTCTTAGTTGGCCCACTATGTCAAAAATGGCATGAATATAGCTTACCCAAGTAAATGGAGAAGTATTTACCACCCAGTAGTGGCTACATTTAACAAGTATACTTAAGTAATTAACAACAAAAGGTTGATCCTAATTTTTCTCCTTAACCCAGCCTGTATCCTATGGCTGCAAAATGGTTGGTTGAAAGGAGAGAAAGGGAAGAATGGAGATAGGACCTTAAATTCAGTAAAGCAGTGTGGCTGCCAGGGGTATGGGATCCCCAAGGGTTTTACTTGTATTCTGTGCATGTCATTCATCCATCCTGGGAATGTATCCAGGATTCACATTCTCTGTGTGTTTCCTTAGAGGCATCCCATGTCTCTGAGACTACATTAACAACTTGCTCTGAGGTCTGGAGATGTATAGCACCATTAGGGAGTCAGTCTGTCATGATTTCATACCTCTGCTTTTGCAAATAATAGATGCACAATACTACCTTTAATATTGTATTACTGACCTTGCTTGGAGGTGGGGACTCACTGGGAGATAGAAACTTGTTGGTGTGGAGTCTGTCAAATTCCAGTCTGCTAAAACAGCAGATATAATTCGAGGTTATGTTAATATCCTTTCCAAGGGGGTTAATAGTACTGCTCCCCGTTATACTGATCAGATTACAACTGGAGTATTCTTATCTTATTCCGAATGTGACTGAAAAAACAGAAGCACACCCAAAAGAGGCTAGCCGGCTTGATGAGGGCGTCTGGAATCATGGCACGTAAGAATCTATTAAGAAAACTGGAAATTTTAGTACACTGAAGAGACTAGGAACATATCGCCACTTCAAATATCTGAAGGACAGAATGAAGGAAAGACATTCCCTTTGTTTTGTTTTCTCTTCTCCAAGAGATAGAAGTAGGATCAATCAACAATCAGTACAGAAAGTAGATTTCATCACACTAAACCCTAGAGCTAGACATTTCTAAAGACTGCCCAATAATAGAGTGGGTGATCTTGATCTGTACTGAGTGGCCCACTTTGGAAGTGTTCAATCAGAGACAAAATCATTATTTATTGTAGAGCACACACCTGCTTTGGAAGAAAAATTGAAAGAGATGACTTCTAAGGTCTTTTCCATTTTGAGATCCTTAATTTTTTGTAAATTTTTGGTCCATTTTTTTTTTGTGATTCTGTGAATTGGAAAGCAGATTGGATTCCATCCTAGAATGGACTAAATCAAGCCTTCCTTAATGATTCTGAGCCCACATAAACATAAGCCAAACCCGTTGAAAATGTTACTAAAAGTAGAATATAAGAATTTCTGTTAGACAAAACTAATGGGATCTGAAATGCAGACAATCCAATTTTACACTAAAAATGGAAGAAAGCACAGATGTGAATAAAATCCTTACTCCATCCCTGGTTCACAGTCATTGCAGGCTCAGGTTGGCAGCACGGTATCAAGCTGTGACCGGTGGGGAAGAGACGAGTTGGCAGTGTGTCTCTGCCAGGAAGGAGCTATGCCAGGAGCCCCACTGTGCCAATGTGGAACTTTCCTCAAAAAATTATTGGAAGGTTTTAGGGCATGAAGGGTAGGGTGTTACTCTTTGTTCAAACGGCATTGTCCTGAGGGCATGATAGAGAACATAAGGTGACTTTTTTTTTTTTTAATAAGAGTCAGTCCTCAGTAGCTGGGGTTGGCTCAAAAGATGGAGAATTTTATTTTTTTTCAATTCACTTAAGTTACTCTGAAACTGCCTGGAATTCCTTTTTTTTTTTTGGTTAAGCATTATAGATATTTCAGAAATAATTGGGAATTAGGCAAACTGAGCTTTACTCTTAATTGTGCAAGCTATTACACTGGATAAGTCATTTAATAAGAAATTGAGACATGGACACCTAGGTGATCTCCAAGGCCTTTTTCAGATCTAAAATTCTAGGGAACATCACAGATTTTTTTTTTTGACTTGGAAAAATTGAACTTAAGAAACCTTAAATAAAATGAACATTTTATATGCATTTTAGAATGAGATAATTATTCATGAAACTGCAATATTATGTCAAGCTTGTATTGTAGGGAAACACCATAGTTTCACCACACATTTTGGAAGGACCACTTCATACATCCCAGTAATGTTTATTTAGTATTTATTAAGCATACATCAGATACTGCAATAAGCTGTGCATATACAAATACAAGCCAACAAGACAATGTATGCCTTCAATGTGCTTACAATTTCATGGTGGAAGACAATATGTAAAAGGGAAGTTGCAAAGGGGTGGAGTTTTTGATACAGAGGAATAGTCTGGAAACAGTTTAGAAGTATAGTGGAAGAATGGCTAGAGGCAGAGTAAGGCAAAATGATAAATAAAACTCACCTGTCAAAGCTGAAAATCAATCTCAGGAGGCAGAGTCCCAGCTGTAGTTGAGAAGTAAATGAAGACAATAAGCTTGCAAATGTTTGTGATGAAGCACATGACTGGAATTGACTCCAAGTGGGAAGACCTTTCTAATGCGAGTGGATCCCTAAGAAGGATGGCTCTACTGGATCTTAGATAAGACACTATGCAGTCATTTTTTTTATTGGGATCAAAGGTTAGGTTGGTTGTAGAACACATTATCTCACCACTGCCTTAATGTTAAATTCACTATTATATACTGCTTTTACTCTTACCTTGAACTCTGAGTTCAGTTATATGTCTTTATAGCATCATAGATTTTAAGTGGAGTTGAAAGAGACCTCAGAGGCCAACAGTTCAACTCCATCATTTTACAAACTGAGAAACTGAGTCTTATGGTGGTTAAGTAGTTTTTCCTAAAGTCACATGGGAAAGTGTCAAGTCTTCTGATTCCCAAAACTAGTAATTTTCTCCTATTTAGCTCCTCCTCCCATTTTGGGGAATAGGTTCTTTCTTTCCCTGTACAGCAATAGCATACAAAGAGCTTGGAAATTGTCATTCAGAGATACTGAATTGGATTCGGCTTTTCTCATTACAGCTTCAACACTGATATCATGTGGGTGTGTGTGGGGAATTTAGGATTCAGAATGCAAAACCCACCCTAACTCCCCTTACACTATCACCTTCATCCTTTTTATGTCCCATCTGTTGCTCATAGCTAGATCCCTGCTTAATCCCAGACTCTTTCTTACTCCTACTTTCTGAATGATTCTTCTCCCACAAGTCACCCACTAGTGCTCAGACCCCATGATACCTCATACATTCCCCTTTCATCTCTTCTCTAAGCCACTGTTTTCTTACTTTCTGTCATTTACTCTACAGTTGCCTGCACTCTCCTTTTAACCCTTTTGAAATGCTCCTTCTTTACTCTCTGAATCTACTCACCTCCTCATATATACCTAGGTGAGTTTGCAGATCCACAGCCTCTAGACACTTGCATCAGGAATGCTTCTACAGGCTTCTGAGATAGCTTGACAAATAATTAACCATAGTGAGCTGGGCTGTTTTCCTATAGCCTTGATATGTGACTGCTTCCCCTTTACCCACATTCTCTGAACCTGATAGTTCAGATTGAGTTAGGAGAAAGTCAAGTCTCAAAAAAAGACTATTAGGGTGGGGAAAGGACTCTTTTCTCTACCTAAGGCATTTTGCAGTCTGTCTTTCATTTTTTAGAGTTTGGTGTGGGGGTCCATAATAGATAATTTCAGTGAACATCTCCCCTAGGATGCTCATAGGCTTTCTAAAGCAAGTAAACATTTGAGATGTCTTCAGCGGTTTGAAAATCACAATTGTTTCTATTTATCATTATTGTCGATAGCAGTTATTAAGTGCCTAATTACATCTACCATGGTGACAGGTTTTCTACAAAGCAGATTTCATAGACAAAATTCTTAGAAAAATCAATTCAAGACTAGAATCATCTCTGAAATTCATGACAATTGCTTACATACATATAGGGCTTTGCAGTTTATAAAGCTCTTTTCCTTGCAGCCACCTCAAAAGGTGTAGAGGGCAGATGCTGTTAATTTAATTTTGCATTTGAAAAAATTGAGGTTAAGATAAATTAAGTGATCTGCCTAAGCTTAGTGATACGGTAGCAAGTGATGGAAACAGGACTTGAGTCTAGATATTCTACTACCGAATTCACGATGCAGGTTATAGAGTCAAGTCAGGTTCAAATTTTGCCTCTATAATTTATATACCTGTGTGACCTTAGTCATGTCATTGAAGGATTCCATTTTCCCAGTAGTAATATGTTTAGATTGGGCTAGATGATCTCAAAATTCCCTTCAAATTCTTAATCTATGATCATGGATTCATAGATCTTTTTTTTTCAATGTTATGTGTGTGTGTATGTGTGTGTGTGTGTATGTATGTGTGTGTGTGAAGGAATATAAACTCATTACTAGATTTTAGAAAAACAAACATCAATGTATTAGGATAAAAATTTTCCATGTTTGAGGACTTATGACATGTATAAGATATTATGCTCTTATCTGAGTGAGTCAGGGAATCAATCAGATGACCTCTGAGTTCCAACCCCAAGAATTCAGTGATTCTATCCTAGGTTTGACATTTTGGAAACCCCCTCCCTCCAGACCAAAAACCTTGTTTTCTTATATCAAGAATGCAGAGGGGAAAGAAGTGCTACCTCTTATGACAGTTAGAAATTACCCGTTGTATGGAAGTTTCTACATAGTGTATGAAAGAATCCCAGCTCACTCTGAGAACATTAGATCTGAGCCACGGAACAGAGAAACACCTCTCCTTTGGTGTATCTCTGCTTTGATAATCTTCCTCCTTCCTTGTCCCATGTTCCCTATGCCGCCTTCCAGTGTAGCTTTGGCACATAATGAGAATCGCTGCCATTTTGTCCCCTAAGAGGAATTAGTGTCTTCTTCCTTGCAGCCCTCAAAGGAATGTCAATCTTTGCCTGTATACTTTTATTTCAATCTGTATAAAAATTCATATTGACCTGAAGTTAGATGTCAGGGGAAGAAATTACTGATTTTCATTTCTTCCACCTGTGGCCACCACAAATAGTGAGTTTTATAACCTGAGAGATCCTCCAGACACATTAAGACTAATGTGTTTCTGCTTATAAAAATGAGCCCATAATTCTCACTTTGTAGCTTAAGTTCATGTACAAAAATAATTATACTAAACCATAAATCCAATTATTTATGCTGATTAAAGTACACTTATGTATATGCATACAAGTTATATATAGAACATGTGCTGATCCTTAGGACTTTAGGAAAAGGCAAATCCACAAGACAAAGCAATTATAGAAAGAGAAAAATTTAAGTAACGATGATGATAATGCGAAAACTCATTTTTATATAGAACCATAACTATGTGAGACTACTTTTAAAAGGTACTTAAGTATACCAGGGGTTTAAATTTTTCTATTTCAGATTACCTGTTTGCATCTTAGGTGTTCCACAAAGAAAAGTACTGGAATTGGTCCCAATTTGGATGTCACTTCCTTCATGAAATCTTCTTGGGTCCCAGTCCCACTGGAAATGCATAACACTATTTTCTTTTCTCCCTCCTCTGTTTCTCTTTTAAGGGTATCTTTTATGAATGTAGTCTATTACATGAACTGATGCTGAGGGAAGTTAGCAGAACCAGGAAATCATTGTACACAGCAACAGCAACATTGTATGGCGATCAGCTATGATAGACTTACTCTTCCCAGCAATGCAGTGATCCAAGACAATTCCGAAAGACTTGTTATGGAAAATCCTATCCACATCCAAAGAAAGAACTATGGAGTCATTCCCCAATTGATAAATGGTCAAAGGATATGAACAGGCAGTTTTCAGAGGAAGAAATTAAAGACTTCTATAGTTATATGAAAAAATGCTCTAAATCACTATTGATGAGAGATGCAAATCAAAAAACTCTAAGGTACCATATCATATCTATCAGATTGGCAAACATGACAGAATAGGAAGATGATAAATATTGGAGAGGATATGGGAGAGTTGGAACACTAATTCATTGTTGGTGGAGCTGTGAGGTGATCCAACCATTCTGGAGAGCAATTTGGAACTATGGACAAAGGCTACAAAAACATGCATACCCTTTAAACCAGCTATATCACTTCTAGGACTGTATCCCCAAGAGATCATAAAAATAGGAAAGGGTCCCACATGTACAAAAATATTTACAGCAGCATTCTTTGTGGTGGCCCAAAACTGGAAATCAAGGGGATGTCCATCAGTTGGGGAATGGCTGAATAAATTATGGTATATAAATATAATGGAATACTATTGTGCTATAAGAAATGATGAACAGGAAGACAGGGAGGCCTGGAAAGACTTATATGATCTGATGCTGAGTGAAAGGAGCAGAACCAGGAGAACTTTGTGCACAGCAAGGACCACAGTGGGTGAGAGCTTTTTCTGGTAGACTTGAAACTTCATTGCAATGCAAGGACTTAAAAAAATTCCCAATGGTCTTTTAAGGCAAAATGCCTTCTACATCCAGAGAAAGAACTATGGAATTCAATTACAGAATGTAGCTGATCTTTTTCTTGTATGTGTATTACGTTTTGGTTTGTTATATGATTTCTCCCATTCATTTTAATTCTTCTACACAGCATGGCTATAGTGAAAATGTACATGTAGAACCTATGTAAAATTGTATGCCATCTTAAGGAGATAGAGGGGAGGTAATGGGGAGGGAGGGCAAAAAATCTAAGTTATATGGTAGTGATTGTAGAACACTGAAAATAAATAAAATTAATTAAACAAACAAAAGAACTATGGAGTCTGAATGCGGATTGAAGCATACTTAATATTTTCACTTTTTTTTCATTCTTATAGTTTTTCTCTTTTGTTCTAATTCTTCTTTCACAACATGACTAACGTGGAAATATATTCAACATGATTGTGAATGTATAACTTAGATTGCTTGCTATCTTCGGGATAGGGGAGGGAAAGTTGGGAGAAAAATTTGGAAAACCTTACAACAATGAATGTTGAAAACTATCTTTACATGTAATTGGAAAAATATAACATACTATTAAGCATTAAAAAAAAGGACATATAGTCTAATCTGTATTTTTTTTTGTTATTTTGAGCACACTTATATTCCTCTAATTTACTGTCAGAAAATTGAGGATAGGGATTAGATTTCACTCACCTTTATAAATTCTCCTCCCTGCAAGGATTTATGTACATTTATTTGCAGTAAACATTCCCTTAACTGTTATTGAAAGAGATCAAAAGCCCACGTCTTGTTACAAGGAATGAATCTTCATGGAAGACAGTCATTGATTCTAACAATTGGAAAGAGGTTTCCAGAGCTCTGCCATTACCCGGTCTCCATATAAAGCTACCACGACACATTCAATACCTTGCTTCTCATATGGTAAAACAATTAGAAAATGTAAGTGTAAGTTTGACTCAGCTCTTTCATTATGGTATATGGCTATTCTAGTTATGCAACTTTCCTGGCCTTAAAATACAGTGAGCTCATTGTATGTTAGTAAATATTTATTAAGCATTTTGCATTGACAATGTATTTCACAATTACGGTGATTAGTGATTCCTTCCAACAACATTATTAAAGCAAAGCCCTGGCGTACTGGGCAACTTGTCCAAGGTCACACAGCAAGTCATTGGCAGACTGTGGATTAGAGATTTCAGAGTCCATTACTTTGAAAACTCCTGGCACCAAATACATTTACAAGGGTGGACTTAAACACTTTTCTTTGAAGATAGACACAAACACTAAATGTGTAGGAGGGAGAGACAGTCAGATGCCTTTGCTTGAAAGAGTTATTGATGTGATTAAAGTTACTAAAGCCAGGGAGTGCCAATCTGGCAAGATCATGAAAAAGGAGGTACATTTGGGGTATAGATTTAAAGTAAAAGGACTAATATATTTTGGAAAAGAGGAAGGAAGACAGTGAGGGAAATGGTACTGAATAATAATTCCAAAGTAAGGAAGTTTCGAAACACAGGTTTTAAGCTTTTAAACCTTAAAACTACACTAAACCTTTTGGGACAACTTGTGTTTAAGGATAATAATAATAGCTGATATTTATATATCACTTTAATGTATAAAAAGTGCCCTACATAACTCATTTGATTGTCATAACAGCTCTGTGAGATAGGTGGTATTATTTCCCCATCTTGCAAATGAGGAAACTGATGCTGAAAAAGCTGAAATGACAAAAATGGTCATACAACAAGTAAATAGCTGAGGAAAGGATTTAAACTCAGATCTTCTAATTCAAAGTCCATTACTTGACTCTATTTCCTAACAAAGAAAAAGAAAAGAAAAAATTATTTAAGCCAAGAGATTTCAGTTCTAGTTTCAGTTCTACCTGAAACTAACTGGGTAATCTTTATACAACAATGAATGTGAAGTGTTTCCCAGAAGGCTGTATACAGACTTCCTCAGTCACATTTGTTTCCTTCCAGCATTAGGAGTCAACCCAATCAATACATTAGAGAGGGCAGAAGGTGATGACTCTTTCCTGCCAAGACCCACTCTGGTTAGTAGATGCCATCTGGCAGATTCAACTCTGCCCCCTTATTCATTTTTACTTTGTACCAGTCACCTAGCTTATCTCTCCCTTGAAACACATTGTAAGACGATCTGGACGTTTTCCATACCTCCTTGGAGGTCCTTTATTTTTCTCCCTTCTCTAATTCCATGGAATTTTGCTCATCTCTGGACTTTACTCCCTTCCCTCAGTTGTGATCTAGTGTGGTCCACCCTTCTCTGTGATTCCTCATCTCCTAACCTTCTGGCATCTGAATCTTCATTAGAAGCACACTAAAAAAAAAAAGTTGGCCAATCACTTTAAGCTATATAATTTAATTTAATTCAATTACATTCATTAAGCCTTTTAAAAGTGCCTACTGTGTTCCAGGTACCCTGTGAGGCACTTGTGATTCTTGCTCTTATACATTTGAATCATTTACTTGCATATCTTGAGTGTGAAACCCTCACAAGAGAAACTAATTACAAAGTTGCTTCCCCTGTACCCCTACTTAACTGTTTCCCTTCTTATTTCAAGTATGTTGGTTTTCTTTGTGCCTCCATTTCCTTTCTTTACTTTCTTCTTAATGGTCTATTCACCAAATGGGCATTACCTCATTCAAAGGGGAACCTGAAGAGGCCTTAGCCTAATAGGACCAGGGTCTTCCATGGCATCCTGGGCTGCCTCCAGTTATCCTAATGAATGTCTGGCCACTGAACCCAGATGGCTCTGGAGGAGAAAGTGAGGTTGGTGACCTGCACAGCCCTCCCTCATTCAAATCAAAGTCAACTGCAAGTCATGTCATCATCTTGATGTCATGGTTCTCTTTAAAAATGAAGGACAAATACAACCTCTTCTTAACTCTGCAATCTGATTTTCAACCCTATCAAATATAATTGCTGACTTCATAGTAACTAATGATTTAGTAACTGCCAAATTCAGTGGACTTTTCTCAACTCTCATCTTTCTGGGCATCTCTGAAGCCTTTGACACTCAATCACATTTTTGTTCTAGATCTTTTTTTTTAGGTTTTCAAAACACCTCTCTCTACCTTTCTTTCTCATGTATTCTCTCTCAAATATTTTCTCAGTATTTCTTTTCCGGCTCCTTTGCTGGATCTTCATCTGTGTCACCTACTAACAGTGAGGTTCTCCCAGGCTCTGACTTTTCTTCTCCCTCTATACTACTATTTCACTTGATCTCATCAATTCTCTTCGATTTGACTATATCTGTGTAAAAAACTCTCAGCTCTAATTGCCTTATCTCAGTCTCTCCCGATCTTCAGGCTCACATCTCTAACTGCTTTTATATGTCTCAAATTGAATGTATCAGAGACATCATAAACTTTGCATGTATAAAATTGAACTCATTAACTTTCCCCCCCAAACCTTCCTCTTTTCCTAACTACCCAAATATTGTTAATAGTACTGCCACCCTTCCAGTCTCCCAGTTCCAAACCTAGGTGTCATTCGTAACTACTCGCTCTCCCTCCCCACATCTGATCCATAGTCAAATCTTGTTATTTCTACTTTGGTGAAATCTCAGGTATAGGCTCTTTTCTCTCCTCCGAGCTGCTACTACGTTGGAATAGGCCTTATCATTTCATGCCTGGACTATTGCAGTAGAGTACTAGTCAGTCTTGTTGCCTTATCTTTCCCCACTTCAACCCATCAATTCAGTCATGAAATTGATTTTCCTGAAGTGCAGAACTGATCATGTCATCTTCTTTTCAATAAAATTCAGTGGCTTCCTATTATGTGCTGGATCAAATAAAAAATAAATTCTCAACGTAGCCCCTTCCCTATGCTTCCAGTCTTTTTATACCTTATGCCCCTCCAAGTACTCTATGATCAGGTGACGTTGCTCTCCTTCTGGTTCCTTGCACAAGATACTCCTCTGGTTTGGAGCATTTTCACTGATCTCTTACTCACCCCACCCCCACTAATGCCCGGTATAATCCCCTCCCTAAACTCAGCCTCTTAGTTTTCCCTGACTTTCAAGTTTCAGCTAAATTCTCACCTGCAAAAAGCCTTTTCCAAGTCTTCCTTAATTTTAGTGCCTCCACTCTGAGGCAACCACCAGCTTATCCTTTCGATATCTTGTTGGTAGGTAGGTATTTTCATATAATCTCTTGAATAGACTTTGAGCTCTTTGAAAGTAGGGAATGATTTGTTTTATTTTCCCTCTCTTTGTGACCCTGCAAAGTGTATATCCCCCTAATGAATAGCACAGTGCCTGACTCATAGTGGTAAGCACTTAATGAATGCTACTCGACTGATAGAGGCTGGTTAAGAGAATGGAAATAGCAGGTATAAAAATTTCACCACAACTAAGGAGACTATTCAGAGTCGATGGTTTCTTAATGGTGTCAACATACAAAGGATGGAATGTTATAACACCTATAATTAGGGAGAAAGATATTTTTAGAGGCAAACAAGCTAGGTGAAGCAATGGGGAGAGTACTGGGCCTGGAGTCAGGAAGACCAGAATCCAAATTCAGCCTCAGACCCTGAGCTCAGTGACCCTAGGTAAATCACTTAATTTTTCAGTTTCCTATCTGTAACATGGGGATAATTTTACCTACTTCACAGGGTTGTTGTGAGAATCAAATGAGTAAAATATATGTGAAGGGCTTAGCATATGTCCTGGAAAAGGTGCTTAATAAATGCTTTCCCTACCCTATCCTACTTCCAAATGCTTATGTGAACCTAGGAGTGAAATGGAAAGGGATTACAATTTAAAGCATATCATTTACAGTGAATTTAGTAGGAAACCTTTTCTGGGCATCAAATATTAGAAAATACCTCATGAAAATCAATTACTAAGACTTTGCTGAGTATTGTATTTGCACTGTCTTGTGTATACAGAGACATCTAAGAGTATAAACTGTTTGCTTTGCTCTCAAAGAGTTTATAATCATAGGAGATGGACTCTATCTTATGCATACTTGTAGCCTCCTTAATCTATTTCCAAACTACCTCCCCAGACTTATTTCCTATTATTTTCTCATATTCCTGCATCCTAGCTGAATTGGACTGTGAGGTGTTTGTTCTCTGAGGTGGGTAAAAATCCTAACGATCTCATACGTAGTATTTTCTTTTTAAAAAAATTTATTTTAAAAATATTTCAAAAAAAGTTTATACTTTTAAATAATTTATTTAAATAATTTAAATATTTTTAAATAATTTTAAAATAGTTCTATTTATTTTAATTGATTTAAAATAAAATTTTATTTAAATATTTTAAAATAATTTTAATAGATGTCATTGAATATTTCCCAATTACATGTAAATTATTTTAAATTTTTTTTTTTAGAATTTTGAGTTCCAAATTCTCTTCCTCCCACCCCTCCCCTCTTCTTGAAAAAGCAAGGAATTTAATATTGATTATAAATATGAAGCCTTGCAAAATGTATTTTTATATTAGCTATGTTCCAAAAGAAAACACAAACAAAATAAAACAATAAAAATGAAGTTTTAAAAAAGGTGCTCCAAACTGTATCCTTAGTTGATCAGTTCTATCTCTGGTGGATAGTATTTTTCATCATGTGTCCTATGAAACTGTCCTGGATCATTGTAGTTAAGTCTTTCACAGCCAATCATCCTTGCATTATTTCTGTTACTGTGTACAATATTCTCCTGTTTATGCTCAATTCACTTTGCATGAGTCCATATAAATTTTCACAAGTTTTTCTGAAACTATCCTACTCATCATTTCTTATAGTAAAATAGTATTACATAACAATAATATGCCACAACATATTTAGCCTTTCACCAAATGATGGGCATCCCTTCAATTTCTAATTCTTTGCCACCACAAAAAGTGCTGCTAATAATATTTTTATATAGATTGGCTCTTTTTCCTTTCTTTCTTTGATAAATATATCAATATTTATGTAAATATTTGGGATATAAACCTAATAGTGGTATTCTTGGGTCAAAAGGTATGCACAGTTTTTTAGCCCTTTGGGAGTAATTCCAAATCATTTTCCAAAAGGGGTGGACTAGCTCACAACTCAGCCAACATTAGTTGCATTGGTGTCCCATTTTTTCCACTATCTTTCTAGCATTTGTCATTTTCCTGTTCTATTATGTTTGCCAGTCTGATGGGTTTATGTTTTTTTTAATCTGCATTTCTTTAATCAATGGTATTTTAGAGAATTTTTTCGTGTGACTATGATTAGCTTTAATGTCTTCTTCTGAAAACTGTCTGATCATATCCTTTGACTATGTATCAACTGGGGCAGGGCAGGGGGTAGCTCTTAATTTTTATACATTTGACTCAGTCAGTGAAACTTGCTGTAAATTTCTCCCAGTTTCATATTTTCCTTTTAATTCTGCTTATATTAGTTTTGTGTATGCAAAAGCTTTCAAATTTCATTTGATTAAAATTATCCACTTCCCATTATTTTCTCTATCTCTTGTGTGGTCATAAACTCTTTCCTTATCCATGGATATACAGGTACATTTTTTCATACTCCTCCAATTTATTTATGATACCATTTTTTTGTCTAAATAAGTCATTCATTTTGACCTTACTTTGGTATATGGTGTCAGATGTTGGTCTAAGCCTAGTTTCTACCAAATTGCATTCCAGTTTTCCCAGCAATTTTTGTCAAGGGATGAGTTTTTACCTCTAAAGCTTGGATCTTTGGGTTTATCAAATATTAGATTACTGTGATAGTTTGCTACTGTGAATCATATACCTATTCTGTTTAATTGATTCACCACTATATTTCCTAGCCGGTACCAGATTGTTTTGATTATTAATGCTTTGTAATATACTTTGAAATTTAGAAGTGCCTTCCTTCCCATTCTTTTTCATTGATTCCCTTGATATGCTTGACCTTTGTTCTTTCAGATGAATTTTGTTTCCCTTTTTTCCTACCTTTATAAAATAATTCTTTGGTAGTTTGATTGGTTTGGCCCTGATTAAGTAAATTAGCTTAGGTAAGATTGTCATTTTTGTTATATTGGCTTGGCCTACGCGTGAGGAATGAATATTTCTCCATTTATTTAGATCTGATTTTATTTATGTGAAATGTTTTGTAATTGTGTTTGTATAATCCCTGGGTTTGTCTTGGCAGGTAGACTCCCAAGTATTATATATTATCGGTCATTATTTTAAAAGCAGTTTCCTTTCTCTGTCTTGTTGTGGGATTTTGTTGGTATTATACAGAAATCCTGGTGACCTAGGCCAGTTTGTTTTATACCTTGCAACTTCACTGAAGTCATTAATTGTTTCAACTAGTTTCTTAACTGATTCTCTAAGGTTATCTAAGTATACCATCATGCTATCTGCAAAGAGTAATAGTTCTGTTTCTTCATTGCCCAGTTTTACTCCTTTTCTTATGGCTACAACTGGCTTTTCTAGTATAATATAGAATAATAATGATGATAATGTACATCGTTGCTTCATTCCTGGTCTAACTGAGAATGTTTCAATATTATCCCTATTACAGATAATGCTTGCTCTTGATTTTAGAGAGATACCATTTATCTTTTTAAAAAAAAAGATTCCACTGATTTCTATGATTTCTAGCGTTTTTAATGGGAATAGTGGTATTTTATCAAAGACTTTTTCAATATCTATTGATATAATCCTATGATTTTTTTTATATGTTTGTTGACATAATAAATTATGCTCTTATCTTTCCAGATATCAAACCAGTCCTGCATGCCTGGTATAAATCCCACCTGGTCATATTATATGAACTTTGTGATGTATTGCTGTAATCTCTTTGCTAGGAATTTATTTAAAATATCTGCATCAATATTCATTAAAGAAAATGTTCTGTAGTTTTCTTTCTCTATTTTTCCTCTCCTTGTTAGGTATTAAAAGCAAATTTGTTTCAGAAAGGAATTTGGTAAAACTCTTGCTTTACCTTTTTTTTCAAATAGTTTATGTAGTTTGGGAATTAATTGTCCTTTGAATGTTTGGTAGAATTCACTTGTAAATACATCTGGTTCTGGGGGTTTTTCTTATGCAGATCATTGACAGCTTCTTCAATTTCTTTTTTCTAACATACGGTTATTTAAATATTGCATTTCCTTTTTCTGTTAATATAAGCAGTTTGTATTTATGTAAATATTCATCCCATTCACTTAGATTGTCAGTTTTACAGTCATATAATTTAGAAAATAATTCATAATAATTACTTTAATTTCATCTTCCTTGGTAATAAATTCACAATTTCCATTTTTTGATACTGTTAATTTTTTTTCTTTTTTAAATTAAATTAATCAGTGGTTAATTTATTTGGGTTTTTTTTTTTTGTTCATAAAGCCTGCTCATTTTTTCATTAGTTCAATGATTTTTTTTTTTACTTTCATTTTTAGTAACCTCTCCTTTGATTTTCAGGATTTACGTTTTGGTATATATTTGGGAATTTTTAATTTGTTCTTTTTTTTCTCGTTTTTTTTTAGTTCCATCCCCAATTCATTGGTTAACTTTTTCTTTTATTGATGTATGCATTTAGAGATATAAATTTTCTCCTAAATACCACAAATTTTGGAGTGCTGTCTCATTGTAATTACTTTTAATGAAATTATCGATTGTTGCTATGATTTATTCTTTGATCCATTAATTCTTTAGGATTAGATTAGTTTCCAACTAACTTTTAACTTATGCTTCCATATCCCTTTATTAAATGTGATTTTTAGAAGAGGGCTTAGTGTTTTCACATAACTATCTCCCATGCCTAGAATGCAATCCTTTCTCATCTATTCCTTTCAGTTTTCTTATCTTTCTTCCTTAGAGGCTCAACCCAGAATCCTTCCTCCTAAGCAAAACTTTTCCCAGATTCCCTCCCAATTATAAACACTGTCATTAATATTCTGGATTGCTTTGCCTATCGTGTCTTTTGTCCACTCTTCTATCTCACTGTCTCTCCTGAGTAAAATGTAAGATTCTTGAAGTTCAGGCTATTTTGGTTTTTCCTTGTACCTCCAGCCCATGCCCCAGTGACTTAGACAAAATATATTATATTGAATTTCACACAAGTTTTCCAGATGTATCTGAATATGAGGTAAATAATAAAATTATTAAGTGACAAATTGTGCATTATAGAATTATAACTTCTGTAGAACTTCAGAAGCAGTTGTTCTCCTGGTTCTGTTCACTTCATTCTGTATCAGTTCATTCAAGTCTTTACAATTTACACTATGATAATTAGAGGTGTCTAAGCAAGGCAACCTGGAGGAAATGAACAGGATATTTTGTTTCCCTTGACTATCTGATGTAACAAATTCCTGGTGAGAAGGCTCACTCCACTGATCAATCAGCAGGCATTTATTAAGAGCCTACTATAGGCTAAGTACTATGCATACAAATATGAAACAATCCCCACTCTTAAGTAGCCTACATTCTCTCATTGCATTGCCTTAACGTATCGGCAAAGTCTCAGCAAAGTCTTAGCAACTTGTTCGCAGCACTGACAGGTTAAATGATTTGCTTAAGGTCACACAGCCAATTTGTGTCTGAGATGGGCCTTGAATCTACAGCTTCTTTACTCCAAGACCAGCTTTCTATCCATTGTGTCAAACTATTTCTCACATGTGTCAAATACATGAACTTTGGGTCACAGGTGGTTCACGACATTCCAGAATGCCACCCAAACCAGATTAAAATTCAATTGGGAAATATTTGACAAAATAAATAAAAATACAATAAATCATAGATAATATTAATAGGTGATTTTTTTAAGTCCAAAAGCAGTCCAAAAGGATCCTTATGTATGATTTAGTCACCCCTGTTCCTTTTTGTTTGACACAATTTTTCCAGAGCATGATCTTACCTAGGCCAAAAAGGATTGTAAAATCTAGATGGGAAGGAGAGAGGGAGAAGGCAGAACATTTCAGACAGTGAAAATGATATAAAGTAAAGATGCTTTGATGGGGTAAAGTATAAGCTTTGTGGTCAGTACTATCAGGAGTTTACTTTGAGGGGAGGGATGTCCCTCATTTGTTGGAGGTGGGGTTCATAATTTCTAACCAGGAAACTTGGAAATATTTTTGGGTGTTGCCTTTCCATAGTGAAACCAACACTCCAGTTTATAAGCATGCAGTTAATAATATTAAAAAGATAAATTTCTGTTTGTTTGTTACTTAAATAAGGGGAATAAAACATGAAACCTCAAATGAGTAATCATTAGTCTTAAAATTCCTCAGTATAAATCCACTCTGAGTCCCAAATACTGTAGCTTCTCATGCAGACCTATCCTCTGTTCTGCCTCTTTTTCTTCCCTGCTCCCTTTCCCCCACCAAAAGAAATCCTCTCTCCACAAACCACTAGTACCATTCAAAAGTAAGGGGGATATTTATTTTGTTTTCCAGTCCCTCCCCACCCTCTAGCTTCTCACCTTTTCTCATGACTCTTCTCAATTTCTACAGCACAAATTCACAGTTTCTCAGGTAAGCCTAGAGTACATTTTTAAGTTTCTGCATCTTTCACAATCAGGTCTATCATGAAAGTTGTGGATAATCCCTCCAAAATTCTATTTTTTTTTCTATTGCTATCTCTAACTCCATTCCCTCTATTTTTCTTGTTTCTTCAACTCCCTATCTCCACTGTTTATTCCAACCCCCACCAGTCTATTTATATATTGATTTGTATATGATAGATAATATGAAATATAAAATATTTGTATACTGTAAATTTTGTAATTTTTGCATTCATTTCTTTCATTTGTATATAATCAGTTGAACTGTGCCAGAAGGTCCCTGCATGATTTATGGATAAAATCTCATTCATTATCCATGACATAACATCCCTGGAGTCTTATCATTTGCCGTATAATCTAAACCATTCTCTTGTAGTTGGCTTACGCTTTCAGATGCTCTGACTCTGTTATCAATGGGGAATGAGCTATTTCCAGGCCTATTGATCACCAGCTTAGATTCTGGATCACTGGATACCAGAGAACTGTGGACACTCTGTGTTTCAGAGTCCCTCATAGTCATTGCCCTCATGTACAATTATACTTTTCCCACATAGGTAGGGGCCATTTGTGACCTCTTTTCCTGAGACATCCAATAGGATTGCAGAAAACATTAATATGGAAACATCTGGATTTGGATTTTCTCCTCTGCTCTGGAGAATTGCTTGCTATATTGGCTCAAGTGACTTTCTATACTTCCAGGTGTCGTACCTCAAATAAGCTTAATCTTTATCAGAGTATTGACCTATTCTCATCCTTCCACATTGAACTCCTCTGGGAAATAGTTAAATGAATGTAACACATAAATGAGGAGAAATTCCTTACCTTCTATTTCAGAGTGAAACTGACCAATTTAAAGAGGCAGTGTTTTAAGGACAGAGAGCTTGGCTCAGAGCCATTGTAAGACATTTTTAATGACCTTTTCATATGGAGCATATTAGTGATAGAAAGAATGTTTTGTGTAAAGGAAGGGATTTATATTGTCAAAGGATATATGATATTACTATTTCTATAGATCAACATTTTGATACCTAAGTGAAATAGGGAAATAATTTTATTTTAATACATAAAACTATTAGATATGTTTGAGTAAATAACTTTCAGAAAATATAGGAAATGAACTGTGATATAAATATAAAGATTTAAATTTCCTTGTGAACAGTATAGAATGAAGCTTCACTTGACAGTTTAATATTTTACAGAGGCAATGAAAGATCTTTTTTTAAAACATAAAAACCTATGGAAATAAAAGTGTAAAGAAACATAGTTCAAAGGACACCAAAGAGATATTGGACTACATTAAAGTTTTCAGAGCTGCAGAAAATGGTGCTGCCTCAGCATGTTCATGTCTGATGACTTTTAGCAATGAAGACTCACTCAAATGTTTGGACAATGAGATATGGTTTAAAAAAAGACTATTAATTTCATAAGGAAAAATTTGGAAGTTGTGACTTTTTAAGTAAGTTGAGGCACTGCAAGTTAAAAAGATATATTTTAAGTGCAGAGAAACTGGGTAGAGGAACCTTGACAAAGAAACCTAAGGAGAATTGGAGATACAGCAAGAGGAGGCTGACAAGCTGTTCTATTGGAGCTTTGGCAATTAGAAGCGGTCAGCCTACAGAAAGCTTCAACTGAGCATTTACTGATTGGCAGGAAAGAAAATGGACTTCATTGACCAGGAGTTTGGTAACAGTTATTGTCCTTCAGTGTCACCTATAGTTGGAAGGAGGTAAAGCTTCTACTAAAATCCTATTGTTCCCTGCTGCCCTCCTCTGCTACTTTGGTATCCTGGTAAACTGACTTAAAGAGGACAGCCTGCGCAGAACTGCTTTGTTCTGATTGAACAACACATCCAGTTGAGTCAGCAACTAGCTGGACTGCTCTGCATAGCCCATGGATTACCAGTTTAATCAGTTTTACCATGCTTTGAATTAAAAAGCAACTTTATTCCCATTAAGGATGATGTTAAATGGAAAGAGCTTATAAATGCATTGTTTGAATAATGAAGAGGATTTTCCTAGATAAAGAGTGGCAAGGATCAAATGTCAAGCAGTGAGCAAAAAAGCAGTTTTTTGTGGTTCAGATGGTCTTGAATAGACCAATAGCATTGAAGTGTGCCACTCAAAGTTATGAGTTACCCTAAGAATATGATGTGCTTCCTTATCAGGTTTCTATGTGTGACCACTCTTTACCAGAGATAGGGAGTGTATTGTTGCAAGAGTTTGAGCAGGGTTTATATGTGTCATAATATATTTGCATTGATTTTAATTTATTAGTATCCACAATATTCCTTTTTGTCATTTTGTTAAATAAGTGATTATGCTGAAGATCTAAAAGTCCCACTATTGTGAATTGCTGGGGATTTATATATTACATACTATATGAATATATTACCCTGCTGTGTAGATAGAAAATGAATTGGATGGGGATTCATGAGCTAGAATGCTAATAAGTAGAAGCATATTCCTCCTCAACAGAGTTATTCCTAGGACTCTAAGAGAGGAATAGTTTTATGGTTACCATGTAGTGGTGTCCTCTCTCCGAGAATCTAGACCTGCTAGTGTGAGAGCAGTTTGGCGTGAATCAGCGGTTGCAACTATAGACATGCACAGGTGAGAGATGTGAGGCCCCAGTATGATATGATTTTTGGCTGTATCACATTGTAGTGATGATACCACATCTTATTTTACACCAAGAAGATCATAAGCCTATTATGGTTATGTATTCTTGGCTAATCATCTAACCAATCTCAAGCACATCACTTAATTTCTCACTGCAATATTCAAATCTCTAAGACTATAAGTTGCAGAAAAGGTGTCAACCCGTACTGGCCTAAGGAGTTTGCTCACCTGAAATTACAGATCTGGTCCCTATTCCTGTTTTAAACTGTTCACCTGTGGACAAATAATTGGGATGGATTGTCTTGGTAGGGCCCCACTTACTTTCAAGTACTATTCTATGTAGTTTGGCTTTTCAATGATACTAAAATTGAATATATGAACATTGAGATGAATCCAATAAATACAAAACTTTATGCTTGAGGTAAAAAAATATATATTTCACAAGTACAAGTCGGAGAAGGCACAGTTTGATGGCAGTTTTCCTGAAAAATACCTGGTGTTTTTAGTAGACTCTGAGTTATATTTGAACCAACCATACGATATGTCACCCAGAAAAGCTAATGTAATTTTGAGCAGCATTAAGCGAGGCGTAGTTTTAGGAATGAAGGGAGTGTTGTCCTGTTGTACTCAATCCTAGTCAGACTATGCCCACATTGCTGTTTTCAGTTCTAGGCACCAGTTCAGGAAAGACATTGATAATCTAAGGAGAGCTGGAAGGAGGGCAGCCAGAATGAGTCATGCCTTACCTTTCTATGGCATAAAGGGTGGCAACTGAGGAAGCTGAGGGTAAAGAAGTAGCTTAGTGAAGTCTACGATATCTGCCGCTGTGTGAAGGGGTTGTCACGTGGAACAGGGATTTGGCTTTTGGTTTTTTTGTGTTTTTTTGTGGTCCCAGAGAGCAGAACTAGGAATAATGAGAGGGAGTGGAAGAGAATTTAGGTTTGATCACAGGGAAACCTTCCTAACTATTAAAACTATTCAGAAAGAAAACGTTGCTCTGGGAGGTTTCTTTTTGTTACGGGTTGTACTAGACAGCTTCTATGGCTCATTATTACTCAGAAAGTGTATGGTTCGGTGAATAGCACGACTCTGTGACTCCCCTGCAGTTCCTAACAGTAAAGCCGAGCATCTCCCCAATGTTTGTTCCTCCCTTTGTTATTCTTTGCCAAGACTAGATTTAAGTGCTTTGCCTCTCTCAAAATTTTTTTTGGTCTTGTGACATATTGATCACACGGCTCTTGCTCTTTTCTGCTATCTGACACTATAAAGCATAGGTTAAGGCAGTCTTGTTCTTACCTAGACATCAAGTATGGGATAAATCCTGTGGCATCATTCTTTGGCACCATCATAGTAATATATTGGAATTATCGCAAGCTAACTCCTCTCACCAAGCCTTCTGCTTTGGTCTGTGTGAGAGAGTATATTTATAAGGGCACAAGTAAAGCAGTCCAGCAGGGGCTCTCCCTAGGAGTGGTTTAAGATTTCTTAATTCTTGTCTGATCAAATACTTTGCTGAATAACTTGCCAGTTTTTTTTAAAGTAATTGTCTTTTGTTTTCATATCACCTTTATTTCCAAATATATCTCTCTTTCACTTCCCTCCACAGAGAATCTTCTCTTGTAACAAAGAATAAAAAGTAGGGGGAAAAAAAGCATTGTTCAATAAAATGAATCAGCTCATTTACTGACACTGATGGTACATGCAGCATTGTCTACCCATAATCCCCCATCTCTAAGAAGAAGGGAGACAGTTACTTTACCCCTCTCATTTTCAAGGCAAAGACTATCAATCAATCAATAAACATTTATTAAATGCCTAGTATGTGTCAGGCAGGCACTGTGCTAACTTCTGGGAATACAAAAAGACACAAAAGACAGCCCTTGACATGAAGGAGACAGCAATCTAATGGATGAGACAACATGCAAACAAATATGTAGAAAGCAAGTTATATATAGGATAAAAAGGAATGAAAAGATGGAAGGCACTTGAGTTAGGAAGGGTTGGGGAAGCGTTCCTATAGAAAGGGAGAATTTAGTTAGGACTTAAAGGAAGTCCTTGAGATCCACGGTCAGAAAACAAAGGAGAAGAGCTTTCCAGGCATGGGGGACAGTTGGAGGGAATGCCTGAAGCCAAGAGTTGGAGTGTCTTGTTCATGGAACAGCCAGGAGACCAGTGTAACTGAAGAGAGACTAAGCACTAAGGAACAATGTGTTCAAAGACTGGAAAGGTAGGAGGGGACTAGATTATGAATGGCTTTGAATGCCAAACCAAGCATGTTTTATTTGCTTCTGGAGATAATAAAAAGTCACTGATGTTAATTGAACTAGTGTTGGGGTAGGGTGGGTGGTGGTAGTGGTGAGATGACATGATTAGACTTGCATTTAGGAAAATCACTTTAGTGTCTGAAAGGAGAATCTATTGAAGTGGGGTGAGAGGCCTGTAGTAGAGTGATGGCAATACCAGAGGAGATGCTGCAATGGTGATATTGGCGATCCTTGGCAACAGCTTGGATATATGGAGTATGAGAGAGATAGAATCCAAGATGATTCCTAGGCTGTGAGGCTGAGGTTCTACAAGGATAATGTTGCCTTCTATATTGATAGGAAGGTAGGAGTGAGAGGGATTTAGGGGGGAAGATAATAAGTTCTGTTTTGGACATATTGATTTTAAGATGTCTACTGGACATCCAGTTCAAGATGTCTGAACGGCAAGTGTAAATGTGAGATTGGAGGTCAACAGAGAGATTGAGGCAGGAAAGGTAGCTTTGATAAATCATCATCATAGAAATGGTAATTAAATCTATGGGAACTGATGAAATTATTAAGTGAAATAGTATCATTATAATTATGCAATTTTCGTCTTGTTTTTGCTGTGGCTCTTTCCACTTACATTGTTTTAGTCATCGTGTCAACTAGGTGACCCATTGGCTAGATTGCTAGACTTGGAGCCTGAAAGATTTGAATTCAAATCCTACCTCAGATACTTATTACGAGTTGAACCTGGGAAAGACACTTTTTCTCTCTGAACCTCAATTCTCTCATCTGTAAAATGGAGAACATGATAAGACATGGGGTTGCTGTAAGAATCACATGTGGCAACATATGTAAAATGTTTTGCAAACCTTAAAATATGTAAATGCTAGCTATTATTTTACTTTTCTGCTTATTTAATTTTACATCCATTCACATAAATCTATTAATACTTCTCTGTATCCTTCATTTTCATTCTTTTCTAGGCTACTGCATTATTCCTTTATATTAATGTACTACAGTTGGATAAGATTATTTCTTTGTTGATAGACATCTATTTTGTTCCCAGTTGTTTGTGCCTCCTTTATGTGCTATTATAAGTATTTTGGAGTAAATGGGACCTTTCCCCCCATCTTTGATTAACTTACCTTTCTAGGCAAGCACATGAACATATACACATATGTATAGATATGTGTATATATATGTGTGTGTGCATATGTGTATATATTCCAGATGATATTTTTGTATCACTTCTTTCGTGCAAAACAATGTTGTTAATATGCTTTATGCTAGTTCCACATTTCTCTGTTGCCCTTTGGGTCACCTGCAATTTTGATCTTAGAGATTGTAGTGTTCCATTTCTCACAGTCATATAGCATCTCCAGAATAATATTGATGATCAAAAGATGGATTTTTGTTTCAGGGAAAAGCTTAGGGTTATTCAGAGCATTGTGTAATTTCTCAAATGCAATTCTGTCCACTGTCGTCATTCTAAACAATCCCGAGTCCATCTCATTTTCCATTTTTAGTGTTTGCCATATACGTGGACATAGCACTGTGGCCACCATAGATATCCCCTGATTCTACATTAGAGAGGGTTATCAATATCGTTTAAAGTGGTCAATCCTTACTAGAGTGTTGATCAGAATTCTGATCATTTTTCAAAAAAAAGTTTGTGTATCATTCTCTTTGTCTCTCTGTTTCTGTCTGTTTGTCTCTCTGTCTCCATGTCTCTGTCTCTCTCTGTGTTTCTGTCTGTATCTATCTCTGTCTGTCTGTCTGCATCTCTGTCTTCCTCTCCCCCATCAGTTTGCAATTTGTTACATATTACTTTAAAGATCTCCAACTCAAATTGGCAATACCTAGCTTTGGATGTATATAACATGTCTCATATGGATATAAATTCAGGTGCCAGTCAGAATTAGTAGAATATGCTTCAAACAATTCAAAAAAAATTATCTTGATGTAGTTATTGAAAATTAAAAGCTTTCATAACTATTAATTTTAAATAATCCTAATACCCTTCTTAGAATTTAGATAAGATTTCTTCCCAGTTGATAACCTTCATTTGATTAATAAATAATAAATAGTTAATAATTAATTTGGCTTATAAGTTCCCATTTTGTGCTCCCGCCACAGATTCAGGCAAAGAAATTCCTGTCTTTGTGTGTGTGTGTGTGTGTGTGTGTGTGTGTGTGTGTGTGTGATATGCCATTCCCTCCTATTTTTTCAAAAGTACAGCCTGAGAACCCACAAATAAGTTTGGATCAGTTATTACTTTGTAACCTGGATTTGTAGCATAGTGTCAAGAATGTACAGTTTTTTTCTTTGAAATATTGAAGGAAATATTCCTTGCCCTCAAAAAGTTTTGATTCTATAAGTAGATGATGTGTACATATAAACTTGCCCACATGTAAGAATAGCCAAATGACTTATATGTAATATGGATGTTTACAAATAGAAGAAATACAGGTTGAAGGCATTAGCAGGTGGGAGAATGAGGAAAGGTTTCACTTTGAAGGAAACTAGGGATTCTAAGAGGCAGGAGTAAGGGCACATTGCGTTCTGGATGGGGACATGGTCTGTACAAAGGCGCAGCAATGTCATTTGTTATTATTGAAGGGTGCATGAAGAGAACTGTTCACTTTCATGGCATAATTGTATTAGTTAAGACTATTTATATCAATAGCATTTGCTTCCACTGAGTCACACAATTCTTTTCTGTAGATAGGAAATACCATGTTTTCTGATGCAAGATATGCATTGGAGAGCTTATCTACATAGATAATGTTACTTTCTAGACTATGTTATTCAGTAGACTTATAATTGGCCAGTTAGGGCAGCTAGGTGGTGCAGTGGATAGAGCACCAGTGCAGGAGTCAGGAGGACTTGAGTTCAAATTTCACCTCAGACACTTGACACTCACTAACTGTGTGACCTTGGGCAAGTCTCTTAACCCCAATTGCCTCATCCTGAGTCATCTCCAGTCATCCTGATGAATATCTGGTCACTGGATTCAGATGGCTCTGGAGGAGAAGTGAGGCTGGTGACCTGTACAGCCCTCACTCACTCAAAACAAAGTCAAGTGCAAGTCATGTCATCATTTCTCTGATGGCATGGTCTTCTTCAGCAGTGAAGGACTAACTCACGATTAGCCAGTTACCCTTTTTGCCTGGTAGCATCCAATTTGGCAGTTATTAGGATATAGTTAAAGGCATTTTTGTGCTTCCTAATGTGGATTTGTTCTCTGCATTCTTGAAACTTCCTGGTGACAGTCTAATTCAGGACCTCATATTCCAACTGTTGAATAGGCTAATGAGACTTAATGTCAGTAAGTCTCTGACTGGAAAAGCATTAAATTCTAGCTGCCATCATGTCCCTTCTACAAAACCATTCCCAGAATAATGAAGTTGCCATCTAATTGTAACAAAAAGAGCTTATTTTGATCTGCAAAAGGCAATGCCAGTCTGTGGGGGAGTCAGTTAATTAGGTCCCCAAAGACTGCTTATAGTCTACTTAATATTTATTCAGTATCTAAGCCATGAGTCATTTTGCTCATAGTAGAGATAAAAAGACAGAGGAAAATCAACCAACCAAAGAAATAGTCCCTTCCCTCAAGGAGCTTATATTTTACCTATGGGTACAACATTTATGCAGCTAAGTAAATACAACATAATTTGAAACAGATCAGTGCAATAAGTAAATGGTTTTTCTTTTTCATAGGTCATGGTCCCATAATTTAAGGCTTTTGATCTAGAGATTTCAAAAGGACACCGAAGAATTATGTGTTTACTTTCCCCTTTCTATGGAGTACCATTTCCAAACTCATATACCTTTGATTTCTTCCAATATAATATCCATGAAGAGAACTGATGAATTTGTAATGATAGTAGACTTTTCCACAAATTTTTTGATTAGTAACCACTTGCCTATGCTTTCAGCTCATAAGTCTTTGAACCAAATCAGGTAATAAGAACATTTTCTCAAGTCAGTATTAAAGTGTTTCAGAGATAGTAGAGACCCAACAAGTTGACTATATATGGGGCAAAAATGACACTTGTCAATGAATGGCCTCAGGCCATTGGCCTCTGGCCTATTGAACAGCTTGCTGTGGTAGTCTCTGCCATAGATTAACATTTTTAAGTAGTTCCTGTTGCCAACAATTTTATTTTCCCCCATGAGCCTTGGGAAAGAAATGAGTATTCCAGAAATCTTCTTGGACACACACTCAACTAAGTGGAAACTCCTTGCCAAATAAAGACAGTCACTTTATCTTTCAATGTCATAGGAGTCTGTTAGTGCCCACCAGAAAGGTCTAATACCAAGAAGTACTGATGACCTAGCAGGCCTCCTGATGCGATAGACTAATACTCTTTAATTCATTTATTCAAGATTAACTGGCCTTATACATTCTAATTTCCCACGACTTTTTGTATCACTAAAATTCATTGACAGCCTAAGCTCACTGTGGACGTTAGTCCCTGACACTGCTTTAAATATTAATTTTCAGTTACATGACCCTCTGTACATGTGCGCAGAGGTGTGTGTGTGTGTGTGTGTGTGTGTGTGTGTAATAATAAGACAATCAAATAAACATATAACAGGCTGAGGGATATATTGCATAATAACCTTACCCTTCAACAGAACAAAGACAAATCAGTAAAGACTAAGCAAGCAATGAAAATTATCTTGTTCTTTGTCCCCTTTCAGGTTTGTCCAAAGTAGCATCATCTTTGACTTTGTTCTCTTTCTTCTATTTTCTCTTATTCTCCCTCGCCTTTCCTTTTCCCCATAATTGTTCATTGTTAGACATGCGTGATTTCACTCTGCCTCATCTCATAGATGTCTTTCCTGTCTCCTCATATGCTTGATATTTTATAATGCTCTAATGTTCCATTACATTAACACACCATTGTTCATTAGATCTCTACTGTCTGAACATATAGGCTGTTTCCTTCCTTTCCTTCCTCCCTCCCTCCCTTCCTTCCTCCCTCCCTCTCTTCCTTCCTTCCTTCCTTCCTTCCTTCCTTCCTTCCTTCCTTCCTTCCTCCCTCCCTCCCTCCCTCCCTCCCTCCCTTCCTTCCTTCCTTCCTTCCTTCCTTCCTCCCTCCCTCCCTCCCTCCCTTCCTTCCTTCCTTCCTTCCTTCCTTCCTTCCTTCCTTCCTTCCTTCCTTCCTTCCTTCCTTCCTTCCTTCCTTCCTTCCTTCCTTCCTCCCTCCCTCCCTCCCTCCCTTCCTTCCTTCCTTCCTTCCTTCCTTCCCTCCCTCCCTCCCTCCCTTCCTTCCTTCCTTCCTCCCTCCCTCCCTTCCTCCCTCCATCCTTTCCTTCCTTCCTTCCTTTCTTCCTTCCTCCCTCCCTCCCTCCCTTCCTTCCTTGCTTCCTTCCTTCCTCTCTCCCTCCCTTCCTTCCTTCCTTCCTTCCTTCCTCCCTTCCTCCCTCCCTCCCTCCCTTCCTTCCTTCTTTCCTTTCTTCCTTGCTTCCTTCCTTCTTCATTTTCCTATTACAAACTGAGAAACTATGACTATTTTGTAGAGAAGAATCATTTTCTTCCCTTTTTATTATGTTTTTGGGTTAATGTCCAAGCAATGAAATGACTGGATTGGAAGGTATGATCAATAAGTTCACTTTTATATTGTATTCCTACATTCCTCTTCAAAATGCTTGTACCAGTCTGAGATTCCACCAAAAATCAAAGATGTTATTTTAAAATCTGATATTGAGTTCCCCTCACATCCATAATGTTCTGTTTAGGTGACTTTTTTTCTACTCAAAAGAATCTTGTCCTGAGAATTCACTGAGTGATTCTCATCCCCATTGGTAAGACTCTTAGATCATTCATATTCTTTTTCTGAACTCTGAAATCAGCTCTCCTAAAATTTAGAATGCATATCAGATTATGCCAGGCTTTCACCTCCTTCATCCCAAATTCTATAATGGAGTGGTCATATGGCCCCAAAGTTCCTGTTATTTTTACTTTACCAACTGATCTCTTCTTGCAGTTCAGAAATTGATGCCAAATAACAATTCCTTTATTACTTCTCTTTTGTTTTAGAAAATGAAATTATCACAAAGGTCAGCTGCAATTTTATCATTTGTCCTAATATTTGAAGGAATGATGGAAGAAAAGATGGAAGGAAGGAGGAAATAAAGAAGGGAGATAGGAAAGGAGGGAGGGAAAGATAAAATAAAAGGAAGAGAGGGAGGGAAAAATGTCTGAATATTTCAAGTTCCTCATCACTACAATACTGTATTTCCATCACCAGATTCATATTTTACCCAAATTCTTTATCTAAGTCTTCCTTCTTATTAGTGTGTGGTAAACTTCTGTAATCATATCGCTTCTGTTGCTACCTCTGTCAAGTCTCTGTGTAGTGCTCTTTTTACCATGATTCTCTCCTCAGGTTCTTCAGTATCCTCATTTGAATACCATGTTCTTTTTGAATAATAGTTACCTTTCAAAAGAGAGGTTTCATGGCTTGGTGGATTGACAGTCAGCCTTAGAATCAGAACAACTGTGGATAAAGCCCTGCCTATGACACATACTAGCTGAGAGAACATAGGCAAGTCACAACTTCTCAGTGCCTAAGGCTCTCAGACTATAGGATACTAGTGAATTACCAGCCGCTATCAGTGGAGATATTTTTCACACTAGGAATTCCTTTCACTAATGACATTATTCATCTGCTTGTATATGCATGCACACATACTTTTATGCATATCCATATTTACAATACCAGATTATAGCCCCAAATCTCATCCTACCAGTTCTCAGTAATAATTACTAAATTTAACATGCCTACTTGTTTAAGACGAACTGAGATAAACAGGGTTAAATAACTTGCACAAGGTCACACATTTAATAAATTACTAAGGCTGATTTTGAACTCAGGTTGTAGTACCTCCAAGACGAGCACACTATTTTGTCATTTAACTGCCCACTGAATGACGATATGGCTATAAAAATTCTTATAATTAGCTTTAATTCACCATTTCAACTTGTTAAGGAATTTTTTAGATGAGGATTCTTTCAACCAAGATATATTAGCTTTGCCTCTTAGCTTTGTGTCTTAGAGAATTTTAATAAGCATATCATTTATGCTTATGGGAGCTATTTGTAGATGACGAATATGGTATAGAGCCCCTTCTTATGCTGATATCAACACATTATTCAATACAATATATCTAGGATGAGTAAATCAAAAGTGGTTAACAAAGATTTGAAACTTAAGATTAATTGAGAGATAATAAGAAAGCACCTAGCTGCTTATGGTGAATTTAAGTCGAGGTTCAAAAGAACTACAAATTAGGATAGTGAAGAACTTGTGGATGTCATAGTGGTACATATTCAGTGGTGTACTGGAATCAAACTGAAACCTCCAGGAGTTAAATTTTCAGTGTGATCATTTACATCTTGGAAATTGGCAAATGCCACATATCAGGATGTGATCTATTGCTTGTTTATTGTTCTGGACTTTTAAAAAAAAATGATAGAGAATATGTTAATAATACAGTTTGAAAATTAAGTATGTAGTTCATACATTTTTTTCTCCCTTGGGAGAGCCATTTGTTAAATATTTACTAGTACACTTTTGAATATAAACTTCTTTAACGTAAGAACTAGCACTTACCACATTACCTGGCACGTAGTAGGTGCTTAATAAGTGTTTTTTTTTAATTGTCAAATTCTTTCTTCTTATCTCTTAGGATAATAAATCCTTCTTATGTGTAATAAGCACTTAATAAATGTTGACTGAGTCATCATCAATGATCTCTGTGAAAGAATGGTGAATAAGTGAGGGAATCTGGAACTAGAAATGGATAAAGGCTATTTCAATTTTCAAAAAAGAAAGAAAGCCAGAGATTGATGGTAGAACTCCTGGGGGATATAAGGGGAATGATGTTCCACAAAGAAAAAGGAATAAACAATGAATAAAAGCTACAATGAGGTCACTAAAAAGATTCATATTTCTTCATGTTTGATAAAACAGAAGTAAAATTAGTTCATTTTTACATCTTCCTTTTGTCATCCATTTTCATATTCCCATTCACTCCAAGAATGGATCTTATTCCTTCCAATTTTCTTGCTCTTAAGACAAGTTTAAAAGGTTTTCTTTTTGATGTTCATATATGTACACGTGTATGTGTGTACACACATATATATATACACAATACATATATACGTACATATATGTACATACATGCATACACACACATATATATGATATGCTTCAGTTAATACTTGGCTTTAGTCTGCCTGACATTTTTCTACTACCTTATCCCTTTATGTTCATGCTCAGTTGCTTATCCTCACTTCTGAGTTCTCTAGAAAGCTGTATCACTTGATTTAGATATCTTTCATAGATTAGAGATGGAAGAGACCTTAAATAATTATCCAGTCTGATGCTCTCATTTTTCAAATGAAGAAACTAGTACTCAAAAATGGTCACCTCTTTGCTCTTTTCTTAGACTCAATGGCAGGTGGACGTAGTGACTCATGCCTGTAATCCCAGCAACCAGGACAGTTGAAGCTGTTGGATCCCTTGAGCTCAGGAAGTCTGAGTTTTAGTGGGCTAAGTTGATAAAATGCCACGATTAAGTCTGGCACTAATATGGAGAATTTCCAGGAGCAGGAGATGTTACCAAGTGGTCCAAGAGTGATGATCTGGCCCAGAACGGAGACCAAATCAATCAAAGGTTCAATGCCAGTGTAGGATGGGGCCTATGAATAGCCCTTGCACTCCCCACCTTGGGAAAATAAGGTGACCTAGTTATCTAAAAAAGAAATCAACTACAAATATCACTAGAAGTTGTTTTTATTTTAGAACCTCTAAACCCATTGAGATGACTTCCATTTTAAAATCTCAGGTCAAGCTATTATACCTCTCTGATTTCCATGAAATCTGCTTTCATCTTGCATTTAACTTTGCCAACAGTTTTCCTCTTCCACATGTAACATAAATTTTAAGATGTCTGGACAGTGCTTTTCAAACTGTCTGTCATTTTCATTTGTTCCATCAGTTTCTCGAGCTTGAAGATAGCAATCTCCTTTGTCACTTACTCTGCCTTTGAAAGGTATGCATATTGGGAAGGTATGTCAAATATCTAACAGTTATTTGTTGTGCTGTTAGGATGTTAGTATAGGGAGACTACCAGAAGATCCATATATAGGTCTTGAAATCCCTGTTGACAACCGTATTCTGCTATCATCCTATATCTCTCTTTCATTTTGTGTCCAAACCTCTGGAGGTCATCTACAATGTGTACCTCAACTTTCTTTTCCTTCATTTAGCTTAGTCTGCTTTCCAGTTTCATTCAATCAAAATTATTCTCTTCAAAGTTGTTAATGATCTCTAATTACCAAGTTTAGTGGCCTTTTCTGAATCTGCAACCTTTTTGACTTCTCTGCAACCTTTGACACTTAGAATCACTTTCTTCTCATTGATGTTCTTTTTTCTCTAGGTTTTCATGGCACAACTGTCTCCTGGTTCTCCTCTGAATAAGTCTGATAGCTCCTTCTCCTTCTTTAATAGATCTTCATCTGTGTCATACCCATTAATAGTGGGGGTCCTATAAACTCTGTCAGAAGTCCTTTTTCCTATGGTCCTATGGACCTGGTCAACCATATCCCATGGTATCAGTTGTCTCTGTTGAGATGAATTTTAGATCTTCTTGTTCAGGCCTTTCCTCTTTCCCAGCCTCTAGTCTCATATCTCCAGCTGCTTTTTAGACATCACATGTTGGATGTCTCCTAGACTTCTTAAACTCAACATATGTAAAATGGAATTCATTGTCTTTCATCCCAAACCTTTCCCTCATCCTAAGTTTCCTATTGTTACAGAGAGTACGACTGTTCTTCTAGTTACCTAGGTTTACAATTTAGATGTCATCCTCAATTTCGTACTTTCTCTTACACCCCTAGCCCCCTCCATATTCAATTTGTGGTCATCTTGTTACCCTAGTACAGACCCTCATCACCTGAAGAATATACAGTGTGCAAGTTAATCTTGCCTCAAAACTCTCTCCATTCCAATCCATCCTCCTCTTGGCTGTCAAGCTGATCTTGGGAATATACATATCTGACCATGTTACCTACCTATTCAATAAACTTTAATGATTACCTATTACCTACTGGTTCAAATATAAAATCCTCTGGTTTTCAAAGCCTTTTAAAATCTGGTCCCATCCTCCTTTCCCATTCTTACTTACCTTACTCCCCTCTACAAACATGTGTGATGCCTAGCACAGAACAGTTCATCTCCCAACTCTAGGAACTTTCAGACTGTATTCCATGTTTGGAAAATGTTCCCTCTTCATTTCTGTCTCCTAGCTTCTCAGGCATCTTTCAAGTCTGACCTATGCAAGAAACCTTTTTAG
Organism: Bettongia penicillata ogilbyi; assembly: GCA_023548195.1. Classification (NCBI taxonomy): domain Eukaryota; kingdom Metazoa; phylum Chordata; class Mammalia; order Diprotodontia; family Potoroidae; genus Bettongia; species Bettongia penicillata. The sequence continues at coordinate 691,514 of JAJHZJ010000091.1, forward strand.
CTTCTACTTAATCTTAGTAGCTATCCACTTAAACTACCCCAATTCATCCTGTACATATCTTGTTTGCATATAGCCATTTGCCTCTGCCCATTAGACTACATGTCTACTTTTAGACTCCTTAAATTGTATGTTCTGGAAGGATCCAGACATTTGAAGGAGAGGCCAAAGATGCGGAGGGTATTTACAGTGTTATAAGTATTCCATGAGTGGAGTGAACCTTCAAGATGAAGAGGTAAAGAAAATGTCATTAGCATCTCTCTGACTCTCTTTCTCAAAATCTGTCATACACACCCATATATAATCATTTGCCCTTCCTAGATTTTGTAGAAGACATTATCATCTCATTTTACAAAGAGAGAAATGGCATCATTACAAAATTAAACAACTTGCTTTACCCTCACAGTCTATGGCAGAATCTTAATCTTGTGGCTTTCATATAGTCTTGATCATTTTATAAGGTTTCATAGGTGAAGATCCAGGGAAAAGAAGTTGTAACATTGTACAAGGTTACCCATAAAGTACTACAGAAAAAGATTTCTCACTCACTCTGAGAACCCTTCCCAGTTAGGCTGAATGCACTAGACTTTGGACTTTATAGCCATGTAATGTGTGGTTTGGGATATGACTGCTCAGAATGGAGAAATGTTTTGATGGGCATTCTGATATATTGGACAGTTGGTAGCATATATATACCATATCCTATATGCTATTTGGGCAGCTAGGTGGCACAGTGGATAGAGTGCTGAGCCTAGAATCAGGAAAACTTTAGTTTAAATTCAAATTCAGCCTCAGAGTCTTACTAGCTTTGTGTCCCTGGGTAAGTCACTTAATCCTATTTGCCTCAGTTTTCTCATCTGTCAAATGTACTGGAAAAGGAAATGGCAAACCACTCCAGCATCTTTGCCAAGAAAACCCCAAATGGGGCCATGAAGAGTAGGTCACAACTGAAATCACTGAACAAGAAACATGCCAGTCACTGTGCTAAGTGTTTTTATAAACATCATTTCATTTGATCCTCTCCACAACCCTATGAGGTAGGGGCTATTATTCTCATTTTACAGTTGAGGAAAATGAGGCAAACAAAGGTTAAATGACTTGCCAGAGTCACACAGCTGGTAACTGTCTGAGGTCAGATTTGAATTCAGGTGTTCTTCACCCTAGGCCCAACATTCTATCCATTGTACCACCAGTTGCCTAGGATACAATGTAACTCTTTAAATCAGATGCAGTTTTGTTTTCATCTTGTCAGTGCCTAGCCCAGTGCCTTACCCAAAATAGGACTTAACAAATTTTTGGAGGTGAAATAAAATGAATTTAATTGATCATTGACCATTGAATTAAATATAAAGGGCTACCTTATAGATGAAAAACACTGAGAAATCTTCCTGACTTTATCCAAACTGCTGCAATGCAGGTAGAAGCATGACAGATATACTCCTAGGATGTTGTACATGAATCAGATATTATAAATGGACTTGCTTGTTGGTATATTCTCATTTCTGAGATACTCTATCCCTGATTTCTGATTTATTTTTCTGTTATCTTAACATTTTAGCTTAAGCATTTAGCTTAAGAAGCTAAAGATGTATGAACAAATGCTTAAATGAAAAAGGTACCTTTGTCTTTTAAAGCACTCTTGTAAAATGACAAGCCTTTTGCAATGTTACCATCTGAATCTTCATATATTTTACTAAATAAGGGGACTCTACACAATACAAGAGGTATTTTACATAGTGAATAGAGAATTTTACCAGGGATCTCAGAAGATCTGAGCTTGGCCTTTGACATACAATGACATCACTCTAGACCAGTCAATTAGATTTTCTGGACCACAATTTCTTCATCTGTGGGACAGATAGACTAGGTGGCCTTTAAAGTCATTCCTGTGCTTATTCCTAACAGAGGACTTCAATGTAAGACAGGATGAGCAGGCTGAGAAACAAAGGGTGAAAATTCTCATTGGTCCAGGATGTGTATTACTAGGCTACTAGCCATGACTATTATAGCCCAAGCATACAACAGGATAAAGAAAGAACTGGAATAGGGAATGGTTTACTGAAAAGTATACTAGAAAAAGAATCAAGAGGTCAGGACGGTAGCCCTAGCAATGCCATTAATTCATTTTGTGAACTGGTCATTTCCACCTGTTGGACCTCAGTCACCTCATATGTAAATTATACCTCACCTTGAGCTTTTGTATTCTTATGATACTAATTGGACTTTGGCTTCCTCATTGGTGGTAGTTAGAATGTGGATAAAGTTAGAATGTGGATAAGAAGTACTCCTGGATAGAGAGAAGTAAGGCCATCCTTTCCACTACTCCCAAAGAATCTGAAAACTATTTACTTGGAGAAACCAGCAACATTAAGGCAAAGGATAAAAGATATGATCCTCTTATAGCAATCAGTTTTCTTATTCCCATTATATATTTTTGGGTTCTTCATTCTAACAGGTTTTTCTCTGTTGACTTTTCTAAGAGTGACATAAATGTACTTTTATTCTGGAAAAGCTTTTAATGTGCTTGCAATATGAAGGTGAAAGTCAAGGTTGTTATCATGATTCCATCAGTTCCTATTTTCAAAATCTCTTTGCCATCAGAATAAGATACTTTTAGAACTGGAAAGGATCTTAATGTTAAATTGAAACAAATGGAGTTGAAAAGTAGAAAGTTAGTTTCAAACCATCTCTGGAAACAGATATACTCTTTAAACATATGAGTGATGATTTAGTAGAAGACATAGAATCAGTGAATTTTTTTTCAAGGACCAACTTGATGTGATGGATAGATATGTGGAAATGACCAAGAGCATTCTATTTCTTTTCTCAGCATATTGTGAACAAAGAGTCACACATGCTACAGGGACACTTAGTTCAACCTTATGATTTTGGAAATCCAAATAGATTTGATATTCCCAGGAAAAATGTTTTGCAGTTGATTCTGATCAAAGTTATTTTTATTTAATTTGTATATTTAGGTGCTAGTGGGAGGCAGGACTTACTAACATTGCCTTCAAGAGATAAATATTTCATTTTTGAGATCTCCAGGAGTGAGTAATCACACACTGCTCCCCTGGCAGTCTTGAGTGCCATATGAGTACTCTGCAAGGCACTCAACCTGAAAGAGCACATGACAATAGGCAGTCACCATTTCAATTTATTTCTGACAAGGCTCTTTAAGATAAAGGATATGTATATGATACAGCTATTTCAGACCCAGGGCTGAGCATGCCTCCCATCTCTCACTTAGCTTTGTCGGGAAAAAAGTGAATCTCTCAGGATTTACTCAGGAGTTTGGTATCCTCCTTCAGCTTACATTTACATCCTTGAGCAGGGTAACTAAGTACTATAACCCCCCGATGCTAAGAGGATGTTTGGGAAAAATTTCAAAGAAAGGGTGTAAGGTGAACAGAAATCAGAAAATATAGATTAAAGCCCTGGCTCTTCTGCTAACTCAATGACTGTGGGCAAGTCACTTCTCAAGTCTAAGCTTTAATGTTCTTATTTACAGACATGAAAAGGACTGAAGATGAAAGAGCAGAATAGGGAAAAAAAGAAAAGAAAAACATAACCTTTATAACAAATAAGCAGAATTAAGCAAAGCAAATGACTCTATAATCCACATCTAAAAATGTATTATTGATCCTCTATATTATTTTATCACTTCTCTGTCAGAAAGTAAATAGCATGATTCCTTGTCAGTCATCTGTAATCTTTATTAATCCTTTTGTTGATCAGATTTCTTAAATCTTTCAAAATTCTCCATTTTTACAATGCTCATATAAATTATTCTTTTAATTCTACTCACTTCACTCTACATTATTTCAGAGATGTCTTCCCAAGTTTTGCTGAAACTGTCTCATTCTTTATTTCTTGTAGCATGATAGTATTTCATTATATATATTCCTACCACATAATTTATTTATCCGTTTCCCACTTGAGAGAAACTCCATTAGTAAACAGGTTTTTGTCACCACAAAAAGAGCTGCTGCATTTTTTTTTTCATTTGGAACATTTTTTTCTTTCTTTGATCTCTTTGAGGCTTAGTAGTTTCATTGCTATATCAAAGTATTCACTGTTTAGTAACTTTTTTGAGCATGGTTCCAAAACTGCTTTTTAATATAGGATTTACAAGGTAATACTTTCATAGTAGGATATATTTGTGAAATGTTCAAAGTGGGTACCTTTCTCCAATGTTGTAAATTCCAATCCATCTATACCCATCATGACAGTCTAAAACTCTTGTTAGTGTCTTCTCATAAATTTTCTATAGCATCCTGCCAATATTATAGGAACCTTTTTTCAGATAATGTTATACTCCATAGATACTAGTGGGACACATAGGGTGTCTTTGATGATATCTTTTCATGGCTTTAACATTTTTCATTGTTAATATGTGGTAACATATTTATTTATTATTCCTTTGCCCACAACTCCAATTCCTTGGAGACTAGTATCCCATGGTTCAAAGCCATATAGCATCACGGAAGAATGCTGACATCAAAAAGATTGGTATTTGTCAAGGGGAAGAAACGTGCTCATTGAAAGTGCTGCGCGGTTTCTAGGAATCAACATAGCCTGTTTTTTTTTTCCTCACCTAATTTTAATTCTGAGCCAAGTTCATTGTTCATCATAAGCATTCTTCATCTACTTGTTTTCTCTTGAGAGAAGAGTTAGTCCAATCTCTTTGAATGATTACAAATGTCATATGGAATACTTCTGCAATCTTCCAGCGCTTGATAAATTTAGCACAATGTCATCTGCTGACAGGAGCATCTTGAGGCCTTCATCACTGAAAGGGGATTCTTCCATTTTGAGACATAGAATTATAGAATTTGAGAATCAGTCAGTAAGCATTTATGGGTTTTTTGTTTGTTTGTCTTGCTTGCTAAGTGTTTTGTTAACTACTAAAGAGTTGAGAGTTGAAGGGGATCTCAGAGTCCATTTAGCTCAACTGATAAATGCCATAAATAAAAATAACCATCACTATAACATACCCCAACATTTGTTGTCCTATTCTTGAAAACCTCCAAAGAGTAGAGGAGGTAGAGGTAGTTTCACTACCTTTGAAATATATCCAGTTTGACATTTTAGGAAGTTATTTTTTTTTTATTGAAATTAAGCCTAAATTAGGTTCTTTCTGACTTCTGTTGATTGCTTCTGGTTCTGCCCTCTAGGATCAAATAAAACACATCAGTTGCTCCAAATGACAGCCTTCTAGATAATTCAAGACAACTATCGTATCTTCTCATTTCCAGGCCAAATATTTCCAGCTCCTTTAACCAATTCTCATATTACATGGACTCAATACCCTTGACTGTCCTGTTGCTATCCTTGGGACACTCTCTAGTCTAATGACTTTGTTAAGTTGTGGTGCACAGAACTGAAGATAGTACTCCTGAAGAGGTCTAATGAAAGCAGAATATATTTGAGCTATAACTTGAAGTTAGGTTGCAATGGACAGAGTGTTACGCCTATAGTCAGGAAGATCTCAGTTCAAGTTCTATCTCAGACTCCTATTAGATCCTGAGTAATTCACTTTAACCCAGTCTCCTAAGCACTTTCCTTATCTATACAATGAGGATAAAAATAACCCCCAGCTTACAAGATTGCTGTGAGAATCAAATGAGATAGTATTTGTAAGACTCTTTGTAAAGACTATACAAATATTTGCTATCATAATGCACCCCAGAATTACATGAACATTTTTGGTTGCTATATCCTACTACAACTTCATGTTGAACATGTAGTACACTAAAACTTCAAGATCCTTTTTCAGAACAACTATTGGCAGATGCCATATTTACTGGAGACCTGCACGCTTACCGGTCCCTTCTCTACCTGCCATCCATCATTCTTTGTCCTGAATTCGTTGCACTGAAATTGTCTGACTCATCAGTAATGGAAGTAGGCTCCCTAATCCTGAGATTAGTTTTTAAAAGTAAAGAACCAAATCACAATCACATATTGAGAAAATGTTAACTTAAAACATTTAAAATGCACGTTTTCAATTATAATAATTAACACTTATATAGCTCTAACTATGTGCCAGGCACTATGCTAAATATTTTATAGTTATTATCTCATTAAAACCTTGAAAACACCCTGCAAGGTAGGTGTTACTATCATCCCCATTTTACAGATGAGGAAACTGAGTCAAATTGTGGTTTACTGATTTACTCAGGGTCACACAGCTGCTAAGCGTCTGAGACTAGACCTTCCAGATTCCAAGCCAAGCACTGCACCTCATAGCTGCCCCTAGTACAATGTATTATAAATATCACTCCAAAGGGTCATCCTCTTTGAATGAATTCATTAACCAATGAACAGTGATTCAAGAACACAACTGTTACATAAGATTTATTGTTGCTGTTCAACCAAATTTATTGTAACTATCAGTATAGAAATGTTACCAGGAGCTAGTGGTGGGTATATGGAAATATCTTTATTATGCAGAACTGGTCAGTCTGCTATTATTTGTTAACACAAGAAACTATGTGTCTGAGCTTGAAGAATTAATGGATTGTTGAACAACAGTGAGAATTAAGGCCTATCCTCCATTCAGATGTAGGTAGCTGAAGGTCAGCGTATCCCCTGACCAAGTGTGTCCCATATACATAAACACCCACATTGATAATTAGATGTGCACCTGCAAATACCTTCCCTCCAAGAAGACTGAATAATTGGTTCTAGCCAATTCCCTTCTAAGTGAATACCTGAAAAGGTCTTAGCCTAAAAGAACTGGGGTCTCCCATTGCATCCTGGACCCTCTCCAGTCATCCTGATGAATATCTGGTCACTAGATTCAGATGGCTCTGGAGGAGGTGAGGCTGGTGACCTTCACAGCCCTCCCTCACTCAAAACAAAGTCAACTACAAGTCATATTTTCCTGATGTCATGGTCCTCTTTGTAAGAGAAGGACGAACACAACAACACAACACAATCTTATCCATAACAGTAGCGTAAAAGACTTTATCAAAAGTTCTGTAAAAATCTAGGTAAATTTTATCTACAGCATTCCCCTTATCTACTATTAACTATATGTGATTAATCTAGCATGACAGCTTGTTGATGAATGCATACTGTAAACACCACTTTCCTTTCTAGATCCTCCTCAACCATCTTCATTCTGGAATATTCCTAGGAATCAGAGTTAGAGTCTTATAGTTTATACTTATAGTTATGTACTTATAAAAGTTAAAGTCTTATAGTTTATACTTATAGTTATGTACTTATAAAAGTTAAAGTCTTATAGTTTATACTTATAGTTATAGTTATACTTATGACTTATAGTTTGCAGGTTCTATTCTCTTCCCTTCTTTTGGAAACCAGCTTTTTGCTTCTCTTTGTTATTGCAATATCTCTCCCCTTTCCCCTCTGATCTTTCAAATATTGCTAACAGTGGCTCGGCGTTCATATCTGCAGTTTGTCTTGAGACAGAAGATGTAGCTCATCTGAGTGAGATGACTTGAATCCCTTGTTAGTCATTTTGTTTCTGTCATTTTCACTGTAAAAGTCATTCTCCCTTGCAACGAAAACAGAAAAAAAATCTAGCAGTTCTGCCATCTCTCCATTGTCAGCTACCAATGTCTCATTGACCACAAGCAAAGATCCTATCTCTTCTTTTATCCTCCTTATTCTTGAATTATAACTTTTTAAAAAAAGTTTTTCTTAGGTTTCCTCTGTATTCACGCTGATCTTTTCAGAAAAATTCAATTTTCCATCCTCAGTGGAATTTTGTCCCTCTATGTCTTCAGAATTTAATTCTTCAATATCTCCCATCTCTCTTGGACTTGCTCTCCTTAAAGCATTTTAGTCCACAGGATTCTCCCTTTGTCACTACTCTGAACCGTTTGAGGTTTTTCTTCCAAAATATCTGGTGAATGTCAGTTTATTCCTGGATTTTATCTCTATCACACATTTTAGGATGGAGTATTAAAGTCTCCCTTAATATGTATCCTAATAGTTCCTCTCTGTTAGTGAGAATTAAATTTACAATATAATATCCCTTCTTGGTTCCTCCATCTTTGGAATGATAGAGTTATCCCTAAGGCACTGTAAGAAATTTCTAGCTATTTTACTTTTGGTGGAGATGAAGCTCCAGGAGACGTCTGAATAATTGATGTCCCTCATCCCTTAATAGTGATATATCCATGCCAGGCTTATAATCTGTTTCTGAACCTGCTCATCTATTTCCTCTTTCTTTTTAGATTGTCTATAGTAGTAACAAAATCACTTTTTTTACCCCCTCCTTTGACCGTCATCCAAATACTCCATATTATCTTTCATGAATCAAGTTCCAATATTTCTAACATGTATTTCCCTTTTTAATATAAGGTGCTATATTAGTCTTCTCCCCCTTATGTCCATCCTGTTTATTTTGAATAAGGAATTTCCATCTAGAGCTATAGTCCAATCATTGTATTTATCCCATTAAATCTCATTGATACTGGTGAAGTCATAGGTCACCCTCTAGTTCCTATTGACTTTTCTTGTTTTGCTTAAATTTTGAACATTTGTGTATAGTTGTAAAACCAATCATGGCAGCACACCTAAGGACTTCAGCTGTGAATGATTTCAAGGGTCTAATCATATAGTATAATGAACTCTCTATTCAGCAACAAATTGTTCAATAAAGTAAAAAATAACATTCATAGCAACATCCTTAATCAATACTAAGTATGCAAGTGAAGTCCTTTTTCAAAATACCACACCACCCACACCTAGATCCCAGTAAGAGCAATTTTCTTAATCAATACACAGTGTCCAAGTAAAGTCCTCTCTCATCTTGACTCAAGGCTGACTTCCAAACCCCATTGCTCCTCCTCCATGGGCCAACTGCTCCAGGTTCACACAGTGACAACCCTCTGCTCCTGCTCCTTGTCTCAGCTCTTGAGAACTCTTCCCCTTCAACTCTTCCTGCTTTTGTCTGAGGGCAGACTCCAGGGCATCCTGCCCACAGCTTCTGTTTCTAGGGAAATAAGACTTAACAGGGCTATCACAATCTTTATACACATTACCAACACCATTATCTCAATTCACTCATAAAAACAACAGACAGGGCTTCTGTCTGAGAAATTAACATAGACCAACAGACAGGGCTTCAACATCACAAACATTCTTTATTAGGCCTCCCCACAAACAAGTTCCCTTAGCATACTCAGGGTCACTTCTCTCTCAACTCTGCTTCTGACTGCTCTCTCTACAATATGTACATACTGCTACTAATCAAAGACTCTTGATTGATTCAATCAAAGGTAAGACCCAGTCAAAGGCACTTGATTGACTAAAACTCAAACAGCAAAAAATCCTACTTTGCTTGCCTTTACAATAGGCACTTGAGGCCAAGGGTTTCAATATTTATTCATTTCCTTAATTTTGTCTCCTGTGAGTTTAAGGGTGTCTCAATTCTTCCTTCTTTGTGGCTATACTCAATAATATCTAATTATAGGGATGTACATTGGCAGCCTTTTCCATTCCCTGTCCTCTTTATTTTAATATCCTTTTGATTATATTTGTGAAACCCCAAATTCTGACTATACTTTGTTAAGTATACTCTTTCTTTGGCCAGGAACTGTCAACTTTATATCATGTGCTATGATCCAAAATTCTAAATCCCAATGTTAATTTCCCATCTCTGTTTTTCTTTTCTGTAACCTTTGCCAATAATGGGCAAGAGTGAAGAAAATACAACCTATGCCCCTATAGTCTTCAATTTATTGTCCAAGATTTCTTGCTCATTGGCAATATGCTTTAGGTTCCTTATGGAAGTGTCATGTATATCCACACAAATCACCAAAAGTGGATAGTTGCTGTCCATTTTGATAATTCTTGAGAAGTTCTCTTTTATGTTTTTAATCTAGCAATCTCAACAGCCAAACAGATCTCTTTTATTTTAATAGATAGAGAAATAGCTGCCTTAGTACCCACAATCAAGTGAATTAGCAATTACAACCATTGTCTTTTTGTTCTGGAATTTCTTGAATAGCCTCACTTGATGGCTTCTTTGCATCTACTCTCTCTCTTGAAAGGATAAGGAACTCCTTTTTAGAGAATCTAGCTCTCTCCTTTATTTTATGTTTAAGAGCCCCAGACCTGTTTTTTAAGCTACAGTAGGACAGCAATTATTTTCCTTTCTCCACTGTCACATACATCTATTCTCCATCATTGTTAGTATTATCTTCTGTCCTCCATCTCAGATACCCTCTCCCACCCCATCTACCTCCCAACTGAAGGCTGGCTTCTGTTTGCTTTAGGAATCCTTCATTTCCCCTACCACTATGGAGTGCTGAAGAAGTTTTCCTCAAGGTCCACCTTCTTTTCTAAGAGAGAAAGCAGTCTACACTTAGAAGACAGACTAAAGTCATTCAGGAGTGGCAGAAACAGACAACAACCCTCTTCACTGCACATCCTTCAAAATAGTGGCAAATGCATCTGTTTAATGGAAATAATGCTACCTTACAGTGTTTTAAGGACCAAGTGAGATAATATATTTAAAGTACATCGTTAAACTTAAATACTATCCATATGTCAAATATTATTGGGGATAGGGAGAAGACAAACACAGATTTTTGAAAATGGAATTCATTATGGCAAAATCCTTGTAAATACTTACCTTTAGTTACTAAGAAGGCAGCTAGGTGATACAGTGCCAGGTCTAAAGTCAGAAAGACATGAGTTCAAATCCAGTCTCAGACACAAATTGTGTGACCCTGTTCAAGTCACTAAACCCCATTTGCCTCAGTTTCTTCATCTGTAAAATGAGCTGGAGAAGGAAATGGAAAAACACTCCAGTACCTTCCAAGAAAACTCCAAATGGGGTCATGAAGAGTTGAGCACAACTGAAATGATTGAGCAACAAGAAGTTATTAAGTAAACTTATAAAGAATCCTACCAATAGCTGCCATATTCACCCTAAATTGAATAATAAGGATGTCAAAGGACAAGGGTACATTCTGGTTTTTTTTTTATATTTTCTCTGTTGGAGAAAGCATGACTTACAGTCTAAGTTCTAATGAAATCTTGGGCTGCATTAAGAAGTTATTAACAAGGAAATAAGAGTCCTATTGTACTTTACTATATTCAGGACACAGCTGGACTACTGTCTTATTCTGGACACCACACTTTAGGAAGGACATTATGTGGAATTTGTGAAAGATGATTAAGATGCCTTCACATTTCATGCCATTTGTTGGTTGAGGAAAATGGAGATTTTCAGCATGGAAGAAAAAATACTTGGGGAAAAGATGAATGACAGGTTTCTTCAAGTATTTGAAAGTCTATCACCTAGAAAAGGGATTAGACTTATTTTGCTTATCCTATGAGGACAGAGGTAGGAAGAGTGGGTTGACATTTGGCAGTGATGAAGTACAATGGAAAGAGAAGTCTCCCTGCAGTCAGAAGACTTGGGGTTCAAATTTCACCTCTGATACCTATATGATCTTGGGCAATTCCCTTAATCTTCTGGGGTCTCAGTTTTCTCATCTTTATTTTTTTAATGTTAATATGTATTTTTCTTTTTTTTATTCTTTTTTCTTGAATTTTATTTATTTTCAGTGTTCCACAATCACTACCATAGTTTTCTCATCTTCAAAATGAGGACTTTGGACTAGATAGCTTCTGAGACCCCTTTCAGTTCTAGAATCATTATGCTTAAATTATAAAGAGGCAAATATAGCCTTAGTACCCCACCCCATCCTTTTTTTTTTTTTTTAGCAATAAATGGAAGAGGCTGCCCAGGAATGTAGGAGTTGTTTTTGTTTTTTTTTTAATCAGATATCTTCACATAAAAACTCAATGATCACTTGTCAGGTACACTATAGAGGCAATCCTTTTCCAGTTAATGTTTGGACCAGATGGCCACTGGGGTCCCTTCCAACTCTGAAATTCTGTGAGCTTCTGATAACCAAATCTATAGCCTTTGGCATCTCAGTGTGCTCTATCCACAGGTGCCAAACTTCCTCTATCCTAAAGGATCCTTTTCAGATTCTTGAGCTCATTTTGCATGTTAAACTGAACAGTGTGAGAATTCAAGAAACATTGGATGGCTCAGAAAGCAGCACAGTGTCTTAGCCATGTTAAATTATACATTTAAGCTGACAGGCCAAAGCATTCCAGTACAGAATCCTTAGAAAGCAGGAGACAATTTCCTTCAGCTCTGCATCACCATTTGATGTAGATTGCCTGTTATATTCTCCAGATATTGCAAGAAATGGATTTGGAGATCTTTTCTTGACAGTAGGTAGACTAATGGAATCTGGTGACTGTATTTGGAACATCTGAGGTTTGTTATAACACAGTAATAGAAATATCAATGGCTCAGACAGGTTAAAAAAGCTGTCAGTGAATGATAATGAAGTTATTTAAATGTCGACTCACTAGCAAACATTTTACAAACCCTAAATTATTCTAGCTTCTTTAACCTCGTGTGTCCTAAGTTATTAAGCAGCAGAGCTAGGGATTCAGCCAATGCATCCTTGGCATCAGCAGCTATTTTTATTCTGCCAAATGAACTAGCAGCAATGAAAGTGCCGTTCTTAATGATTTTAGAAATGAAACAAAACACAGAAGTCACAGCTGCTTGATTTGGAGGTGACTGATACTCTGCTACCAGAATATGTCATTGGGTTTTATTTGGGTAATATTCTAGTGTGCTCCCCATTGGGAACAGCTCTACTGCTCCCCAGAGTGACCCTCTGGACTCTGTGACCTTGACAGAGTTCCTTGGCGTCCATGTAACATAGATCATGCATTGCTAAAATGTTTCCTTCTACCCTCAGGATATTCTGTGAGATTGATTTCGCTCATAGCCAGAAAACCCTTCACTGAGATTGCCTGAGTACCTTAGGGAGGAAAAATGGTACCACCACTTTCCCTTAGAGCATGGGGATTGTGAACATGATCTCATCAGTTCCTATGGGACAGATAAAGATGGTAAGAAGGAAGACATAGGAGACTGGAAGCAGTTCACCAATACCAGCTTGGCCTCAGTGTTCAGCTGACACTGCTGAGATTATACATTATTAACTGAAGCCAAGGTATATGAAATCTGTACCAAGATACACAAACATTCTGGAATCATGATGGAAAGAGCCCTTCAAAATGTGATAGTCAAACTTGACAGTATTTTAATAGTAATCATAGGAGAGAAGGTGCTGTCTTCTGTGTTTGATAGAGACTCCCTAGATAGCTTTTGGTGAAAAGTAAAGTTTGAGAACTTATGTTATATGCTACATTGAGCACTGGGCCACAGTATCAAAAGGCATAATAAGGGAGTATGACAAAAGTGAATCTAGTTAAAGAGTTCCTTGTAACAGTCACTGTAGGGTACTGTCTACTGAGAAAGGAGAAGAGAATGGTAAGGAGTGCCTAAATTTCAAATGTCCCTGAAAACTTTGCCATATTTCAGTGACCTATAGTTTCAGGTTTGTGACCTTGTATCATCCATCAGGTTATCCTCAAACTAGAAGACTCTGCAGATAAACTGGTTCTCAGTATTTTTACAGTAATGCTACCTGCTATTAATACAGTTTTTAAGATGAGAGGCAGAACTGGATGAATGAGAGAAGTCTTACTTCTTTCATGCTTTGGGGGCACTTCTATACAGAGTGGCTTGTAATAGCTTTCCATGTGAATGGTTTCCTCTTTGCAAAGAGACCGGCAATTTCAGAGGGTCGAGACCATATGTTATAAATATACTGCATCCCTCATAGTACTTAGCTCACTAAGGAGCCCATAGTAGGTGACTGGTGAATACTTGCTGAATCAATGCTCAGCAACATTTCCTTGATTTGATTTCGAAAGCCCCCTTTTAAAGCAATCTTACAAGAAGAGGAAGGAATGAATGGCTTAAGGATAAAAGCAAAAACAGGTGAGTTTTGCTTTGATCACTTGAATATTTATTTGCCTGAAATGCTTATTTTTAAAGCTGTTGGCTCTTACTGGCACCTTTATAGGTGTTGACAGAAGCACCATTTTTCCTTTTGTAGATAATTCGACCTGCAAATAAAGCCTGAAATAACAAAAACACAATTGCTTCAGAATGTTGAAAAATAGAACAAATTTAGAATTCAAGAAGCTTGTGTTACAGTGGGGAAAATATGTATGTATGTGTATATATATGCATATACATATACACACATATACACATGTGTATGAATGTATCATTATGTATGTTTTCAATACTTTTTTCCTTTTTCTTCTTTATGAAAGCTTGAAGCTTAAGTGCCTTTGTTTGTAAATTGTAAATGTTTATTTTATTCAGTTCAGTCATGGAGGTGCTGTGTGAGGCACTTGTAAGAGTAAATGATGACCAAATTATATCGCCAAGTCAATGATGACCATTGCCACGTCACATTTATTGACATTTAAAACAATTTTCCATCCAACTACACTTTGAAGTAGAAAGAGCAAACAGTCATATGGAAGAATGTTTTCACCTTGAGAGAGAGGTTGGCTTGCAAAGAATTGCCTGATCACAGGTGTACCCATCATGGGAAAGGGCATTATTCAAGGGATGGTTTGATCCTTTTTCCCTTCCCATGAAACGAGGAGGAGGAAGATTCTTCAAGAGGGCAATTGTAAGCATGGATATGTGTTCCAATAGAAAGACCATAAAGTGAGACCTAGGAATAGCAGTCCCCATGTGAAAGTGTCTTAGCATATTGGGGCAAAGCAGCATTTTCCCTATGGTAGTTAGGCTTCTGAGTAGAAGTATTATCAGAGTTTTACAGGTATAAAAATAGAAGATAGTAGGTGGTACAGTGGATAGAACACAGAGACTGGAGTTAGGAAAATCTGAGTCCAAATCTTGCCTCAGATACTTATTAGCTGTGTGACCCTGAGCAAAACACACAACCTTTGTTTGATTCAGTTTCTCTAATTGCAAAACTCAGGTTGTTGTGGAGATTCAATGAGATAATATTTGTCAAGTCCTTAACAAAGTGCCTGGCATACAGTAAGCATTGTATAAAAGCTTTTTCCTTTCTTTCCCCTAAACATGGAAAAACTGTAACTCTGTGATTGAGTCTGACTCAATTTCCAGTGCTGTTTACATGCTACGTCTCAAAGGTGGCAAAGACTAGGTCCTTGACAGCAGTAAACTTAAAATACTTGATACATTTCTCTACCTAGGTCAATTTCAAGTGTATTAGTACTAACTAATTTTATCTGTCTGCCTTTGTTCTTGGATGTTTGTTTGTTACTGAGGTAGAGCCAAATGGCACCTTCAGCAGATACAATGATTTCCCACAATTCATGTCTTGTATCGTCATTCTCAGGATGTTGAGATAGCAAGAGTCAATGATCACATAAAGGCTAATGAACCATGGGTGCATAATGTCATCTGGAAGAGTGATATAGTCATATGATGTTAGCACAAAGGCAGTAATGTAAATTAGGTCAGTAATTTACTTGTGCTTTCTAGGAATAGGTGAGGATTTAAAAATAACAATAAAGATAAAATCACAATAAAAAAGAAGAGATGAAGTCTTCAGAAAACATGACATTTAAGACAAATACTTCAACTCCAAGAGTTCTGTCCAAAACTCATCTCCCATTACTTCTGGTCCTTGTGCCAGGTCAGACTTGTTTCTTCACTAAGTCTGAATATGCCATGCATATTCCCATGTGCATACTTATGACATTTCTCCTTCAGAGAATGCCTTTCCTCTCCTCTCTGCTAATTTGTTTCTTATTCATGGGAATGCATACAGGGTGGGCTGTGTGTTTCTAGCCACACCATTCTATCTCTTCCTGTTCCCCCTAAAATGGAAAAAAACACTTTCAGTTTTATTGGTACAGTCAGTAAATTGTTCAATTGAGTATCTCCTATGTAAGAGGCACTATGCAAAATGTTGGAGATACAAAGCAAGGCAAAAACCCAGTCTCTTCTCTCAAGAAGCTCATATTCTAATGCGGAAGACAACGTGTAGAATAATTTAAGATAAAGTAGATGGATAATAATCTCAGAAAGGAAAGAACCAAGAGCTAGAAGACAGTATTTGAGCTAAGATTTAGGAACCAGTGGAAACTAAGAAGGAGAGGAGAGGAGGGAAAGAATTTGAGGAATGGGAAATGGTTGCAAAGGTGCAGAGATGGGAAATGGGGTGTTGCGAGGAACACCAAGGAGGCCTGTGTAACTAGATTATAGAATTTATGAAAGAGAGTAAAATATTAGCAAATTAGATGGAAAAAGATAGGAAAGGACGCCCAAAGAGCTTCAAATACCAGAGGACCTCTATACTTGATTCTTAAGAGTAACAAGGGTCCACTGGAGTTTATCGAGGAGGGAGGGGACATGATCAGATTCACACTTCAGGGCAAAACAGACAAATATACAAAAATCAAAAAACACAACAAAAACAAGTTTACCAACTGAAATGGGGATAGAGGGAGGTCAGGAGATAAATTAGAAAGCAATTTCAGCAGTCCAGGGGAGAGGAAATGCAGGCCTGAATTAGGATGGTGGCTGCATGACTGGAGAGAAGATGTAGTGAAGACAGAGATGACAGGGTTTGATAATGGATGTGATTGTTTGGGTGAGGGAGAATTTATAAAATATTGTATTTAGTCTAATATTGGCTAAGTTTTCATATATTTAATAATAAATGTCATGTAAGATTGAATATTCAAAAAGTTTGCTTTTAAAAATACAGCAAAATATTTATCGTTGTTGTTGAGTCATTTTTGAGTGGTTTCCCACTCTTTGTGACCCCCTTTGGGATTTCCTTGGCAAAGATGCTGAAGAGTTTGCCATTTCCTTCTCCAGCTCATTTGACAGAGGAGGAAACTGAGAGAAAAAGACTTAAGTGACTTAATTCTGACCCAGGGTCAGATACCTAATAAGTGTCTGAGTTTCAATTTGAACTCAGGAAGACAAGTCTTCTTGATTCCAAACCCAGTGCTCTATTGACTGAGCCACCTAACCGCCCAAATTCCCCAATAGCACCCCTGAATGAATTGTGCCATACATGCCCATGGGTCTGTAGAGTCTCTTCGATCTAGTACTATGGCTTATGTTAGACTTTTCTGAATTGCTTCAGTCTATGATGATGGGATCACAAAATCTCAGAACTGGAAAGACTTCCAAACACAACTAGATCAGCCTGAATCTTCTATAATGGGAATCATAAATGACTCTCCAGCCTTTATGTGAGGACATCTGTTGTAGTGGAACTCACTATACCCACTATCTACGTTTTTCAGCTCTGATTGTTAGGAAGCTTTATGTTTTATCAAGCTTGAATTGTTCTTTCTCCAATTCTATTTTTTTTTTCCTACTACTTCTTTTTGTGGAAAGAAATTTAAAGTCTAATCACGCTTGAATAGGATCACCTTTCAGATATGTGGACTATTATCATGTCCTTCACTTAAGTCTTCCATTCTTTAGGATTAAAAAAATCTCATTCCTCTCAATTGCTCATCATGTGACATGAACTTGAGGTCCTTCTCCCTCCTGGCTGCTTTCCTCTGGGCACTGTCTAATTTAGCACTTTTCCTAAAAATGCCTTGCAGAACTGGGACACAAGTATTTTAATGTAGACTGATCAGTAGCAATGTGGCCTGGTGAAAAGTACCATATTTGTCATCAGAGAACCTAGATTCAAATCTTATTTCTCTCCTGCACTACATGTAGTAGGACACTGAACAAGTCATATAAACTCTTAAGCCTTTCATTTCATCATTTGGCAAATCAGAGCTTTGAAATAAGTGGCTTCCCAAGTCTTTGCCAGCTCTCAATCTATGGTACCCTGACTATGACCTACCTAAACTTGCATGTTCTGCCTCCACTAATGTAACTGAAGAGCTCATTGGCTTTTTGGACTGCCGTATCATGTTATTGATTCACATTGAGCCTGTAGTACATTGAGTCTTTTTTCAAAGAAAATGCAGTTGATATATCCCTCTTCTTATACTTATGAAACTGATTTTTGGAGCTGAAGTGTAAAAGTTTTCATTTATTCCTATTCCATTTAATATTATTAGAGGGTTTCCTCCTTGGGGATTTCCCTCAATGATATAATAAGTCAAGTTCCTAGCCCTAATAGTTGGTATATTTAGTCCAATGTGCCTGCTGAGATCCTATTGGAGCTTGTTTCTATCTTCTACAGTGTTCACTATTCTAACTTTGAGTCATGCATTTATTTGAAAAATATACTGTCTTCTGTTTGCCTTCAAATTGTTGTACCTGAACTGCTATATTGTATTCCCCACTCCCACCCAGTTAAAATGTAAACCCTTTGAAGACAAGACTTTTTTTTTCATATTCCTTTTCTATCCTCAATTTATATTAAATGTTTACTTGATTATATAGTTGGCTTTATCTAAGCTGTTGATAAAAATGTTGGATATCTTTGTCTAAGTGGATACTGAAGGGCAAATAACTAACAGTCCATGTTGTGTATAAGCATAATTGTACTAGGTATACCCCTCTGTCCTCTTAAATCAGATAATATTTATTGTTTGTACCATTCATTTATTACTTTAAAAAATGCTTTATTGGGGGCAGAGCCAAGATGGTGGAGTAGAAGGACTCACCTCTAGAAACTCTCTGCCCTCAGCTCATAAAATACCTGTAAAAAATGACTCTAAAAAATTTAGAGCAGCACAATCCACAAAATGACAAAGTGAAAGATATTTCCAGCTCAAGGCAGCCCAGAAGGCTGACAGGAAAGGTCTGTTACACCAGACACAGAGCAGAGTGCAGTCCAACCTTGACCACACAGCATGGACATGATGAGAGCAGGCTTCAAAGTGCCACTAGTAGTAGCTGTGATTCCCAGATTCCTCAACTCACAAATTCCAAAGGCAGCTTCAAGATGAGTGAGAAAATTATTTCACCTGTGTGAAAAGGGAACTCAGTGGTCTAGCCCAGCCCCAGGCAGTGGCAGCTTCCATTGTTGGAGCCCTCACCTAAAGACCCTGGGGGAATTGAGCTGCTGATCTGAATCTCATCACTGAGTGGTGGCTCTAGGGTAAGGAAGTGTGCTGGCTGGCATGGTGGTTGGTAGAGGCTCTGGAGAGGAAATCCTACTGGCAGATCCTGGGCAGAAAGGAGTGCTTGTAGTTGCTCCCAGACCAGAGTACCTCTGCTTTGATTGTGCCACCTTGGAGGAACTGAGAACTTACAGGTACCCAGAGTATACCCTCCTCTTGACAAAGAATTGAAAAGTCAAGTAACTGACTGGGAAAATGCCCCCAAAAAGGAAAAAGAATAAGACAATAGAAGGCTACTTTCTTGGTTAGCAAGCATTTTCTTCCATCCTTTCAGATGAGGAAGAAAAATGCACACCATCAGAGGAAGACCTAAAAGTCAAAGCTTCTGCATCCAAAATCTCCAAATAAAATATGCATTGGTCTCAGGCCATGGAAGAGCTCAAAAAGGATTTTGAAAATCAAGTAAGAGAGGTGGGGGAAAAATTGGGAAGAGAAATGAGATGCAAGAAAATCATGAAAAGCAAGTCAACAGCTTGCAAAAAATGCTGAAGAAATAAACACCTTTAAAAATACCTAACCCAAATGGCAAAAGAGGCCCAAAAAGTCAATGAGGAGAAGAGTGCTTTAAAAAAATGTAATTAGCCAAATGGAAAATAGGTTCAAAACTTCACTGAAGAACATAGTCCTTTAAAAATTAGAATGGAATATATGGAAGCTAATGACTTTATGAGAAACCAAGTAACCAAATAAATGAAAAAATACAAGACAGTGTGAAATATCTCAATGGAAAAGCAACTGACCTGGAAAATAGATCCAGGAGAGACAATTTAAAAATTATGACACTACCTGAAAGGCAAGATCAAAAAAAGAGCCTAGACATTATCTTTCATGAAATTATCAAGGAAAACTTCCCTGATATTCTGAAACCAGAGGGTAAAATAAATATTGAAGGAATTCACAGATCACCTCCTGAAAAAGATCTGAAAAGACAAACTCCTAGGAATATTGTAGCCAAATTTCAGAGTTCCCAGGTCAAGGAGAAAATATTGCAGGCAGTCAGAAAGAAACAATTCGAGTATTGTGGAAATACACCAAGATAACACAGGATCTGGCAGCTTCTACATTGAGATAGAAGGACTTGGAATATGATATTCCAGAAGTCAAAGGGACTAGGATTAAAACCAAGAGCCACTTACCCAGCAAAACTGAGTATAATACTTTAAGGGAAATAATGGTCATTCAGTAAAATAGAGGACTTTCAAGCATTCTTGATGAAAAGACCAGAGCTGAATAGAAAATTTGACTTTCAAATAAAGAATCAAGAGAAGCTTGAAAAGATAAACAGAAAAGAGAAATCAAAAGGGACTTACTAAAGTTGAACTGTTTATATTCCAACATGGAAAGCTAATATTTGTAACTCTTGAAACTTTTCTCAGTATTTGGGTAGTTGGTGGGATTACACACACACACACACACACACACACACACACACACACATATATATCCATACATATACACATGCAGAGGGCACAGTATGAGTTGAATAGGAAGGGAGGATATCTAAAAAAATAAAATTAAGGGTTGAGAGAGGAAGAGAAAGGGAGAAATGAAATGGGGCAAATTATCTCTCATAAAAGAGTCAAGAAAAAGCTTTTGCAATGGAGGGGAAAAGAGGGGAGGTGAGAGGGAAAAAGTGAAGCTTACTCTTGTCACATTTGGCTTAAGGAGGGAGTAACATGCACACTCAATTTGTTATGAAAATCTATCTTACACTACAGGAAAGTAGGGGAGAAGGGGATAAGTGGAGTGTGATGGGATTGATAGAAGGGAGGGCAAATGAGAGGAGGGGTGTAATTAGAAGTAAACACTTTCGAGGAAGGATAAGGTCAAAAGTGAGAATAGAATAAATGGAGAGGGGCAGGATAGGATGGAGGGAAATATAGTTAGTCTTTCACAACATGAGTATAATGGAAGTCTTTAGCAAAACTACACATATGTAGCCTATATTGAATTGCTTGCCTTCTCAGTGGGGATGGTTGGGGAGGGAGGAAGGGAAAGAAGTTGGAACTCAAAGTTTTAGGAATGAATATTGAGGATTATTTTTGCATGTAACTGGGAAATAAGAAATACAGGTAATGGGGTATAGAAATCTGTCTTGCCCTAGAAGAAAAGAGAGAAGATGGGGATAAGGGAGGGGAATTGTGTGATAGAAAGGAGGGTAGATTGGGGGAAGGGGTAATCAGAATGCATGATGTTTTGGGGTGGGGGAGGGGAGAGATGGAGAGAAAATTTGAAACTCAAAATCCTATGGAAATGAATGTTGAAAACTAAAAATAAATAAATAAATTGGGAAAAAATACTTTATTGTTACCAGTGTAAATATCAGCTCCCTAAGGGCAGGGAATCTTTTCTGCCCGGGCATTTTCTTCTGCCTTTTCTTTGCCTCATCTTAGTTCCTAAGACACCAGAGGTACTTAATAGATGCTTTATTGATTTGACTTGGACATTTTTTTACATAGGTATAACATATCTTCAAATAGATCATAAACTCTTTGGGGAATCTAATATCTCTTTTTATCTCTAGCACTTAGAAGAGTATCTCACACACAGGTGGAGTTTAATAAATGTTTGAAAATGATAATTTAAGCTTGAATGATTTAATAACTTTTATGTATATAATACCTCATATTTTACAAAATAATGTACTGTACATTTATGTATGTACGTATGTGTGTATACGTATGTATATATACATATACATGCACCTTCTGCCAAAAAAGTTCCATGTGAGGTATATTGTATATGTGCAATTTCCCCATTTTTACAGATGGAGACACCAAGAGTGTCAGTCACCAAACATTTTTTAAGTACTTAGAATACAAAGAAAGACAAAAACAATGTTTGTACTCAGGGCGTTCACATTCTAATGGGGAGACAATTTTTGAAGAAATAGGTATGTATAAGATACGGAGTTGATGGAAGGTAATTTTAGAGGTGATGGTTGTATCAAGTGGTAGCGTAGGGAATAGTGACCAGGAACACCTTCCAACAGAGGGTGACATTTGAACTGTCTTGAATCTAGGTATCCTAAGAGGCAGAAGAAAAATAGAAGTATCTTTCAGGTATGAGGTTTGTGCGTGTGTGTGTGTGTGTGTGTGTGTGTGTGTGTGTGTGTGTGTGTACAGTTCAGGCAAAGAGGCATATGGCTTTGGGAAATGAAGTGTCACATACAAAGAACAACAAGGTATAGCTAGATTATAGAGTGTGTAGAGGAGAATAATGTCTAAGAAGGCTGGATAACATAAAAGGAGGTTAAGCTATAAAGAGTTTTAAATATCAAACAGATTTGGGCATTTCTAGTTGCTCCATGGGAGCTGCTAGGTGGTTCAGTGGGCAGAGCAGTTAGGTTTGGAGTCACAAATATTCATCTTCATGAGTTCAAATTCAGCCTCAGACATTTAGTGGTTGTATGATTCTGGACAAGTCCCTTAATCCTGTTTGCCTCAGTTTCCTCATCTGTAAAATGAACTGGAGAAGAAAATAGCAAACCACTCTAGTATCTTTGCCAAGGAAACCCCAAATGGAATCATGGAGAGTAGGATGTGACAAGAAAATGAACATCAGCAGTTGTTTCATGAAATGTGAAACCATTTGACTTATTGAGTAGAGGGATGACAAGGTCAGCCTCATACTTTAGAAAAATCGCTTTGGCAGTTGAGTAAATGCTGGATTAGAAAGGGAAAGGACATGAGGCAAGAATAATTTGGAGGTTATTACAGCTTTTCAGATGAAAAGTAAGCACTTATTTGCATGTAAATCTTCTTACTTCAAATTTCTTTCCAGTACACCATACTACTTCTATTGTGGCTTGGGAATATCATACCTCTCAGCATCATCAGAAATCTGTTTGCTATTAGTTTCTTCCTAATTTAATCAAATATATTTCTTTGAGGAATGGAGACTATTTGACCCAAGAGTCTTGGATGAGTCTTTAAGAATAAAGTAGAGGCTAACCAATAATTGTCCATCCCCACTTAGGACAACTCAGAAATATTCTTTAAGGTGTCTTGCAAAGAAAGCTAGATTTGGAGTCAGATGGTAAGGGTTCAGATCGCTTATTAGCTGTGTGATCTTGAACAAATCACTAAGCTCTTGAAGATTAAGTTTTCTCATCTGCAAAATTAAAATAGGATGAAATGATGGCTAAAGACCTTTCTAACTCAGTATTCCCTTATATTAGAAATAAAGGCAAATTATCTAATAATCAAGATCTTTCTTCCAGCTATAAGGATTTTAAAACAACAAACTAGAACAGATTACCAAGAAAGATTTTTGAAATCTCACTTATTGTCCCAATAGACATATATCTGAGATTGGGATGGATTTCAATTACTACCAATGTTCCCTTATGGAAGTGATTTCCTTCTATGCCTCAGTTTCATTATCTGAAACATGATGGGATCAAACTAGATGACCTGTGGGAGCTCTCCCAGCTGGAAGACTACTTACTCCATCTTTCAATGATGCTGAAATGGACTGTGTGACCTTTGGAGAACTTGACCCTCTGTATTCTTTGTAATTCAATAGTGAATAAACAACTTAAGTAAGTGACTTGTCTATTAGCCCAAAGAACTATCTCTCAAAGGATTCTAAAATACAGAAGAGTATACCATCTCTCTCCAACCTAGTAATCAAGGATCACATCTGATTTTTAGCAAATACAATGGACATGCTAAATAAACTCTTTTTTCTTTTAAATTAATCACACTCTTTATGCTATATGGATACATTAAAGAGCAGTAGAAAGATTGAGTTTTAATTTTTACCAATCCAATTTAAATGCAAATGTTAACCACTCACATGATGCTACTGTGTACATAATTAAACATCATTATATACCACATGAATCATTCAGAAACCTCTTGAGAGCCATCTTGCTATGTAAAACATGCATTACATTGACTAGCAGCCAAATGACGTGAGCTTCCACACTCATTAATGCTCTCTTTGAATTATAGGTCAACAGATTATGGGACAACCTATGAGAAGCTGAATGATAAAGTTGGTCTGAAGACAATTTTGAGCTATCTCTATGTCTGCCCTACCAATAAGCGCAAGGTAAGAGGCTATATTTTCAGACTGTTCCTTATTTATGATGTGATTTCTGTCTTGGCTGGCTAACCTTCCTAGCTTCCTAAAAATTCATTATGGTGAACCTGGGAATTAGAGATGCAAAGACAATATAAAAAATATCTGACACAGAATAATTTTTCTATCAGCTGCCGAGACTGTTAGAGGACAAGGGAATGGGTGAATCATTACCATTTCAGAAAGGCAGCCATGGGGAGTGAATCTCCGGCAGTGTGGTGCTTATGTTTCTCTTCTCAGAACTTCGGATAGTTAGTCACAGTGATGATAATGAGACTTGACAAGGCTCAGTGAAGAAGATGTGAGTGCTTTTCATCAGATGTCCCTGTGTCTCTCCTAACACGGAGTAAATAGTTTAATAAGAATTTAAGTGGATGCATTATTCCAGGGCAGATTTGAGCTTTCTTATCTAAACTTTGTTCAGCTTGGACACTTACATCAGAGTATTGTAGCTCCATTGAAAGAGTGAGTTCATTTTTATAGACTATCCACACATCAGAAAATGTACATATATACATCTTGACAGTTCTTGTCTCAAGGAGATCTAGGTCTTTAAATCACACAATCTCTGAGTTAGAAGGGAAGTCAGAGGTTATCCATCAGGTTGATGGCACATCCAGATTTTGCCTGAAAGACTCCATTGAGAAGGGATCCTCGAGCTCTAGAGTTATTCCATTTCACTTTTTTAAGAGGTCTGATTTTCCATTTTTCCTGATTTTTTTTCTCTTTGAAACTTCTATCTTTTTCTCTTTTTTCTGCTCTCTTGCTTAAATGGAACAAGTGAAGTATTTCTTACATATCGCTGACCCTCATATCACAGAAGTCCACTTGACTAGGTGTAGGGATTGATACAAAGGGTTGGTTGTTGTCCGTCTTCAAAGAGGACCAAAATGACATCACCATGATAAGTGAAATTTCAATATGTCCAACTGCCAACTGTGACTGATTAGACCAATACAAACTCGGAATGCTCTACCACAGGTTGGGCATAGATAATCCGTGTGAATATTTGAGGTGGATATCCCAAATTTGTGCATCCTAGGGATCAATGCATGGAGGCATGGTGTACAGCTTTCAGTTTTAGTATAAATGACCATTATGAAATTTGAGCTCCATATTTTTTTTCCGTACAGATAAATGTCATTAAATAAAGGGCTAATGTATGGTCTGTCATGTCACTAACATAGGCATTTAGGTGAACAAACTCAGGTTTATTAATGTGCATCAGCACCTTCTCTGCAACTTAAGAGTCTTAGAGATTGGCCTAAAGCACTAAAAGATAATGACTTGTCCAGGGTCACATAGCCAGACTTCAATATAGATCTTCTGGGCTTTGTGACCATTTCTCTACCCATTATGTCATTCTATCTCTTTAAGAAAAGAAACAGTATTAAATTGAGTCAGTCAACGAGACTCCTTGATCACGTTGTTTTATTCTCACAGAATCAGCAAATATTTTGTTGTTGGTTGCTTTTTGTAAGAAATCATAGGAGCTGAATTCCGTGATGATGACCTGCTAAGTTTGGGGATATGCTTCAGACATACCTAACGTTCTCTTTACAGCTTGTTAGAAATCTATCATCTATGAACTGATCATTACCCCACATTCATTATCCATCCTAGTTTATCCATAATTTGAATAACTCCTTTAGGTTAGCAAAGACAATTTTTTGTCTTTAGATACTTAACACTTGGCTCTAGAGAAGCTAGGAACTTTCTTTCTTTTTTTTTTTTTTTAGTTTTTACCAATTCTTCATGTTTGAGTTATTTAGATAATTTATTTAGAGAAATTATTTAGTCATAACTTTTTCTATTATAAATTGGTCTCATTTGCCTGGCATTTGCTTTATACTTGGTCTTCTTTTATTTGAGTCAAGTCCAGTATTTGCTCATTATTTCAAGAATGTATCATTCATTATTTCAAGAATCTGTTATAATTCAGGCACTTGACAAATCTGGGCACTGGGAATACAAAGACTAAGATAAAAATCCCTGTCTTCAATGGGTATACTTTTAAAAGGAAGCTGATATGTATTTTAAAATATGCAAAACAAACATAAGGTGATTGGAGGAGGGAGAAGGTACTCGCAGACGTGAAAAATTAGAAAAGACCTCATTTTTCTTTTTCTTTTTTTCTTGATATAAATTTATTTTTTTAACTTTTTACATTCATTTTCACAAAATTTTGGGTTCCAAATTTTCTCCCCATTTGTCCCCTCTCCCCACCCCAATACACCAAGCATTCTAATTTCCCCTATCACCAATCTTCCCTCTCTTCTATCCTCCCTCCCTTCTCTTGTCCCCATCTTCTCTTTTGTTCTGGAGGGCCAGATAACTTTCTATTCCCCATTACCTGTATTTCTTATTTCCTAGTAGCAACAACAATACTTGACAGTTGTTCCTAAAACTTTGAGTTCCAAATTCTCCCCATCCCTCCCTCCCCACCCATTCCCTTTGGGAAGGCAGGCAATTCAATATATTGATATGGCCTATAGGCCATATCTGTGTAGTTTTGCAAATGACTTCGATAATAGTCGTGTTGTGTAAGACTAACTATATTTCCCTCCATCCTATCCTGCCCCCCATTGTTTCTATTCTGTCTTTTGATCCTGTCCCTCCCCAAGTGTTGACTTCAAATTGCTCCCTCCTCCCTTTGCCCTCCCTTCCATCATCCCCCTCACCCTGCTGATCTCCTTCTCCCCAACTTTCCTGTATTGTGAGATAGGTTTTCATACCAAAATAAGTGTACATTTTATTCTTTCTTTTAGTCGAATGCGATGAGAGTAAACTTCATGTTTTTTTTTTCTCAGCTCTCCTCTTTTTCCCTCCACTAAAAAGTCTCCTGCTTACCTCTTGAATGAGATATAATTTACCCCATTCCATTTCACCCTCTCTTCTCCCACTACATTTCTCTCTCACTGTTTACCTTAATTTCTTTTAAGATATGATCCCATACTATTCAATTCACACTGTGCTCTCTGTCTCTGTGTGTGCGTGCATGTGTGTGTGTGCATGCATGCATGTGTGCATGTGTGTGTGTGTATGTGTGTGTGTAGTCCCACCAACTACCCAGATACTGAAAAGTTTTAAGAGTTACAAATATTGTCTTTCCATGTAGGAATGTAAACAGTTCACCTTTCATAAGTCCCTTATGACTTCTCTTTGCTGTTTACTTTTTCATGCTTCTTCTCATTCTTGTGTTTGAAAGTCAAATTTTCTTTTCAGCTCTGGTCTTTTCATCAAGAATGCTTGAAAGTCCTCTGTTTCATTGAAAGACCATATTTTCCCCTGAAGTATTATACTCAGTTTTGCTGGGTAGGTGATTCTTGGTTTGAGTCCTAGTTCCTTTGACTTCTGGAATATCCTATTCCACGCCCTTCAGTCCCTTAATGTAGATGCTGCTAGATCTTGTGTTATCCTGATTTTATTTCCACAATACTGGAATTGTTTCTTTCTAGCTGCTTGCAATATTTTTTCCTTGACCTGGGAATTCTGGAATTTGGCCACAATGTTCCTAGGAGTTTTTCTTTTTGGATCTCTTTCAGGCAGTGATCGGTGGATTCTTTCAATACTTATTTTGCCCTCTGGTTGTAGAATCTCAGGGCAGTTTTCCTTGATAATTTCATGAAAGATGGTGTCTAGGCTCTTTTTTTGATCATGGTTTTCATGTAGTCCCATAATTTTTAAATTGTCTCTCTTGGATCTATTTTCCAGGTCAGTTGTTTTTCCAGTGAGATATTTCATATTATCTTCCATCTTTTCATTCTTTTGTTTTTGTTTTGTGATTTCTTGGTTTCTCATAAAGTCATTAGCCTCCATCTGTTCCATTCTAATTTTGAGAGAACTATTCTCTTCAGTGAGCTTTTGAACCTCTTTTTCCATTTGGCTAATTCTGCTTTTGAAAGCATTCTTCTCCTCATTGGCTTTTTGAACCTCTTTTGCCAATTGAGTGAGCCTATTTTTCAAGGTGTTATTTTCTTCAGGATTTTTCTGGGTGTCCTTTACCAAGGTATTGACCCATTTTTCATGCTTTTCTTGCATCTCTCTTGTTTCTCTTCCCAGTTTTTCCTCCACCTGTCTAATTTGATTTTCAAAATCCTTTTTGAGCTCTTCCATGGCCTGAGCCTATTGGATATCTGTTTCGGATATTTGGGATACATAGGCCTTGGCTTCTATGTCTTTCCCTGATGGTAAGCATTGTGCTTCCTCATCAGAAAGGAAATGTGGAAACATCTGTTCACCAAGAAACTAACCTTCTATGGTCTTATTTTTTTTCCCTTTTCTGGGCATTTTCCCAGCCAGTTACTTGACTTCTGAGATTCCTCTCCACCCCTGCCGAGATCTGCCCAGCTATTGCTTGGGGTCTGAGATTCAAATGCTACTCCCCAGCCTCAGGGCTTTCAGCAGCGGGCGTGGCTGCTATTCAATGTGAGCTTAAGTTCTGGTGCTCAGGTGGGGGCAGGGCCTCCTCCCAGGCTCAGTTCCCTCAGGGGGTTTATGCAGAGATCTTCAGTAATCCAGCAGAGCTCCTGTCTGCCCCAGGAGCCTCCGGCTGCCGCTGCCTCTGCCACTTCCTGTGCCACTGCTTCCAGAGGGGGCCTGAGTTGTGGAGATACCCTGCTCCCCTCTCGGCCAGTCTAGAAGTCTCTCTCACTGAACTGTAGCGCCTGTGGGTGGAGGGACCTTTGCAGCCCCCGGAGATTCTGTCCCTGAAGCCTGCTTGGATCTGCTCCTCTCGGGCCGCATGGCCAGGGCAGACCAGGCCTGGGCTCCACTGTCTGGTGCATGATGGACCTTCGGGGTCGGTTTTTCATGGCTCTCTGGAACGGAAATCCCCTGCACTGCATTACTGTGTGTCTTCCACTGCTCGAGAATTTGTGGGAAGTTCTTTTTTCAGGAAATTTATGGGTTGTGGGTTCGGAGCTAGCATAAGTGAGTCTGTCTACTCTGCCATCTTGGCTTCTCCCCCCAGGAGCTTTCTTTTGGAATATTGATGCATGATGGAAAGGTAAGTGAATTTAGAAATAGGTGTTCTCTCTAATCTCTTGTTTATGAAGCCACCATAATAGTTGCATTGACCAGCATCGTAATTTTCTTTGTGGTTTTCACTATAGCCATTGGGTTTATGGCTTACTTGGATAGAAGATAAATGGGATAAAACTAGGAAATGCAGCCCCACCTTCCCTTTCTATGACCTGACCAGGATTTGTTGTGTTTTCCAGGGACTAGCATAGCTGACTAGTTTGGATTCTACTTGGTTTAGCTACATAGCAGAACTGATCAGGTTGTTGAACTTTCCAAGATTAACTGGGAAATGGAGAAAAAAGGCATTTGTCATTGACTTTAGCTGTTCTTAAGACTTGACCAATTCCAGTTTTCAGAGAATCAGCTCTTAGAGAGAACCTATTGTTGTGGGCCACTCCCTTCCCAGAAGCAGAGGTGACCATTTAAGTCACAATACTTAAGATAAGCCTAAGAGGAAGAATTTGTTTGCTAATGAATGAGGGTGTGTGTGTGTGTGTGTGTGGTCATTTTTGAGATGCTGAAAGATAGAAGAAACGTTGTAGACAATGAAGGTTTTTATAATCTTGAGAAAATCAATAAAGTTGACAGAGCAGTATATTTGTGTACAATTCCTCTACTTATAGTGTGAATTTATCACCATGAAATATGTGTTTTGTACCCAGAGGAACATCCTCAAAACAAAATGGAGAAACAAGTAGGCATTCTAATTTGGGGACTATTTCTCCCAATCAATGGACTTAAGGAGAAAAAAAAAAGGAAATCAAAGTTAAAGTACTGTTAATTACGTAGCATGAAGATTTATTAAACATTCTCTCCAATACTATCCCTGATTATAAGCAAGGTCCCTGTGGTAGTCATGTTAACCCTTTGATGCCAGTGGGCTGCTCTCAAGTGAACTAATAACATGAACACACTAAATCAGTCAGCCCACATTAAAGAATCCTACAATCCATTGAGTAACAGAATCAATGGCACCCCATCTTTTATCTAACACAGTAAAATTTAACAGGAATGAATATAAATTCCTAAGCTAAATTTCAAAAGATCAATTCTTTAAGAGCATGATGGATGTGATGTGACCAGACCACATGCTGTTACTGGGGCAGTGGGGAGGTGGGCAGTGCTTGACTTTTAGTTCAGAATGAACTGAAATGGTGATTTGCCTGCCCTTACAACTAATGAAATCTTAGATTACGTTAATAGCAGTAGAATGTCCACAAAGGAATTTTATAGTCCCACTGTAATCAGTCTCTGTGGCCCTCTTATCAAATACTGTATTCACTTCCCAGAATTATATTTTCAAAGGGGTACTTTATAAATTAAACATATCCAGAAGAGGAGGGACCAGTATAGGGAGAAAACTTTAAAAATTGACTATTTGAAGAACTTATAGTGAAACCAGAAGTATCTAGCCTTGAGAAAGAAAAACATGAGAGGATGGGATTGTTGTCTTCAGATATCTGAGTCTGCAATGTGGAAGAGGAATTGTATTTTTATTACTATTGACCTCAGAGGGCAAATATAGGACCACTAAGTAGACGTACTAAATGCTGATTTCAGCTAACAGAAAGGACAGACTTCCATTTATTAGTCATCAGAATTGTCCTAAGACAAAATGGGCTGCTTTGAGGTAATGGACTTCTTATTGCTCAAATAACATCCTTTCAGGGATATTGTAGAGGGAAATTTGTATTTATGGCATGGGTTGGATTCTGGCTTCTAGAGTCCATGTCAGTCAACAACCATTTTTAAAGTGGTTTAAGCACTGAGGAGTAAAAAGAAAAAAGAAAAGGAAAAGGAAAAAGCAAAAAGCTTTTTCTTGATGTAAGAGACAATGTGAAAAGGACTATATAAGTGTATACAGTGTAAATGGGAGGTAATCCCAGCAAGAAACACTCTCAGTGGAAGAAAGAGGAGGAGGAGGAAGGATAAAAGAAAGCTTTTTGTAGAGTGTTACATAAGTCATTAAGGAAGCCATGAGGCCCAGGTTAGCAAGGGAGATGTTCTGGGTTTAGAGCAAAATCAGGAAAAAAACACAGAAACATTCAAAATGATGATTGTATAGATTTTTTAATTGTGTTGTTTATTATTATCATTATTATTATAGAGATGTAGTTCTAGCTTTGGAATCAGGAAGACCTGGGTTCAAGGTCAAGTGCTATCTCTGATATGCACAGGCTGTACTCAATTTTTCGCTCTCTAGACCTCTAAGGTGCAGTGAACTCTTGATGAATAATTTTCTCACTCTGGGAGTTACCCACTCCTAGGAAATCACAAATCTAGACTAAAACACTTCAAATTTTAAATACCTCCTGAATTCCAACTCCTTGTGTGAGCATGACACATACACACACATGAAGAATGTCTGTGTAATTTTTTCTCCCAGAAACATATTTCTTCTTTCCTAATATATATTTGTATTTTAGAATCTAACCTACTACACCCCTCCATTTATTTTGGGGGATTGTTTTCATAACTAGGTTTTGTTCTTCCATCACCATGTTTGCTATTTATTGAGATGACTTAAGGAATATATTAAAGACATTGTTGGGATTAAGGACAAGAACAAAGCATAGCCATCAAAACTGGTAACCCAATAAGCTGGTAACATGTAAAATCTCAAATATCCAAGAGTCTCTAAAAGCCCCATTTCCATAATATCTCTCTCTTCTTTTCCTGAAGTAACCCAGCACCTGGTTCTATGATAGATGAGGTGGGCCAGGAGAATCAGCACTGAGTGGATCCCACTGCCAAAACTGAGGCGATGGAGTTATTCGTCATTGGGTCTCAGAAGGTGCAAATCCCCAGTGCATGATAAATCCTCAGGCTTGTTGGTGTCAGAAGTAGTTTATTGGCTATGTAGGTAGAGTCTGTAATGAAAAAAAAAAGTTGATTTAACAGGTGCCTATAAAGAGGGGCTTGGTAAAATGGAAGTTGAGGGGGAGGGAGATTTGAAGAAATAATACAAATGTAGCTTTAAAAAAAAATCAATGCTGATGTTGCAGTTTCCCTCTTAAATCCCACCTGAGTTTATTTGTATTCTGCCTAAGAAGAAAAGTTCTTTATATCCCGACTGTTTATCTATCAATGATTTTCCCTCCATTGCCCAACCAGCCTTAGCTACCCTCCCTTCTCTATGTGGTACCCAGGATCTTGATGGAGTAAAAATCACAAAAATCACAACTTACATTCAGTTGGAGAAAAAGCTTTAAAAAAAAAGGCTCAAAGAATTACTGCCTCTGTTATTTGCTGTCAGAAGAGTTTAGCACACATTGTTCTCAGTAAAGGCGGAACCTTCAGACTGTTCCTTGTGCTTTCAGCAACTCCCCCTTCTCCTCTCCCAAGGCTGTATGTTTTCTAGTTAATTAATAAAATTCCGGTGGATAGCATCTGCAGCCCATGAATAGAAGCCTAGTTTATCAGCAGCCATTGGCTATTTCCTGAGGGACTTTTGGTGCAGGCCAACATTAAGCATGGTTTGCCTTTTCTCCAGATGCTTAAACTGTAATCACTGTTCTTATTAGGTTCACCTTCCAAGATTAATTCAATTAGTTACTCTCTAACTCCTTCATTTCCCGAGTATACTTAGTTGTCGTGGTTTAGCTTTTTTCAGTCATGTCTGACTCTTTGTTACCCCATTGGTGTAAAGATACTGAAATGGTTTGCCATTTGCTTCCCCAGCTCATTTTATAGGAAATTGAAGTAAACAGGGGTAAGTAACTTACCAGTCATACAGCTAGGAAGCATACTTATTACTTGCTTTTGTTTGGCTATGGAGAACATGTCTTTGGTATTACTTTCCAAGATCAAGAAAGGCAAGATGAACGTGGACAGCAAGTGGATTGGAGTTCTCTATTTTGTCATATCTGGTAGAATTATCAGTCATAACATTCAAGAACTTAAAAGGACACACACTCCCTCATTTCACACAGAAGGACAATGAATTCCAGAGAGGATACATGAAGGTAGTTGAAATCATATGATATATGGATGGTAGAACCACTCTCACTCTCCCTCAGACCTGTGGTATAGCTTATAGAGTCACCAGAAATAGGCTCATCCATTTATTTTTCCAAATCTTTCTAAGTAATGTACCAAAAAGAAAAAAAAAGTCTAAAACAAAATATGAAGTACCCAAAGAAACAAACACTCCTTGCTGATTTGAGTTCCTTCTGGCATAAAAGTTGCAAGTTTACTTCCTTCAATTCAGGAAGAACCTGATTAATATTTAACATGCCAGGACTTCTGCATAGTCCTCACTGAAAATTATTTGGAAAGGCCAAAGGGATCTGTTGTATTGTATAATAGATCAAAGGGGGTGTTTGACATTTCCCTGAGCTGACATTCAAGGCTTGCTTGTTCTACCCTATCTCTTTTATCTCTCCTTTTTGTACACAAAATCAGCCATTTGCTTCTAATCTTTTAAAAACTATGCATGTTTCATTCATAAAGAAATGATGCTCGCCTGTCCAGGGAGGCCACTATTTAATTTTTTTCTTTCTTCTTTTTTTGGTTGTTGCTGAGGGAGGATGATATATAGTTTGCTAAGAGTAGGACAATAATGGATAAAGGGGAATCAGTACAAAGATAGGAAGGGAGATATAAGACAGCTTTTACCTGGGGGACCAGAGGAGCTTCATCCTTGTGCACTGAAAGAACTGGCAGCAATCAAGAAAGATTGCTGAGACACTTCAATGATCTTTCAAAGGTTGTGGAGAGCACAGGGTTAGTTAGAAAAGGGCAAATGTGCTGATTTCAAAAAAAAAAAGAGAGAATAAAATGAATTCTATGAACATTTTGTTCCTGGCTAGCTGCTAGAATTTATTACTAAAGGAATAGTTAGTAAACATTCATGAAAGCAAGGGTCAGTCAGAAAAAGCCAAAATGAATTTAAGAACAGATAATTCTCGCTAAACTCATTTCCTTATGGATCCAAGTTTCTAGATTGGCACATCAGGGCTGTGGTGTAGATAGTTTGCTAGACTTTAGTCATAACATTTTACAAAGTCTTTCACGCTCTTCTTTGGGTAAATTTGCCAAGATAAACTCGACGGTGGTTAAATGGCTGGACTCAAAGATGAGCCTGTAATCATCTGAGCCAGTGAGATGTGATGGAAAAAGCAGTGGACTTTGAGGCAGAGGCCAGAAAGAGCTGGAGCCAATTCCAATCAGCTCTGGAGAAGTGATCATTAAAATTCAGTGTGCGAATTTCCACCTCAGAAATCAGAAAAAAAGCAACGATTTGGATTTTTTTTTATTGTTTTGTTGATTGTCTAAACTTAAGCAAGAGATGGGGAAAACATTAATCATGCATATTAACCTGAGAAATGTGTGGGGCATAAGGTTTGTGATTGTTTTTCTGGGTGTTTTTTTATTAAACCTTTAGCAGCACAACACTGTTCAGAGGGCTAGGGTTTGTTATCTACCTCTGATAATTACTTGTTTGACCTTTGGCAAATCACTTACAATCTATGGACCCCAACTTCCTCATCCATAAAATAAATATCTTGAATTAGGTGGCCTGTGAGGTCCCATTCTGCTCTAAGTCTCAGATTCACGCTTGACTCTGTGATCTATGATGGTACCTCTGGCCAGAGGTGGGGAACCTGCAAACTCCAGGCTACATGTGGCCCTCTAGGTCCTCCCTCCAGTGTGGCTCTTTGACTGAATCCACTTTGTTCTGTGAAGTTTGGATTCAGTCAGAGGGCTGCACTGGAGGATCTAGAGAGCCACATGTAACCTGAAGGCCACAGGTTCCTCACCCCTACAGTGGTCTCTAGAAGAGTGCCTCAGATAGCTATTCTTTCTCTTGGACTCTTTAACATTAAGATAAAGACATAGATGGGAAAGTTGTTAAATTTTCATATGATCCAAAGCTGGGGGCAGGGGGGAATAAACAAAGGGTCTTCTTTATATAAATTCAGGATTCCTTAAGATATTGACAGATCAGACTGTCGCAATGAATCTGACAAGATGAAATTGATAGGGATAAATGTAAAGTTGTCTTCTAAGATTAAAGAAAAATAGATTGCTTCCCAAATATGAAATACAGAGGGAGACATCATCAGACCCCAGTCAATGAAGCTGAAAAAGACCTGAGGATTATAGTGTTCCATAAATTCAGTAGATGTGTAATGGAGCAGCCAAAATTCCCAATATGCTCTTAAGCTGCATTGAGAGATGTAGCTTCCAGGACTAGGGAGGTGATAGTTCCATTGGACTGTGCCCTGGTCGGACCCCATCTGGATTATGTGTTCATTTCTGGTGTCACATTTTAGAAAGGCCACCAAAAAGCTGGAGAGTATCTAGAGAAAAGCAATCGGGGTGGAGAAAAGCTATGAGATCATGCCAGAATAAACCCAATTGCAGGGAGTATTTAGCCTGGGCAGCTGAATGCTAAGGAAGTCATTAAAAGACTGCCATGAAGAAGTATTTTACTTGGTGTGAATGGGAAGAGCTAGAAAAAAGTAGGTAGAGAAACCAAGAAGGTAAAGAAACCAAGAAGGTAAGAAACCAAAGAAAGCTTTAATATAAGGAATCACCTTCCTAAAAGGACCACCAAGAAGTGGAATGAGCTACCCTGAAACACCCAACAATCCCCTTTATTGGATATATTGTAGAGGAAATTCTTGTCTATGGTTTATATTGATGAACTGGCCTCCGAGTTTCCCCCAAGTATGATTTTGTCAGGCTGTTGGTATAGACATGTACTTACTAAAGCCAGTGCTACGTTAGTTCAGGTTTGAAGTTGGGATGAAATGAGGCCCTTCTCAACATTGAAGAAAATGATATTCACTTTGCCTTCACACAGTAAGGACACGCAATACAGATACACTGACCCTTAGTTTCTCTGGACACTGTTCCCTTCCATTGCATCTAGAAATGCAACTTGTCAGGCAGTTATCAGGGAATAGAAACTGCCTGCCAAAATCTTTGCCCTTACTCCCCTCCTCTTCCTGAGAACTACATCAGGGAAATGATAAAAAATATAAGATCTTTGTCCCCTTAGAGTCCACTATGGATAGAATTCCCACTTCTTCCACTGTGCCTAAATAAGGCCTCTCCCTCACCCTCATCTAGTGTCTCAGAATTACCAGCAAGTCAGCTAAAGCATCTCCATTTTTCCAAGAAAATGCAGGTCCATCATAGTCATGAAACAACAATTGCATTTCTCCTGTGCTATTAGAAAGCCAGACAACTCCCAACACCCCCTTGATCTCCCAAGCTGCTTTTGGCAAGAAGTTCCCAGAACTGTCCCAAAGGAAACAAAGCTTACCAATTAAAAGAACCTGAACTACTTTTCCAGGACTAGGGCCTCAGCTACCATGGCCTCCACTGGCCAGTTAACATATTTGTTGTCTAGATAGTGGTATACACCAATGATTGGACTCCTTCCCAGAAGAAAACACACTGAACTTGGCTAGTTTCAGCCACAGAAATAGAAGGAAAAGCACAGGCAAGATCGATAACCCCATATCACTCACCTTACTCCCAGACTGTGTAGTCTATAACATTGATGAGATCAGAGACACTTGTAGGAAGAGATAGGACTGATGTTTTTATTCAGCTTCCTGTAAGTTCCAAGTACCATCTGGCACCAGAAAAGAACTATTTTTTACCTCCCCATTCTCCTCCAGGGACCTGGTAATGTGTAGTATTAAATACATGGGTTGGTTCAGGTAACTCTAAGGGTTTCCATTTGACCCACAGTAACATACATAGAAGTTGCTGAAAGGGTGTTCACAGATATTGAGCCCATAGCACCCCTTCCCTCCAGGGACTGCCCTCGGTAGACCCCTGAGTGATCCAAGTGGAGCTGGGGCTTTGGAGGATACTGCAGACTTGGGTGGCATTGAAGGTGCCCTGGAGCCCAGATGTTTAATTTCACAGCAAGAATAACAAGGGTACTATGACACTTTCTTGACCATAGCTGATCTCTCTCATAGCTACTTGGATACCCACCAAGTCTGAGAGGCAACAATTACACATTGACAGGATCTTTTATGACTCCAGACTGGAGTCCATAGAAACTGAAACCAATCAGATTATATTGGGGATGGGGGAGGAAGGAAACCGTATCAATATCAAGGTCAAGGGGGGTGGACAATAAACTGCTCTCTTACCACAATTGTCAACTCAGAAATTTTCCAAACTTGCATGAAATGGAATCTTTTCAAAGAGGTAAATATCCATTGCTCTTGCAAATCGATCTTCCCAACAATGTGGAAAACCCAGTCAAAAGGCATTTCCCCCTTAATTATGAGATTACCTACAATCTTTTAGTTCATCACACACAGTTGCTCATCTCTGTATTTGAAGAATAAAAGCCCTGGGAAGAATGGGACCCAACCATGTCATTGATTAGCTAGCCCTTACACCTAACATTCATTTATATTCCCAATATTTTTTTTTGTACCTGTTATAGCACCTACCATAATATTCTGCATGTTTACTATAGGCACCTAATAAAGGACCATTTGAAATAAGTTTTCTATTTGTAACTACCTAATATTTATTCTGATACATGCAGCAAAATATGAAGCAAAGATATATGAGTTCTCTACTTACTTGTTTTAATATGGGTTTGTTTTTGTCATTATTAAGTCATCTCCAATTCTTTGTGACCCTATTTGGGATTTTCTTGACAAAGATATTTGAGTGATTTGCCATTTCCTTCTCCAGCTCATTTTACAGATGAAGAAACTAAGGCAAGGAGGTTTAAGTGACTTGCCCAGGGTCACACAGGCAGTAAGTATCTGAAAACAAATTTGAACTCATGAAGATGAGTCTTTCAGACTCCAAGTCCAGCACTTTATCCACTATGTTCCTTAGCTGCCTTTAATATTGATATGCAAACAAAATAATCTAGACACAAAAACAAGTCTGTGTTAGAATGTGAATTATCCTATTTGGCAGCCTGTCATGATCAAGGTGACTGAATAACCCACCTTTTCTCTTAGTGCTGCATAGACATTGCCCTACAAAATGCTCTTTAAAGAAACTAGGTCTTCTGCATTATTAATCAAGAGGGAATCTTCACATGTCTGTCTTATTCCTCAGTAAGCATTATATCAGTCAGATATTAAATCTTAACTGGGTTCTTCCTGATTTGAAGAATTTAAGATTACAAGCTCTATTTTAGAAAGAACCAAAATCTTTTGGAGTTTCTGGTGAGGTGGTGGTGGTTGTGTGAGTGTATGTGTGTGTGTGTGTGTGTGTGTGTGTGTATACGTGTGTGTGTGCATGCACATGTACATTTGGAGGAATAATTTCGAAAAGTTTTTGTTTTGTTTTTTGGGGTAGGAGGCAACAACATTGTCTCTGAGCTTATTTCAGAAGGAGTTGAAATTACTAAGTTGTTAACTTTTGGTTTGAGCAAGATCCCTGTTGAATTACATATTATTTTAGGTATTTCTTTATATCATAATTCATATGGAGTTCTTCATAATTTTATTTTGACTGGAGTTTATATAACTAAAAACATCAATTCTATATACTAAATATTCTTTATGGCTATGTATAAAATATTGTAAATATAAGTTGTTTTGTTATGTAAACTAAAACTTTCTTTCTTTCATTTATTTATTTGTGTGTTTATTTGCTTTCAACTTTCACTTTTATAAGATTTTGAGTTCCAAATTTGTTTCTACCTCCCCCTCTCCTTCCCTCCCTTCCTCCTGCCCCAACACAGCAGGCAATTATATATAGGTACAATCATACTGAACATATTTCCACATTAGTCATATTGTGAAAGAAGAATCAGAACCAAAGGGAAAAGAAACATGAGAAAGAAAAAACCCAAAAAACTAAAAATAGTATCCTGTGATCTGCATTCAAACTCATAGTTCTTTCTCTAGATGCGAGTAGCATTTTCTATTATGAATCTCTTGGAATTGTCTTGAATCACAGTATTGTTGGGAAGAACCAAGTCTATCAAAGTTGATCATTGAGTAATGTTACTTTTACTGTGTACACTTTTCTCCTGGTTCTGCTGTAAGTCTTCCCAGGTTTTTCTGAAATCTGCTTTTCTTACAATACAACATTTCTTATAGCACAACAGTATTCAATTACATTCATATGCTACAACTTGTTCAGTCATTTCCCAATGGATGGGCATACCCTCAATTTCCACTTCTTTGCCACCACAAAAAGAACAGCTATAATTATTGTTGTAGATGTGAGGTCTTATATAGAGCACCAGCCCTAGAGTCAGGAGGACCTGAGTTCAAATTTGATCTCAGATATTTGGCACTTACTAACTGTGTGACACTGGGCAAGTCGCTTAACCCCAATTGCCTCACCAAAACAAACAAATAAATGAAAAAAAAAAACCACTTGAAAATTGGAACACTGATGCATTATTAGTGGAGTTGTGAACTGATCCAACTATTTTGAAGAACAGTTTAGAACTATTCCCAAAGGGCTATAAAAGTGTACATGCCCTTTGATCCAGCAATACTACTGCTAGGTCTGTATATCAAAGAGATCATAAACTAAAGCTTTTAATGAGATTATACTAACATTAACTATATAGCAAAATTATATTGGCTTGTAAATTCAATTTCAATAAAATTGTGTTTAAAACCCTGTATGAAGTAATTAATTATTTAGTACATTTTTAATTATGTAGCTCATTGAATATTACTTTATGCTATATTTTAAAAAAATCCGATCAACTACTTGAAATTAAAACATCCCAAATAATTACTACATTATAAATATATGATTATATATAGTATATAACTACTCTATATCCAAATGCATGCTTTTACATACACATACATAACTATATACCATGATGTAGAATGTATATACAGTTATTATATATAATTTATTATGGTATATAATTGCCATATGTTTAGACTGGTTATTTAAAAATACATATTCAATTTCTTAATTTAAATTCAAGTTCATAAGAATATTTTAAATAATCCTATATGTTATAATAGAACAACTATACTATTGCTATTATAGTTTGACCCATTTAATATATAGGATAAGACCAGGTCAAAGAAAAGTTATTTACCTGAAATCACATGGAATATTAGAGCAAAAAAGAAAAAAAAAACATTTACATAGTGCTTTAAGTTTTTCTAAGTTATTCAAATATATTGTCTCATTTCCACATCAACTCCATGAGCTGATCGATATTATTTATCATCCTCATTCAAAAGATGAAAAAGAAATCAGACACACAGTAGGGTGATTTTCCCAGGGTCACTAAACTTAATAAGTATCTAAAG
The DNA here is from genome assembly GCA_023548195.1 of Bettongia penicillata ogilbyi. Lineage (NCBI taxonomy): Eukaryota > Metazoa > Chordata > Mammalia > Diprotodontia > Potoroidae > Bettongia > Bettongia penicillata. The sequence continues at coordinate 731,863 of JAJHZJ010000091.1, forward strand.
GATGATTTAAATAGGCTTTCCTAATTCTAAGCCCAAGACTATCTATCCTATATCATTATGACTTAAGAAAACTTATATTGTGTCTACTGCTGAAGTTGCCCTGCTTTTACAACTCCTTTATAACTTGGGGTTTTGACTTCAGGTTCATAAATGCTTGCTATTTTTATTTCATATGTGAGAACTTCTAGCATCACCTGGGTTGGATGCTTTTCTTCATAAAACAAGGGGAAATTTTATTATGTTCCTTTTTTAAATCTGGGCCATTGACTGATTGAGTATTACATTAATTCTGACCAGCTTAATGGTAGGTGATTATCCATTATCCTTTCATAGAGATCAGATGGTTTTGTCGTTATTTTGTTTTCCAAAGTGGCTGGAGTCCCATTCATTGGAAGTTCTGGTTTATTTAGCTCCTGCATACATCACCATGGATTCTCAGAGGTTTTCACGACTCCTGGTGCTTAATATACTCACAGCGTCTAGAGCATTTGTCTCCAACAAGAAGACCATACTGTCCCCATGATAAACGGAGATAGATGTTGACCAGTACAGTCCATTTGCTACATTTACTATACTGGAGATGTTTCAGTCTAATATATCAGACTCGCCTCAAGCCTTCTCTCAATGCTATCGGTACAATGAAACAAATGTCAGTAAATCACTTAATAGAACTACTTTTCTTTCCTGGAGATTTTAAGAAAACAATGCCAATCTAGAAACCACTAACAGTATCCTTGTAGACTTATGACCTTTCTCGTTTGTCGTTCCTTCCATCTTCCATTTATCCTTCATTCCTTTGATCCTCTAGTTGTCTGCTTCCACATTTGCCCAGATTGTCTAACCACTTATTCAATTCTCATCTCATCGACCTTTGGGTCGAGTCTTACTTAATAGATTTCACTGTGGGAGGAATCTAATACCTGAGTTTGTGAGGATTCAGTGGACTTAATTCCTGGTGGGTGAAAGAGCATGAGTTTTGAGATATGTGATCTTGAATTAAATGAGGGAAAGAGAAATTTGTTTCTCCTTGTTCCTTGAAGATAAGTATATTTTGTGTTTGGAGGTCGGAATACTTTAGCTGCTTGTGAGTAGTAGTTTGTCCAGATCTATGTCCAAAATCATCAAAGAACTTCTATAATGATGAGCGTAAATGTATATGGGTGGGTGGGTGGGGAATGTGGATTAATTCAATGAAGTAGAGATGGAAGAAAAAAAAAAATCAAAAATACTTCTCAGAGTTAATGGGGGTGGTGAGGAGAGGGACATGACTAAGGGGAAAGGCCTATGTGAGGCCCAGATAAAGAAGAAAGATTTCAGAGACTATCAAATGAAATTGAAACAGTCATAAGCAATGACAGCAGAAAATGAAAATCATAATTTTGTGGGAAAGGAACTTAATAAAAATAATAAGAAAAGTATTAAGGAATAGAAGCAGTAGAAGACGTGTGTGTATGAGACAGAGAGAGAGAGAAAGAGAGAGCAAAAGAGATGAGGTAAGTGTGACAAGAGAAGGAAAGTTACTAGAAGAAATATAAATCAATATGAGGTCTGTTGCCTCTGAGAAGTAGGTATGGTGAAGTAAATGACAGGAATATATCTTGCCAAACAGAAAAGCAAAATCACGGCTGACCCATAGTATGGATGCAATAGAATTGTAGGATTAAGGTGGTTGGATAACAGCATTGGAGGTATGGAAGGAGAGCAGGGCAATATGGTTATAATCTGGAAAATCTTCAGATTTTCTGGCCTCTTCTTTCACTTGTTCAATAAACTATTCCCTGGGCACATCCCCTCTTCTAGTTTGGTACTCTCTTATTCTGGACCTGTCCATTTTCTGAAACTCTACATTGCATGAATGTTCTTTTTCTAGAAACTATCAAGTTGCTACTTGAGTCATGTCTTTCTCATTGTGGTCTCAGAAGTTGAAAGCTAAGCAGATCCAACTAAGCTCCTCTGATCTCTGAGCTTCTGTGGCCTTAAAGCTGACTAAATTGCCCTGAAAAGTAAAGCAGGGACCTAAATGCTCATGGCTGTTATCTCTACTTCCTATTTGATTCCTATCTCCACTCTTAGTGGGAGTACCTTAGGCTCTTTTCTTGAAATGCCAGGCTCTGATAGGTGGACTTTCATATTACCCTGTCAATGCAAAGTAACCAGGCCACTTACAACTTCTGAGACATCTCTACACCCTGCCCCTACCCCTACCCCTTTACTTATTATCATCCCCATAAGAATACAAGCTCCATGAAGGTAGGGACTTTTTTTTTTGCCTTTGAGCTTAGTCCAGGATGTCATATAGTAATCATTTAAGAAATGTTTCATCTACCTATTTATCTAAACATCCTGGACTTGCCTACTATGACCTGGCTTTTTGGGGACATTCCTGATTGAATCTCCTTCTTGCCCCTTCCTGGCATATCAGCAAGGACCCCAACATATACAAGAAGGCCTGATGTACAGATTCTTAGATCTGCTTTTCTAAAAGGGAAGTCAATTTTTGAAGGGTCAACAATCTACTTTAATCAAGCACAGATATCATTCACTTAATTCAGGGGGAAAAGTCTGCACCTTGAACTTCAGAAAAAATACAAGGAAATAATAATCAACAGACAGGGCTTTCAACTCTCTGACCATAAGCAATACATACATCACAGATCAACAGACAGATCCAAGTGTCTGACCATACATGCATAGTTGCCAGAGACAGAAGCACCAACATCTGGGTTTTCAAAGCCAAGGGGGTTCCTTAGCAGCTGCCCAGAATCTCATCTGGCCAAGCAAACACTTCCAATGAGTAATCCCCAAAGTAAAACCTCACCTCAGTGTATATAAACACTTTTCAGAGCAGGAAGACACGACCCTTGTGACCTAGTACCTCAATAGAAATTAACAGAAGGTATTGAGGCCTATTCATAGGTGGGAAAAATCTTCAACTCTTCCCTCCACCCACCATTAACCTGAAATTACCAGTCCTAATTTGGAGAGGTTAATTCCAGTCCAAATACAAAGGAAGTATTTGTGCTACTCTAATTTGGAGGTGTTGTGTCCCCATTGTTGGGGAACAGTGTTGATGCCTTAATTTGAAGGTGTTAGGCCTGGCCCTAGTGTGACTGGCATATTAAACTGCCTTGGTACCCTTCCCTTGCTTCCCATCCCTTTGGGTTTCTCCAGTTAAGCTGCCTGGCTTTCCATTTTGGGCCTTCTCTTAAACATATAGTGAATGCCATGAAAGGACCTATTGCTTTCAGCATTGAATGTTTCATCTAATTCTTTTTGGTTCCATCAATGGACTCTGATAATATGGAATTGCTAGTGGCAACCTTACCAAAGGGAATGAAATTTGACAGATATTGCAGAACTCACTGCGTGTGTCTAGGGCAGGTGCTATGGCTTTAGGCAGCATTCCTTGCTAGCTGTCCCACTGCCAATGAAGAGGAAAAAAAAACAACTTTGTGGGAGGAAATCCTAAAAGATTTTCAGGAGGAATTGCCCTCCCAGTGTATAGCGCCTTAGAATGTCTGGTGTTTGTTCTCCATCTAGTTCTGAAATTGGGCCCAGGATCTTTCCATAAAGAGCAGCTGACTGCTCATACCACACACTGCTGTGTTGTGATTCAGCAAACGTGAGCTCCGTTGGGATCTCTGTACCTTTTCCAAGAGGCAGAAACCATCCAAGTTGACTTGAATAATGAAGTTGTTTTGACTCACAGAGGCTGTCCAGGAACAAAACAGAGCTTGTGACTTGAAAATAGAGGTTGTGTCTTTGGGAGGCATCATCCAGAAGATGGAGAGAATCTACTTTTCCCTGGTTCTTCTTTTCTTCTGTATATCCTCCCCAAGTTCCTTATTCAGGGATTATTTAACCAATAATAATTATTATTTTGTTTAATTCTCTGCCTGGCTGATTCTTTCATTGTTTCATGGGACCAGGCCTTTTACTCTCCTATTTAAAGTACATTACTGACATTTACAAACTCCCACCAGAGGACTCAGTCAATTACTACCAAAGACACCCATTGTTCTTAGTAACTGACCTTTACCCCCCTCCTCCCTGCACCAATTAAAATCTATTGCTTTTTTTCTTTTAGTATTTAGTAATTGGAACCCTGATTTGTGGCCAGGTACAAACTGATGCAATGCTGCCTTATTTTGCTTCCCTAAACAAGAAGAAAGAAGTACAGAGAGGTGTGTACTTTGTAGAAGGGGAAGTGCTGCACAGCCACAGCTAATGATGATTGTCCATCGCAATCCTTTATGTTAAAGGCAACATAAAGAATAAGTAAATAAAGAATTCATCAAAGCCATGGAATTTTCCATTTGGCAAATCATTGTTATTTGGTGTGGGCAATCATTAGGGCCATTCTGCTGGAGGTGCAGATACCCTTGGCTTGATCTTTGGAAAACTGACAGAGGAATTTAAGCCCCACAGTCCTCAAAACCATATACAGGGTCAACAGTCTGCATAATTTAAGTCCCCAACAGGCTTCTAGGATTCTTTACCTTGGTGTAAATGCACATTTCTTTTGAGGTGTTAACAGTCATGTCTGTCTCACTCTTCATGACCCTTTTGGAATTTTCTTGGCCAAGATCCAGGAATTGTTTGCCATTTTCTTCTCCAGTTCATTTTACAGATAAGGCAATTGGGGTACACAAGGGTAAGAGCCTTGGCTAGGATCACATAACTAGTAAATTTCTGAGGCTAGATTTGAACTCAAGAAAACGTGGTTCCTGACTTCAGGTCTGACACTCTATCTATTATACCACCTAGCTGCCCTAAATGGACACTTATTCTTCCTGTCAAGAGTTCCCAAACAATAGAAACATAGAGCTAACTGAACTTCTGCAGACACAATCCTCCAAAAGGTAGTTCATTTCACTTTTATGATTATTAGGAATTTAATTATTCCTGTTAATGAAGAATTTACCTCCTTTTAGCTTCCACAGATTAGTCATTTTTTCCTTTTATTTTTCAAGGAGATTTAACCTAATCCCTTTTAAACACATTAATTTTTCAAGTACTTGAAGGCAATTGTGATTGTGTCCAAATTTTCCTTTCTTTAAACTCATTCTCTGTCCCTTCAACTGTTTTCATTGAATGGTATGGTTTCCAGCCCCCTCATAATCCTGGCCACTCTTCTCTGGATATTTTCTATCTTAACAATGTCATTCCTGAAATAATGCATCTAGAACTGAACACCACACTCCGAATGTAGTCTTACCAAACTAGAGACAGCTAAATGGATAGAGTACTTGACCTGGCATAAGGAAAATCTGGGTTCATATCCCACCCGCAGGTACTTACTAGCCTTATCAGCATAGGCAAATTACTTAACCTTTCTGAGTCTCAATTTCCCCATTTGTAAATGGATTTAATAGTAACACCTACCTCTGAGGATTGTTGTAAGGATAAAATGTGATAATATTTGTAAAGCTCTTTACAGACACTGCTACATAAATGCTAGTTGCTGTTATTATTAATAATAATACTTCACTCTGTTCTTGGTTTCATTCTAATATCAAATTAGGTTTCCTAATGACTGCCATTGCAAGATTAACCCCTGCTGACCTTGAAGTTGACTAAAATTCATGAGTACTTTTCATCTTAGTTGTAGTACCACATCCCTCCATCCTATACTTGTCATGTTGATTTTTTGAACCTAAATACAGAATTTTATACAGAAGTAGACATTAGGGCATTTTGAACCGGGACTTTTTGTATTGTGTACCCTGAGATTAAACCCATACATCTTTGAGAAAAGAGTATTTCCTTCTGTTCAAGAGTGTTATTAAGCACCACAGTGTTGGAAGGTAAAGCAATGTCCAGACCTCCTGGAAGGCAAGGATTGATACTAGCTTGCTGTTTAAAGTTGGATTTTGCCAATAATTTCCTAAGCATAATAGTCTTGGAGTTAACAAAGTGATATGTGAAAAGAAATGTTGATTTGAAAAACAAAAGGAAAAGAGAACAATATCTCTTCCTAGCTTCCCTCTCTGCATCTGGCCCTTCCCATCCCCAAAATCTGGTAGACTTGGAATTCCAGATCCAAATGAGTTAAAGCTTGACAGAAAATAAAATAGTAGGTGTTTTTGGAAACATCATATCTCCACTATATCAAGTCTACATTGTTTGTTCTACAAACAGAAATAAAGAAATTAATTCTTTGATCTCCTGAAGAAAATAGTTCCAGCATCATGCTTTTCCTCCCTCTCCTCTCACACAGCATACACAACACACACATACACACACACAAATACACACAGTCTATTAAACTTTCATAGATTTAGAAGAATTTCAATTGTATGAAGATTTTCAGTTTCTCAGGAGAGACATTATTCTCTCCTACTCTTCCTTCTTTGGAGAAGACTGTTGAGTTGGAGGTTACCTTTCTTGCTATCAATATCAGCTTTCTGTTACCTAATAACTGCTGGAAAAAGACTGAGCTTATAAAATAAAGGAGGCAGTAGAGTTATCAAACCTCAACCATTTAGGTTTTAAACATATGGCAAAACTCTTGGTTCATTGGGCTACTTCCTGAGGTGCCCAACTAGGAAAAATCACGAGGATGTGAGAAATGCCATAACCTTACCTGGGAGAGTCAATGAAATTGAACCGATATGTTCTTAAACATTTCTTTACCTATTCTGAAAAGATCATTATAGCAACAGGAGAAATGATGCCTCTTTCTATATGACAGTTTTAGTTTTCAAAGATCATTCCATATATTATTTCATGTGATCCTCGGAATCTTTTTGAAATAAGCAGGGAAGAGATTACGATACTAAACCAGTCAACTGAGTAGAAGAATAAAGTTGGATTTGACTACTTACGGGAAATTTTGGAATATATATATATATATATATATATATATATATATATATATGTATATATATAGGTATATGTGTATTTTGTGATTTTAATCCTCTTGTCACCAATACCCATATATGTGTGTGTGTTTATATACAGACACACATGTGTGTATATATGTGTGTGTATTTACATGTATGTTTGTGTGTATATATACATCTATACATATACATGCAAACCTGCATATATCAAGAGAGAGACACAGACACCGACACAGGCAGAGAGAGGAAAAGGAGAGTTGTAAGGGTCAGAGAAATCAAGTGACGTACCCACAGACACACAACTGTGAAAAGAATCATGGCACCTGAACAGTAATCTAGGTCTCGACTTTCCAAGCTCATGCTCTTTCCATTAAAAGGTAATAAGTTCCAATCATCTTTTATATTTTCATAGGTTTGAGGGAGATGTCCAAGGTACTTCTGTTTTACTGCCTTTCTTGGGGTTAAGTACCTCCCTTCTCTGCAGATGCATACTTCCCCAATAAACCTCACCTCTTCAAGTATGATTTATATTACATAAGATAAAATGCAGGGCACATAGAAAATTTTAAAATAGGCAAACTGCGTTTCATTTTAAGTCTGGTTGTTATAAAGCTATTCTGGCTCCTGTTTATCATTTCCTGATTAAAGCATTTTGACAGTCTTACAGGATAAACTCTCTGTGTATCCTCTGCAGAGGACACATTGCAATATTTTTGAGCATAGATCAGGCAGATATTTTCTCCTCTTTGGGATGCTTTTGATGGAGGGAAACTAGGTTTGAATCTTTTTTTTGATTTCTTTAAATTTGGGGAAGCATATCACTTTAATTTTCAAGCAGCAAATTTTTACAAATTAATTTGTTCCTCCCTCTACTTCTCTCCCCCACTGAAGAAATTAAGAAAAAATCCCTCCATTTTTAGCTACATACTTCAGTAAAACAAATTATGACATTAGCCATGTCCAAAAGTATGTTTCTTCTTTTTAAGTTCATTATTTTCTTGTCAGGAAATGAGTGACATGTTTCCTCTTCATTCTTTTGGACTCTTTGGACTTCTTGGACCCATTTCACTGATTCCACTTCTAAGGTCTGTTAAAGTGGATTCTCTCTATAATGTTGTTGTTTAGTTGTTTTCAGCAACGTCCAACTCTTCATGACCACATTTGGATTTTTCTTGGCAAAGATACAGAAGCGCTTTGCCATTTTCTTCTGCAGCTCATTTTACAGGTGGAAAAATTGAGATAAATGGCATTAAATGACTTGCCTAGGGTCATATAGCTAAGATTAGATTTGAACTCAGGTCTTTCTGACTTCAGGCTGGCACTCTACCATGCCACCTAGATGCCATCTATAATGTTACCATTTTGTAAATTGTTCTGTTAGTCATCATACTTATTTAATTCTGTATAAGCTTATGAACATGTTCCCACTTTCCTCTGAAATTGGCCATTTTATCATTTCCTAGGGTACAATAATATCCCAACCATGATTTGTTTAGTCATTGCCCAGTAGGAGGACACCTTCTTAGTTTCCAACAGTTGTCTACCATGGAAAGAACTGCTGTAAATATTTTTGGTACAGAGAGATCTTTTGCCTATTTCTTGGTAGTCTTTTGCAACCTGATTGTTCTATCATTTTATCTGGTATCCTCCCCTGACATTGCTGGTCTAGAAATTTATATACTGCTAACAAATTAATGTGTTGTTGCTACAGAATTACCATGTTTTGAGCTATTTTCCTCATAGCAGGAATGCGTTGAACTGAACAACTCAGTATCTCTCATGTCTGAACCATATGGAATGTGTTTTTGAGGGGGCCAAAAGGGATTAGGAATTCATCATGTGGTGGTATCTTTTTTTCTGAATAATTGGATTATGTGGAGTGTTCAGAAGAAGGACGTTATATTGTACTCTGCCCTGATGAGTCCATAGCTGAAGTATCTTATTTATCTCTGAACGTCGAAAAGCTACAAGCTACACAGAAAAGGGTTACTAGCAGGGTGAGGGGACTCAAAATCAGGTGATATGAAGCTAAATAGAGGGAACTGAGGGTGTTTAATCCAGCTAAGAGAAGACTTATAGAAGATATTGTCACTATTGCTGGCTTCTAATGATGAAAGACTTGTCATGGGGAACTATTTGACATAATTGCCTTGGTTTAAAAGGGGAGAATAAGGACCAAGAAGTGGAAGTTAATAGAAAGGTATATGAAAGGAATATCAGGAAAATGCCAATCATTTATTAAGCATTTACTTTGTGCCAAGCCCTGTGCTAAGCATTGACAGAAACAAACATGAAACAGTGCCAGTCCTCATGAGCCTCCTTGGGATACAGCATTATTATGGGGGAGAGAGTTGGCCAAGGAAGAGAGCTTTGCTTTGGGAAGTGTTGATCCATGGGGCAGTTGATTGACCCATCCTTTCCAGAAGCAATGGTAATCTTGATTGGATTCTTGTGATCAGAATAGCATGTGGAAAAGAAAGGGCAAAGATGATTAGATTGTATGTGAAATATGGTCTGGTTAGTTAAATTTGCACTCATGTTTATCATTCAAAACAGCTCAGACTCAGGGCCAAGGGATTAAATACCCTAGGAACTGAGGCAGAGTTTTGAAGGGTTCATTTAGCAGATTGCAAGAAGAAAAGCAGTGCCAGAGCAGATGATAAGATGGCCAAGTGGAAGGGAAACATCCAACAATGGCAAGGGCTGCCCTAGGAGTTAGTGGACTTCCTGTCAGTAGATGTCTTCAAGCAGAGAATATGTAAGAGATTTGTAAGAGATATTACAAATATCTTTGTAAGAGATATTAAATAAAAATTGACGCTTCAGGTAGGGTTTAGACTGGATGATCTTTAAGATCTTGATTCTTTGCCTCTATGACCTTAGGATGATCTTTAAGATCTTGATTCTTTGCCTCTATGACCTTAGGTTATTTGATACCATGTTCTTTGTAGATGGTTGACCTTGCCAAGCCATTTTTCATATACGTTTGCTGTTTACTGAGGCTAAATTTACATCCCATAGTGAGACTAACTTTATGCCCCTTCTCCAGGCATAACTAACTCTTCCTCAGATATTTCTTTGTTCTGTGAAACTTCCAGGCTGTCATCTAGCAGATTCATTTCTGGAAATTAAACAGGTAGTGATGCAGTCACAAATCTCAAATACCATCATTAGACCTCCAGACCTAAGCCCTTGCCAATTAAGTTGACGCCTATAGTAATTGTACAGGCAGCTGCTGACCTCACACATTTAGAAATCCAGCTAAGGGCTCTCTGAAAATGAGATCCTCATTCTTCCAAGTAATTTCCTCTATAGTAAGACTTGGAGAAAAAAAGGAGATTGCATTTTCTGTGCTGATTATTGAATGTGAGAGCATTGGTAAGTGACCATCTTCCTAGAAGGAAGTGGAGGGAACAACCAGTGCAGATAACAAAGGAGAAGGGTAAAAAGTTTGATACAAAGGAAATGAAAGTTATTTAGCTATTTATAAATCCAAGCTGAGAGTATGCTAGAGGGGAATTGGGCATTTGCTAGTGGTACACTAGTGGTATATAGGTTCATCTACTTGCTTAGTATCCACTTTAGAAGTGAGAAGTTAGCAACATTAGTCTGCATCCCTTGAATATCTGTTACTACAGAATTCACCTTTATTAAGAACCAACTATGAGCAAGGTGGCATACAAAGCCAAGAACAGAAGAGCCCCTGCCTTCAAGGAGTTTGTATTCCACCAAAGGGATGTAAAATAAACAGATGAGTTTATCCAATATCATTTGAGGAATAAGGAGAGGTCTAAGAACTAAAGGCATTGGAACAGGCTTCCTGTACTCTTATATGGCACATGGGCTCAATCTTGAAAGCAGTCAGCAATTATAAGGGGAAGAGTAGGACAGAGTGTACTGGGGACAGCTTGCAGAAAATCGCAGAAGTAGCTGGTCATTTGCCAAGCTTTGAGTTAAACGAAACAGTTTGCTTGAAGGTGAAATGTGGGAAGGGTCTTAACATGAAAAAATTTTGCAAAGATAGACTGAAACCAGATAATGAAGGCTTACATGTAACTAACCTTTTTAGAGTGCTTTGTAGAAACCAGTGTCATATCATGTATATCCTCTCATTTAAAGTACTGGGAGAGTGGAAGGAGGGCAGTTATCTAATCTCCATTTCGTAGATAGAAAAGGTGAGACCCAGAGATGGCTGGCCTAATGACCAGTGGTCTGACTAAGAAATGGTTGCTAACCTTTCACCACAGGAATTTATGTAGAATGTTTTGGTGAAAACTGTACTTTCCTGAACACATTCCATAGAACACATCCTTTTTAATCTGGCCAGGCTTCCTATGGATAACTAGGGGTTAACAACTTCACAAGTTTAATAAAACGAACAGTAATTCTACTATGGTTATGTGAGTAAAATGATATTAAGTTTTTAATTGTTATGGAAGTCCTGATGAGAAACAACCTGCTTTTAGAATAATTCAGGTAAGAATAATGTGTTGTTTGGATGTTTAGATATAATGGGAGTTTTCTAGCTGAAAATGTTGAAAGTTCCAGAAATCCTGCAAGTTATGGAAGGTAAGTTCAGCTTCCATCTGCCAGGAATCAGTGGAATGAGGTGGAGCTATATAGGTCTCTATGTCAGCACAGCTCACCTGAGATCTAGGATGTACCTCTGAGTTGTTTTTTCCCTTCTAGTGAAGACAATGCACTTGTATACACTGTGAAATGTTAATTATTTGTGTTTGTGCCCCACTGCCCTCTACTGGTATGAGGAAGATGATAATCTTGCTTGCTTGGGAAAGAATTGGTAATCTGTTTTGTCGCTTGTGTCTTTTTCGCTTGTGTCTTTGGAACAGAGGCCCATCATTCAGGTCTCAGTTACAGCTGGCCATACTCTGGTTAGCTGCAGTGTGGAGGTAGGGTCAAACAGACCAGGACTCTGTAGGATTTCTTTTGGGCTTAAGGAAATGGGCAGTGAGGCACTTCAGGAAAGCAAGTAGGAAAACAGTAAAAAATACTTGAAACCTTCCCCATATGTTGAGAATCCTACTTAAGAGGTAGAGATACCCCCATCAGACACACACACACACACACACATATACACATACCACCACCACCACCATCACCAACAGCGGCAGCAGCAGCAATAACACTCAAGTTGTTTCTTGACTGGAATTAAATAGTTTGCCTACAATTTAGATTTGGCCATGTGAAAGAAGACTATTACAATGTTTTCAAAGACACCTCTTTGTTAAAATCAGAGAGGGGGCTTTCTTCTGGGATTTCATTTTTAGGAGTTCTACTCCCTCACCACAGGGTTTTAACTCCTTTCCTTTTGCACAGCACGTGGCTCTGGCTTGATATAAAACACAGAAGGCCTACGCGGACTTATTCGACACAAGCTGCTATTCAGAGAGCCATTGAGAGGGGAAAAAAAGAGAAGTGTTTTGAACTTATAAAAAAATGGGCAAAAATCCTAGGTATATGAATCATCATCAGTGTTGGGTAGAGGGGGCGGTAGTGGTGGTAGTGTGGTCATAATGTTGTTTTGAGTTTCTCCATGAAAAAGGGCTTTGTAAAGGCAGCCTAAAAGGTGAGAAGCAAAACACTGAATATAGGCACTGTGGAAAATGAGATAGGGTGTTAATTATAGCTACAATACTAAATCTGTAGTCAGGGCATCTCCAGTGCTTACTTCTGTGTGACCTTGGGCAAGTCACTTAAACCCCATGGGCCTCATTTTCCTCTTCTGTAAAATGAGGACTTTGAATTAGATGACCTCTCAAACCCCTTCCAATTCCAAATCTATAAATCTTGCATCCTTACTCATCAGGTTTTCCTAAAGTAAACATAGCTCATTGAAAAAAAAAAAGAACCCTTGGGTTGTACCCATCTCTGACTCCAAAGCACTTTCCACTCTTCCACAAAGCAAAAGAATTGAGAGAAGGGGGGGGGGGAGAAAAAGGATAAAGATTTAGCAAGTGGATGGAATTGGAAAAGTAAAGGCAAATTAATTAAGCAAAGGATGTAGAGAAGACTCTCCCAGAGAAACAGTGAGCTTCATGAGAATGGATCTAAAATCTAAAGTTTTCTTTTTACAGAGAAGCACTCTAAGACTGGTAAACTAATGGCAGATTTTAATGGTTTGAATACAGCTGGGTGTTGTACAATTGCTGGTCCATATACTTATATACTAGATTTCTTCCTTCACCCCCACCCTCTCCTTTCTCTCTCTTCTGCTTCTTACTCTCCCCCTTTTCCCACTCCCCACTCTCTCTCTTTCTTTTCCTTCTCCTTCTGTCTCCCTCCTTCTCTCCCTCCCCTCTTTCCCTTTCCTCCTTTGTCCCCCTCTCTTTTTAACTCTTTTTTTTTGTTCACTGTCAGTTCTTTCAGTGGCCCTGTATTGCCAAATTACTTCACCATATGGTAATTAAAAAGGCTCAAGAGATTTAACTTCTGGGTAATTTAATCATTTTATTAATAAAACTAGCACGTTATTTATAAAAGGATGGCCATTTGGCCATCTCTCTCTTAGTCTAGAGACTATGATGGAGGTGGTATCAGTGTTCGTATGTTCTTTCTGAAGAGGAGTGATAATCAACTCTGATGGGTTAACACAATGGGAGGTAGGAAATATTAAAATGAGGTCCTTGTCACTCTTGGACAGAAAGCCTTATCTAAATACTCAGACCACTCCCAGCCTTGAACATGCTATTCAAATAATATATACCCCACCCAATCCTGAGCAGAACACCAGGGAGGGGTCTTGAACAAGTGAATTAGTCCCATTACTGGTAGTGACTGAACTTTTTAAAATCAGAACTTTAGAAGAAAGGGTTAGGGGTAGGAAATTCTGGATCTCTCAAATCATTAGTTATAGTAATAATAATTTCAACTATTACTATTCTTCACTTTTCTGTCAAAATGTCATTTTGGGGTATCATCACATTTCCCCAAAGACAACAGATTCAAATGGAATTTGGCATAAGGACTTTGACATGATTAGCTATTATACAGTCTCTTATGTGGCTACTGCAGACCACATCGTCCATATGTTAACTAGGAATGGAAAAGGGTGAGCTTCTAGTCCCTGGAAGTTTCTGTAACTGATGTGGGGTAAACAGCAATCATCCCTGATTCACATGGAGAGATGACAAGTAACTAATACTTCACTATATCTGAACCATGAGTTCATCCATTGTCTCCTGTCCCATTTCTGTTGTGGCCAAGAAAATGCTTCATGTGGACTGCAAATTTTCCTATTATTTAGTTTTCAAGTCCTAACTAGGTTAGTTGTCAGAGGATCAGAGATTATGAGTGGATGGTCCATAGAGGTCATCTAGTCCAGTGCCCTGATTGTGTACAGGAGGAAACTGAGGCTCAGAGAAGTTAAAGGACCTGAATAAAGTCTCAGCCAGTAAGTGACAGAGGCAAGACTTGAACCCCTGTTCTTTAACTCCAAATCTGCCATTGTTCATTACATCATTCTGCCATGACTGCTTTGAGAACACAGGATACAATGAGGCATCACATTCAGACTTCGAGGATAAAATAATTCAATTCAATTCTGTTGACATTACTGAAGTCTCTACTCTAAGCAAGGTATTTGGATTAGATGTTGGGTATACAAAAGCAAAAAATGAAATAGTCTCTATTTTCAAGGAACTTGCATTTAACCAAAACATAAAATAAGGTTAAAATGCACAGAAAGTAGAAAAGTAAGAAAAGCAGGTTGACTGTGGGGGGGGTGGGAAGGGGCATCATACAAAAGCTTCAGACAAGTCTCCATTACTTGGCTTCCCTCTGGCCAGCCCGTTTGCTTTACAGCTGGCAGTAAAACCAGCAACTACTTCAAGACCCTCCCGGATTTTCCTCTACAAGTTCAATGTTCTTTTTATTCCTTTTACTACCCTGGTTTAGCCCTAAAGTTTTGTAGGGAGAAAAGAAACTACATTGCTGATGCCAGAGTGGTGGCAGGAGCAAAAAAATACAATAGAAATTCACTGAATTCAGTCAGTCCAGGTTCCTGTTTTAAGTAGCTACTGATTTCAGCTAGATGGCACTATAGTGCATAAAGCACCAGGCCTGGAGTCCGAAAGACATCTGAGTTCGAATCCAGCTTCAGAAGTGTAGCTAAGTAACCCGGGGGAAGTCACTTATGCTGTTTGTCTCAGTGTCATCTGTAGAAAAAAAAGGAGCTGGAGAAGGAAATGACACAATACTTCACATCTTTGCTAAGAAAACCCCAAATGGGGTCCCAAAGAGTTGGACATAACTGAACAACAACAGATTTGCTTTTCTTCCTCAATATTCTGTAGCTGCATTGCCCAGATTGCTGTGCAGAAACCTGCTGTTCTATCCATTGCGATTCCTTAGGGGCTCTGTGAGAAAATATGAATGCCCAAGATGTTTCTCCCCTCTAAATATTTATTTGAAATGTCATTCTAAATATTAATGTTAGAATATTAAAAATCAAATGGGATATATCCCCCAGTTCTTTATATATGGTAATTGTATATGCAGATAGATTTAATTTCTTCTCTTTTGGTCCACAATTTACCTCATCTCCTTTTATACTGGGAGGAGGTAAGTATTCCATGCCCCAAAGCACCTCCCTGCCCCCAGTTTATGGGTTTCTTCAGTATATTCAGAACTCAGAAATAAGCTCTATGGCCAAATTAGTTGAGGAAATAATACTCTGGGGGTCTCTTCCAAGAGTACAGTGTCATCCTTTAAAAATATATATTTTTTAATTCTTTTCCTTCCTTAGCAGATCCTTTACTACAATAGCTTTTAAAAGGGATCTAGCCAACCTGTGTTAGGAGTTTGGTATGATGTAGGAACTAGTAGGGAAAAAGAGAGACAGAGGTGACCGTATTCCTTGGGACTATGTAAAAATATCAGGGAATAAGCTGAGGGTTGTCTGATTAGCGGATTTAGAAACTAAGAAATTGGTCTGGGACTTGAATCAAAGAAAGTGGGAATTATCAGTTGCCATGATAGTACTTATTGGTTGTTACAGTCTGTGAGAATGGTCTGTGGCAGGAGTGAATGCTAGCTGTAGTTCATATAGAATTTTAAAGTTATTTAATTTTATCTCCTCACAACAGTCTGGGGAGGGAGGTGCCTCATCTGACAGAAGAGGAAATTGTGGCAATCTGAGTAAAGTGCCTTGCCTAAGGGCACACACTTAGTGTTCCAGACAGGATTTGGAATCTGGTCTTCCTGACTCTAGGCACAGTGCTCTTCCTCTGGAGGCAGCTAGTTTCTTTAGTTGGATGTTTGCAGCTGGCTGTGTATAATAGAATGGTGAGAGAATGAATCAGTGTATTAAAGGATGAGTCAGAAGGTAGGGAGGTTTCAGTTTTACATTGGAGGCTGGTGTTTGAAAGGCTGTAGAGAGATGGAAAGGGAGGATCTGGTCATTAATTAGCACCACCACCCCCTTACTATGTTTGTCAGTAGTTTGTGAGAGATAATGAAAGGGCTAAGCACAGATTCTGCATGGCACTGTGTGGCCTTCTGTTCTCTTCCTGGTTTCTCTTTTTTTTTTTTTCAGGTTTTTAAATTCATCTATGTATACTTTTGCCTTTATAGAGATATTTGGATAAAAAGCCTTAGTAAAGAGACTTGAACTTGAGTCAGGGAGACCTAAACTCGTATTTTTCCTTACACATGGTAGCTATGTGTTTTTGGGCAAGTGAATTAACCTCTCTATCACCTGAACAACTCTCTGAAATTGTAAGTTAAAGAAGAATTAAAAAGAAAATTTAAACTCAACATTAGGAGAAAAAAATAAAACTTCCTATCAATTAGAACTATAAAAATTTTTTAAACTGTGAAATGGGGGGTCTTAAAAGGTACTAGCTTTGCATATATTGGAGGTTCTTAAAGAGATCTTTAAACAAAAGCTGTGTCCAGGATGTCAAAGAGAGGATTCTTTTCCAGGTATAAGTTGGACTGGATGAGCCTTTGAAGTCCCAGGTTGAATATGCACTTGGTTGTATGTTTTTAGCAGGTATTCTTTCTGTATATAGGCTGCATTAATGGCCACTAAGTCCCTTTCCTACAGTGCAATTCATTGGTTCTTTGAACCATTTCCATGGAAGATGTTCCCTATTCTAGGAAATCACAGGTCTAGAATTCACACATGCATAGACACACACACAGATAGATATACATATATACATAAATATATACAAATATATGTTGCTTAGTTGTTTTCACTTGTGTCCAACTCTTCATGACCATATTGGGGGTTTTCTTGCAGACACTGGAGTGATTTGCCATTTCCTTCTCTGGCTCATTTTACAAATGAAGAAACTTAGGCAAATAGGGCTAAGTTACTTGCCCAAAGTAACAAGTCACTCTGAAGTCAGATTTGAAGTCAGGAAGTTCAGTCTTCCTGACTCTAGGTCCAGCACTCTATCCACTGAGCCACCTACCTGCCCCTGTATATCTATGTAATGAGATTGGCCAATGAGGACCTGATCTTTACAGAGTGGCTTGCCTAATCCACCAGTCAAAGCAATTCTAAGCATTTTTCTGAGTTCACCTTATTGACCAGTCCCCCTATTATTCAAAACATGTCAAGACTTTCCCTCCTTGGTAGGTTAAAAGAACATGGCCATTTCCTGCAATACACATGGAAAGATGATGGATTTCAATAGATCTGGATTCCAACTGAAGCTCTATGACAAACTAGCATTGTGACATTTTATAAGTTATTTAAATTCTCTGAGTCTCAGTTTCTCCATCTGCAAATGGGATATAGATGTTTAGGCTACCTATTTCAAAGAGCCCTTTTGAGTTTAGTGGATGAAAATATGTATGAAAGCATTTTTAACAAGCTAAAGGTGCTAAAATAATTAAATAAGGGATGAACAGTATTACTGAGACCAAACTATAATGAGTAGCCCTTGTATCTGAGGATATGTGAAGAATAAACTCCAAGTAGAGAGATGAGGTTAAGTTAACACACAGCCCAAGGAGGCTGCTGGGTAGGTAGCATAGTGGATACAGAGTACTGAACCTGGAAACAGGAAGACTGCAGTTCAGATTCAATCTAAGACACTTGCTCAGACTCTGGACAAGTTATTTAACCCATGTTTGCCTCGGTTTCCTTAAATGTGAAATGGGGCTAAGAGTAGCACATAGGATGTTGATAGAAGGATCAGATGAGATGATATTTGTAAAGCACTCAGTACAGTGCCTGACACATGGAAGATGCTAGAAAAGTGTTTATTTTCTTCCCTTCCCTTAAGGTGGGAGAAAGAAGTAAAACCTGCTAAGATACAGGTGGACCTTGGTAGAATGTGTGTTAGGAAGAAGCAAAGCAGTGAATTCCTAATCCACCAGGCTAAACAATCCAGCTATATTCAGAATAGTCTCATGAATTCATCCACTGCAATGAGCCACAAAAAAAAGTCTTCATTATGGACTTTTTCCTGTATTTGTTTATCTAGGATCACAGATAGTATCTTGTCTTTTAGGGCACCTCATTTTTCTCATCTGTAAAATGGGAATAATAACCTACATCCGGATAGCTCACTGGAGGGGGATGAAGAATGGGAAAGAAACACTACAGGGAGATTCCTGTTTCTCAAATGCCTTGAAGTGGAAGCTTTTAGAAATAAAGGCAGCCAGTTGGAGCTGTGCAAGGAGACAATTGGTGAACGTGTGCCCCCCAGTGACTTCACCCAGGCAATTCAGGTCTCACCCATGCCTGACTGGAGACAGGCAGCTGGTTTATTGCTAGTAGTGAAGCCTGAGGGGAAGGAATGGGGTAACACTTCTCTGTTTAAAGTACCAAGGGAATTTCAGGAGGCGGAATGCAATTACTTGGGATGGAATCAGGCCAGGGCAATGGCGCTAATATCACTACCCTTGCAGAAAGTTCCCAGGGAGCGTTAATGACTCAGAGTGGTCAGGACCTTTGTTTTACATCTCATTGGAAAGCTTGCAAAACCACAGCCACAAAGCATGAGCCAAGAGAAATTACTTTTCTTGCCTGCATCTGCAAACTTCCAGACTAAGCTCCAAGGGGGCAGGGGATGATAGGCCTAGAATATCATTCTAGGGAGATCCTAGCCAAAACCCTGATGCTTAGTTAAGGCAACCCTTTATTATATGAAGCCTTAAATGTCATTTAAAAGGAACTTCTGTATTCTTGGGAGACAGACCACATGAAAACCTCGCTACTCAAACTATGCATGTCCAGTCTTGGGGGGGTGAGGGGGGAAGGAGGAAGACAGGCTCCTGCCCTTCTCTCCTTCTGTTGTCATTATAAATACTGGGATAATCAGATTGTCACATTGGGGAACCTACTGACAGCACCATTGACTGATACTGAAACACCAGACTAAGGAGCCCTAACGGGACTCCTAAGAGAGGGTGAGTAACAAAATAAGGAGAAACTAGCAGTGTTAGCCTGATTTAACCTCATTACACTAAGTTGCCCAGAGAGAAGTAAAGTAGCAAACATCTCCTCTTATGATAGTATTGAGATTCTGTTCAGGACTAGACAAATTAAGTACAAAGGCTCCACTCTGCTTATAGGGTGATGGTAAATGAAGAGGGCAGCCAGCTGAAAGGGACTAAGCAATTATGTATTTGTGAAGGGTAATGGGAAGGTGGAGCTATCCTCCTCCCTTGAAAAGCCTCCTCTCCCTTCAAAGACTTTTTCATCCTCAGGGATTATGTTTCCCTTCTGCTTCTGCCATGTCTGAGTCCTGGTACAAAGCTCCTGTAGTCCCAGCACAGTTTTGGAAATCTAGGGTACAAAGATGTTATTAGACTTGGCATATGCCTGTGAAATGGTCCTATCTCTCTTTCCCTCAGATCCTGGAATATAAATAAATATATATATATATATATATATATATATATATATATATTTATAAGCTTCAAGAAACCAAAGAAGTTTCATACCCAGATGGCACATCAGTCAGCTCCCTGTGGCATGGTGAGAATCAGGAATTCTGAACTCCAAATCTCTGCCACCTGGCTGTCCTAAGGCTAATCATCAGATCTCTTTCCTCACCTAGACATGCAGGCATATTTTTCTTACCCGCACATTGGGCAGATTAGCTAATTAGTTATCTGCTGAGTAGTAGAAGTCCTATTTGATGGCACTGAAAGGGTTAAAAGTGACTATTTCCTTAGCACATTTGTCTTTGGTTTGGTTCCAGGTCCTTTCTTATCAGCAGGATCTTCCTAATACCAACAATTCTAAATCCTTTATTTGACCTTTATCTCCTAAAAGCAAGAGGCAATTTTTAGCAGATCACCTTCTTCATGACCCCCTGAAGGCACTCATCCTGTAACTCCTTTCAAGAATAACTTAGGCTTTTCCTTCTCCCTGCTTCCTTCCTTATCATCTGCAGGGTTGATTTTCAAAGGAGTTTGATATTATCTCCTGTAATTGACTTGCTCCTGTAATTGACTATCATATCCTAGTATGATAGGAGTTTCACTTTCATTCTTTGGGGTGTTGTTTGGGGTTCATCATGCCCAGTATCTATCAATTATTTATTTTAATGAAAAGTGTTTCATTAAAATAATTTCATTCAACTAGTAAGTATTCAAAGTTGGATTTGAACTCCAGGCTGAGGGCTTTCTTCACTACACCCACCTAGCTGCCTCCAATTCTTATAGTTCCTAAACATGATTGGTATAAGTAATTTAATGTATGACCCCTTGACCTATCCTCCAGAAATGTTTGTTCTTTTTAAGGCATCCCGGGGATTTATTGCTTATTCCAAATTCAATTAAAATGATTTTTTATACAAAATCTCCTTTAATTACCATATTAATCAAAATATATCAGGGAAAACCCAGGATCTTTCTGGGAATGAAAGTTTTGTCAGCATAGTGATCCAAGCTCATCTTCTACCTCACAGAATTTCAAAGGTAGAATGGGTCTCTGGGGCATAATGTATAGTCCAGCCTTCACCTGAATAAGACTTTCCCTCTACAATATCATCAGCAAGTCTTCATTAAGCCATGATTTGAAGATTTCCAATTATTATAATTTCAAGGAAATTTTTCCTTCTACGGAGCCCAAAACTCTCTCTCTGAATTTATAGTCATTGTTTCTTGGTTTGTACTCTGGGTTAAAGCAAAGCAAAGCAAGTATAGCCCTTCTGGTTTTAGTGGGTTTTATTTTCATTTTGATTTCTTAAATCAGTGACTATTGCTCAATCATTTCAGTCATGTCTGACTCTCCATGATTCCATTAGGATTTTCTTGGCAGAGATAATGAAATGGTTTGCCATTTCCTTCTCCAGCTCATTTTACAGATGGGAAACTGAGGTAAACAAGTTTAAGGAGAGTTTTACATAGCTAGTAAGTATTTGAGGCTGGATTTGAATTCAGATTCTCCTGACTCTAGGGTTCTATCTACTCACTGTGCCACCTCATTGCCCAAAGAGTCTGATACCACAGACTTCTGAGATGGAGCCCAAAGAGGAAACAAAGAGCAAAGGGTTTTTGGAGTTGCGTTGCATTTTCATCCATGTCAGCTTCCCGCCTCAAAGAGGGAATTGTGTTTTGTCCTTCATTCTCAAAGAGGACCATGCCATCAGACAAATGATGACATGACTTGCACTTGACTTTGTTTAGAGTGAGGGAGGGCCACTCAAGGTCACCAGTCCCATTTTCTCCTCCTGAGCCATCCGAATTCAGTGGCCAGATATTCATCAAGATAACTGGAGATGGCCAGGATGCAATGACTTCTCAGCCAAGGAAGACAATTTTATTGACCAGATGGAGCTGTATGACCTTGAAATTCAGTAAGTGGGACCAAAGGAAACTTCTGAGGCTGTCTTGGCCAATGAAGAAAAGAAGTTGAAGGAGGAACCTCCAAAGCCCAAACAGATGCCTCAGGCTTCCAACGAGCAAGAGGATGAGCTGCCCACCCCACCCTTTAGTCAAGAGTGAGAATAGGATATTGAAGATGTCAGTTGTACAGGTCAGCTCCATCCAAGAGAATACTCAAACTTCTCAGGATAAGGTCAATTCCTCTGCTGTCCTGGTGGAAAAAAGAGTTCATTTCTCCTTTCTCAGGAGCCTATATGTAGGCCTATGCTGAGACTACTTAACTTCTCTCCCTTCCACCTGTTTCTGGTAGGTATCAAGATGCTAAGAAAAGGGCAGGGTATTGAGAATTGATTCCTCTAAGCCTAGGAGGGTTGTTACTCAATCAAATCTGGATTGTTTAGGAATGGTTGTGATTTACATATTAAAATATCCATTTTTTTCTGGTTTAAAAAGTGATGTCAAACTCAGAAACTTGCAGTCAAAAGTTAACATTATATATGTCATATTACATTTTAATTTGTTAAACAATTCCCAATTATATTTTAATCTGGTCCAGATTGCACTTGTGAGTTTTATGGGCCATTTCCATCATGGGCTTCAAGATTGACACCTCTGTATTAAAGCACCATTTTTAATCCCAAGAAGGTAATGACGGGGAATTATCTGCATATATCCTAATTGAATCCATGTTAGCTTGTGTTGGTTTCCTCATAATAATCACACCTAGCATTTATATATCACATTAAGGTTTGGAAAATGCTGTATGAATGTTATCTCATACTCACAACACTGCAAGGTGGATACTTGTTATTATGCCCATTTTACCGATGAGGAAACTTGAACTGAGAGTGGTTAATTGACTTGCCCAGGGTCACACAGCTACAATGTGTCTAAGATAGGATTTGAGTTCTAGTCTTCCTGAGTCCAAATCCAAGATATTATCAATTGGACCACCTAATGAGCTATGAGCCTGTATACTCCTTATGGGCAGAAGAATGTCCATTCTTTGTATGTTCCTTTGGTACATACTATATTTCAGGATAACTTGTAGGTTTGTGGTAATCTGGTAATGATGGTAAACATGCTGAACTATATTGTAGACTATGAAAATAACTCACAATGGCCCCATTAGGTGCCAGTACTTAAAAATGTATCTTTATTAGTGGAAATAGTTTTTTCAAAATTTCAGTCCTACACTGGAAACAGGACTGGCTCTGAGTCAAAAGACCTAGACTCAAACTCCCCTTCTGATATAGCTCACCTGGGTGAACTTTGAAAAAAAAAATACTTAAAACTCTCTTGGCCTAACTTTCCTCATTTAAAAATTAAGATGGTAGCACTAAGTGGTCTCTGAGACCCCTTCCAGCCCTAGTTTCATAAGCCTGTTTTCCTTATCTTATTTGAATGGTGGGTTTCATATATTATGAGTTCAACTCCTTGCTTATTGATTGATTTTATTCAGTAAAATATATCTGTAACTAATCTTTCCTTGTTGACTCATACTTCATTATACATGTCTATGATTGTACTGTCCACTAAAGTCCGGCTCCGTTTGTCCTTATACATTTAGTGTGGATCGAAGACTTCTGTCCTTTTCTAGTTAGTATTCGCTCAGCCTCGTCCCTCATCAGCTGCAGCTTCCCAACATCTAATCTTCTTGTAGACCTCCAGATTCCCTCAGCCTATTATAATCTAAATATCTGGGAAATGCTTGGAAATCCTTAACAACACACACACACACACACACACACACACACACACACACACGCACGCACCACTTATTAAATTTAACCTGAATTAGCGATATTCTTTCAATCACTTTCTTAAGTCAGAAAACTAGCCCGAGGGCCAAATCTGGATAGTAGCCTATTTTTGTACTTCGATCTGAGAATTTTTGTCTACATTTTAAAAATATGATAACACTTGATTTATAAATGTGAAAAAAAGATTCTTGGCTCATGGGCCATGTTGCAGCCCTTAGTTTGCTGACCTCTAGTCAAAATAGTTTACAGAACAAGCCCTGGTTTGTAGTTTATGATCCTGAAAATTGAAGAATGGTCTGACTAGCTGACTCCATTAAACCCTAGTCTATGCTGAAACTTGCCAGGAGAAGTCAAGCATTCTGGTTTTTTAAAGTTCTTACCTTTACACACAGAGCTAGACTCGGGCTTAAGGGCTTGAGTGTGGCACCATTCATTTCCTACGGAGTAAAGTGTATTATTTAGTGCTGGGAAGGTTTTTTTATGTTTTGATATTTCCACTGGATTCTGAGTGGTTGAGAATTCTGGAAGATGGATCTCTAGATAAATAGGTTGTTATTTTACTTGTTGACAGATTGGAGACACGGTGTTGCAAATCATTTTTTCTAACAGTGTCTACCTGAAAGAACCATCCCTGACCAGTTATTATAAAGTCAGACACTTTCCTTGTGGCTTCCCCTCAAACAAGATCTTGGGTATTTTGAAGGAAAGAGAAAGAGAAAAAACAAAACAAAACAATCAAACTATCAAAAGAAACATGTAATACAATCACGTCATCTCTTCCCTGAACTCACTTTCTGGAGCAAGGGTTCCTTAGGGTGTGTGTGTGTGTGTGTGTGTGTGTGTGTGTGTGTGTGTGTGTGTGTTGGGGGGAAGAGGAGGAGGGAGAGGGAGGAATGGATCCCTTAGATAGTCTGGTGATGCCAATGAAGTCCTTCTCAGGCAAAGAGAAAAAATAATACATAAAATACATAGGACTACAAAGGACACTATATTGAAATACAGTTCTTTGTTTTTTAATAATTCATGGACCCACACTTAGAACTCTTATTATGTGCTAGAAAGGAATATGGGGGATTTGTGGTTCAAAAAAATGAATAGCCTATGGTCTGTCACCTTATTTTCTCTGTGACCTAGGGAAAATCATTTAATCTTTCTGAGCCACAATGTATTAATCTGTAAATTGGGGATACAATAGAATCAGCCTTACACTCAGAGGGAGGTCATAAGATTCAAATGATAATAGTTGTTTGAAACTGCAAAGGGCAATCTATATAAGTGTATAAAAGTGAGAAATTATCCTAAATAATACTCCGTCCTCTTTGACAGCCTTTTGTTATTATTTGATATTATATGTATTGAAGCAATAAGATGATGCTCTAGGAGTTGTTTCAGTTTGTTTCCCAGTCTTCTTGTTCTGATTGTGCTTTGTTCTCAAAAAGGACCAGTGACATCAGGAAGGGGATGCTTTGACTTGCACGTGTATTGGGGTTAAGAGAGGCAGAGCCGTACAGAGTCCTCAGTGCCCCCTCTCCTCCAGAGTAGTAGCCTTGTCCAGGCAAGACATATTAGCAGCACAGAGAAAGTAGTGCTACTGACTCAAAGATATAGCTTGTGCTGGGAAGCGGACTGGTATTCTTGCCGCACTGGTGGCTACAAGTCACCAGTATAGTTCAGTAATGAGGAGCAATGGATGTTGCTGTAGGTTGAGACTTAAACTGAACTAGAATTCTGTTTATCAGTCATAGGGGCTGCGTCCACAGTTACCTCAAATTTCATTTTCGTCTTTTTTTCTCCCTAGGGCATTTCTCATTAAGTAAAGTCAACCAGCAGTTTGTGTATCCCCTAGGGTATATATGTTGTATTTGCAGCTACGCTGGCAACTCGCCCCAAAGCCCTGTAACATAAGAAAACTAATAGGAAACAATGCATTGCCCCTGACTCAGCTTTCCAGTACATCTGAATTGTTATTCCTAAAACACTTCTTTATCTCTCAAGGTTAGAAAATGGCAAAGGTTGGTGAACCTGACAATATACAATTTAGTTGAATAGGACTGTGGTTTAATTGAGCAAAACTCTGTTTTCAAGCCTATTTGAGGACTTTGGTCACATGGACAACAGCATTGGGGAATAAACATTTTCTACTATCTTCATGACCTTTCATACCTCTTCAAAGTAAGAATTATGCACGAGATAAAGCCTTTTCAGCAGTTCTGCATTTTCATAGACTAGAAACCAAGAACTCAAACAAGGGAAAATCTTGATAAACTAACAACGGAAAAAGTTAACCTCTAACCCTTAATCACTCAGCACTCCCTATCCCTCCACCCTTCAGCAGGGCAACAATCTTTGGTGCCACAACAGAACTTGGCCAGAAAATGAACAAATAGAGGCAACAGAGTAGCATCCTGCTGTCTCCACAAAAGTCACTTGGGGCAGAGACTGAGGTTGGTGAACTTGGATTGCTCAGCATGGGAGAACAATGAGACTGCCTGAGATTTAGCCCCCAGAGAAACCACCAACTAAAGGTAGGGAGGTAGAAGTGAGCAAGGAAGCAAAAGGAAGAAAGATTGAAATTATCAAAGATTTTAGGAAGGAGAATTAAAACCTTAATTTAAAATTAAAAACCTTGAGCATAATCAGATAAACTAAAAAGGAAAATAACCAGGGAAGGAAATATGACTTCTAGATGAGGGTAAAGAATTCAGGCATCTGTGAAGAAGTATTGTCACGTGAAGGAAAGTTGAATCAATGCCTGATGATCTGAGGAATGCTGTAGATTCCCAAGAGACCTTGAAATCATAGCAGGATGTTCCTGAATGATTTCAAAGAGAAATAAGAATTATGAAACATATGGCTTACTCAGCAAAGATAATTGGAAGAATAGAAATATAGCTATATATTGAGCCCATAGCAGCAAATCTCACCAAAGAAACAAAAGAAAACAAAAAAAAAAATTTAAAAGAATAACTAATTGGGAATGTAAATATATGGAAGTGAAAGACAATCTGAAAGAAGAGAAGCAAAAGGTATTTAAATTAAAAAAAAGAATAATCTCCTTAGAAGAAAAAACATATCAAACTTGAAGATAGAAACTTACGGGCTCTCAGAACTAGTCAAGTCTACGTGAATGGTGTTCATCAAAACTTTCAGTTCATAGACGACTTTGACAAAGTATAACTTCCAGTTGCCCATTTTTTATGGCACCGTCAGCATGGAGTACAGTGGACATGTCTGCTCTTTTGAAGATTGTGTTTCTATTGACTCACATTGAGCTTGTAATCCACTAAAAACCTCAAATCTTTTTCACATAATCTCTTGTCTATATATGTCTCTCTCATCTTGATTTATTTCAGTTTTATTTGATCACAAGTGTAAGCCTTTACATTTATCCTTATTAACTTTCATCTTTTCATAGTTAATCCATTATTTTCTTGGCCAGGCAAGAACTTTTTTATATCCAGATTCTCATCCACTATTCTAGCATATATCATTCCACATTTTGTATTTCCTGAACTAATAGGGGCAATTAGGTGGTGCAGTGGATAGAGCACCAGTGCACGAGTCAGGAGGACCTGAGTTCAAATCTTACCTCAGACACTAGACACTCACTAGCTGTGTGACCTTGGGTACAATTGCATCATCCTGGGTCATGTCCAGTCATCCTGATGAATATCTGGTAACTGGATTCAGATGGCTCTGGAGGAGAAGTGAGGTTGGTGACCTGCACAGCCCTCCCTCATGCATACCTTCACCTTGTATTTCTTGGAGTTATGATTTTATTATGCTACTTTCTTTAATAGAGAGACCAAACAACATGTAGTTGTTACTTGGCACTAGGAGAAACATGGACATAGTATGCTCTGCAAGTCACTAGATAAGATCTTCAATCCTCTGTTGTCTTGTGACTAACTTGTGGCTAAGTGCGTTAACAAATTGTCTACTGACCATAATTAATGTTTTGTTGTTTTTAAACTAGTGAGTAAAGCATTATCTATAACAGACTTTTCAGTGATTCCATGAAGATGTTTGGCCTTTTCTTTCTTGCTTACCTAGATTTGGTTTACATTTAGCAGATTCTTGCCAAAATTGTTTGGTTTCATCTATAAACACTATTTTTGTACAGTAATTTTTCAGTAGGGTCTGATTTTCATGATCCTTTTTGGTATTTTCTTGGCAAAGATACTGGAATGGTTTGCCATTTCCTTCTCCAGCTCATTTTACAGATGAGGAAACTGAGGCAAACAGGATTAAATGACTTGGTCACATAGCTAGTAAGTGTCTGAAGTCAAATTTAAACTCAAGTCTTCCAGACTCCAGACTTGGTGATCTATCCATGGTGCCACATAGCTTCCTGCAAATACTTCATACCTCTGTATGATTCAGGTCATTGCTTACTAAATACTGATTTGGAGTGTAAGAAAATAAAGGCATCATTCTCTCCTCAGTACTTCCTTTCCCACCAAACCCCCAAAACAGAGCTTTTATTTCTCCTTTTCCTATTTAATTACCTTATTCCTGCCCACAATCTTCCTTTCAGAACAAGACCCACTGTTAATGATTTTGACTGAATCACCAAAAATTTTCTGTGACCATCTTTACTGTGGATGAAACATAATTCTGTGGTCCTTGTGATGGGATCCCATAGTGCACTTGGACAGGGAGAAGAGAGCCCTGAACTAGATACTTGAAAACTGCCTCACATTTGCTGTGTGAATTTGGGCTACTCACTAATGTTCTGTGAGTCTCAGTTTCCTCATATATAAAAGGAGGAGAATGATCTCTTAAGGCATCTTCTAGCACAAATGCTTTGGTCTTAATGTTTTATGTTATAAATCATTATTTTGGAATGAAAAGCAAAAGACATAGATGAGCAGGTAGACTCTATTTCCTAATTTCTATCTCTGTGCCTCTATTCACTTCCCTAGAAGGTAAAGGAGGTTCCTTTCAAATTATTATGCCCAATCTGTAGAAATTCCCCATAAAGTAGGAATTCCACCCACTGCTTCTTATGCTACTAATGTAATAATAAGCTTTAACTCTTTGCTACCTGGGTTCTAAGGCCAAGAATGCCTTTATATGGCTACAGCTATTGATTGAGGAAGACAGAGGTGGGCATTGAATGGGATGCACACAGCAAATGAGGGGAAAGGTAAGCCAAGTCAGCTCCAGCATTCCAGAATCTCTCAGTGCCTTCTGTCATCTGTTTATGTATATGTTTTCATGTTGATTTCATTTTTTGGGCTGCATAACCTAAGAAGTGCCATTAAAATAGGGCTGGACTGTGAGTCATTGACACAGATTGAGAGCTAAAATGAATAATCTGTCATGGGAATATGAATTCAATTGAGGAAACATTTGTAATTCTGGAATTCTAAGATTCTTGCTACCTTAGTCTAGTATAGGAACTCAGAATATATACATAAAGTGGGAGAGGTTTTACCTCTTCGTTGCTCCAGTCACCCATATGTAATCAACAGAGGATACATAAATGGGAGAATCTCTTTTAAGATATGAAATTTATCTTAGCAATCATAATTGTTCTCACTATGAGTCAACAACTGTATTTTCTACCTTAATTAAAGCAAAAAGACTTAGTTTAATCAGCTTGGCCCTGGTATGTAGTAAGTGCTAAGTACTTATTTTTTTAATTGAATTAGTATATATTGAGTGCCTATCATATGCCTGGTATTCAGTCATTTTTCAGTCATGTCTGACTCTCTGTGATCCCATTTTGGGTTTTCTTGGCAAACATACTGAAGTGATTCCGTCTTTCCCTTTCTAGCTCATTTTACAGATAAGAAAACTGAGGCAAACAAGGTTAAGTGAATTGTTAGGGTCACAATTCCAGTAAGTATCTGAGGTTGGACTTGAACTCAGGTCTTCCTAACTCCAGGCTAAGTGCTCTATCCACTGTGCCACCTGCCACCATATGTCTACCTCTGTCCAAAATTCTGAAGTTAAAATATCACCAGGGACTAAAGTTCTTAGTTCCTGGAGAACATGGACCATGTCAAATCTTGAGGACTGAGTAACAACAAAAAATCCTGGGTCTCTGGCTTTTAATGTTCCCACCTAACGTTTACATTGGTCATTCTCAGGAAAAAGAAAAAAAAGCATTTGTTTATTTTTAGACACATGTTAGTAATGGGGTCCCCAGGTCTTATACAAAAACTGAGTGTAAGGGATGCATCTGTAAGATACAGACAACCTTTATTTCATCCACTATAAAATGAAATATAAAGAAGTTCATAAATGAGGCAAGAAATACATAAGGGATAAATTGGCCATCAATGTAGTTTTACTTCTCTTCCTATGTGCCCTAACTTCCCAAAGGATTCTAAAGTTCTCCTGATTTGGTGCCAGAAGGTGGTGTGGACTACCCTTCTTCAGAAGGGATTTAAACTCTAAACTGGAAACTCCCCAACAATCAGGTTTGTTACTCTTTTTCACAGGTCCTACACAATCCCCTCTAACTCTGCTAGTGCCCTCCTGTGACTTAGACTGCTCCACTCTTAAAGTAAAAACATTTAGATTTTAAAAACATAAAGTAAAAACAGTTAGGATTGCATGCATATGATGGCTTTAGTCGCTAATCTCCACTTCTATCCGTCACCACTGACTTAGAAAATTCTATTCACGCTATGTAAGATGGTCAATTTCTTGAATTTAGGATTAGCCACAAGGCAACTCCTAAGTCTAATACTCTCTAAGAAGTCACCTTTTTTGGATAGGAGACTAGATTCCCGGATTATACGGCCAAGGAAATCCTGTTGTCTAATTAATGGATGGGGGTTCAGTAATAACATTGTTAAAGAACTCTTTGTAGGGATTCCACTGCTCAAAATTATACGCACACATGCACACACACATTCACACATGTATGTGCTTTCACATATATGCCTTCTTTGCTTTTAGGATCTTAATGGAAGAAAAGAAGATGACTAAAGATCATAATAATCCCAGTTCTCTTTTCATAGGTCATCACAAAGGGCTTCTTCTCTTCCAAAAGTCAATCCTTCTGAGATTGAGTCAACCAGTTCATCTTGTTGGGCAAATTCAGCCGCTGAGACAAAATCAAGAGATCCATTTACCTTTCAATAAGAACCAATGAGCATGGCCACGCTCTTTACAAAGAGATGCCTTCATAAAATCTGGGAAAATAAGACAAAAGAAACAGTAATAATCCTGCAGAAAAAGGTTTGTTCTGTAAAACTTGGACTCAGTCAAAAAGCTGCACCCAAGGACCTAGAAGGTCTCACGTGGCCTCAAGGCTGCAGCTTCACCACCCCTGGCTCCGGCATACAGTAAGCACTATATAAATGTGAGCTATCGTCATCTTCATCATCATCATCATCATAATCATTATTGGTTTTATTGTTACATTATTATTATTACTACCCCATACTAGAAATGTCATGTTTATAAGACATGATTGAAATTTATTCCTGAAATAAAGAACGTTATCTTTTTTCTTTTCTTTTTTTAAACTAATTTATTTATTTTTACTTTTCAACATTCATTTCCACAAGATTTTGAGTTCCAAATTTTCTCCCCATATCTCCCCTTCCCCCACCCCAAAAAAAACGTATATTCTGATTACCCCTTGCCCCATCTGCCCTCTCTTCTATCACACCCCTCCCTTCCTTTATCCTTATCTTCTCTTTTTTCTTGTAGGGCAAGATAGATTTCTGTACCCCGTTATCTGTATTTCTTATTTACCAGTTACATGGAAAAACAATTCTCAACATTTGTTCCTAAAACTTTGAGTTCCAGTTTCTCTCCCTTCTTCCCTCCCAACTTATCCCCACTGAGAAGGCAAGCAATTCAATATAGGCTATATATGTATAGATTTTGCTAAAGACTTACACAATAGCATGTTGTGAAAGACTAAGTATATTTCCCTCCATCCTTTCCTGTCCCTCATTTATTCTAGTCTCTTTTGTCCTTGTCCCTCCCCAAAAGTGTTTACTTCTAATTATTCCCTCCTCCCATTTGCCCTTCCTTCTATCATTCCCCCCATACCTTACTTATCTGCTTCTCCCCTACTTTCCTGTATTGTAAGATAGATATTCATACCAAATTGAGTGTACATGTTATTCCCTCCTTAAGTCAAATGTGATGAGAGTAAGCTTCACTTTTTCTCTCTCACCTCCCCCCTTCTCCTCTCCGTTGAAAAAGCTTTTTCTTGTCTCTTTTATGTGAGATAATTTGCTCCATTCCATTGCTCTTTTTCTCTTCCCAATATATTCCTCTCTCACCCCTTAATTTTATTTTTTAGATGTCATCTCTTCCTATTCAATTTACTCTGTACCCTCTGTCTATATATATATATATATATATATATATATATATATATATACATATATATATATATGTATGTATGTATATAATCCTCCAACTACCCAAATACTGAGAAAAGTCTCAAGAGTTACAAATATTTTTTTTTTTACCATGCAGGAATGTAAACAGTTTAACTTTATAAGTCCCTTATAATTTCTCTTTCCTGTTTACCTTTTCATGCATCTTTTGCTTCTTGTGTTTGAAAGTCAAATTTTCAATGCAACTCTGGTCTTTTAATCAAGAATGCTTGACAGTTCTCTATTTCATTGAATGACCATTTTTCCTCCTGAAGTATTATACTCAGTTTTGCTGGATAGGTGATTTTTGGTTTTAATCCTAGTTCCTTTGACTTCTGGAATGTCATATTCCAAGCCCTTTGATCACTTAATGTAGAAGTTGCCAGATCCTGTATTATCCTGATTTCATTTCCACAATATTCAAATTGTTTCTTTCTAACTGCTTGGAATATTTTCTCCTTGATCTGGGAACTCTGGAATTTGCCTACAATATTCCTACATGTTTTCCTTTTGGGATCTCTTTCAGAGGTGATTGGTGGGTTGTTTCAATATTTATTTTGCCCTCTGGTTCTAGAATATCAGGGCAGTTTTCCTTGATAATTTCATGAAAGAGGATATCTAGGCTCTTTTTTGGTCATAGCTTTCAGGTAATCCTATAATTTTTAAATTGTCTCTCCTGGATCTGTTTTCCAGGTCAGTTGTTTTTCCAATGAGATATTTCACATTGTCTTCCATTTTTTCATTCTTTTGGTTTTGTTTTGTAAGTTCTTGGTTTCTTATAAATTCATTAGCTTTCACATGCTCCATTCTAATTTTTAAAGAATTATTTTCTTCAGTGAGTTTTGAACCTCCTTTATCATTTGGTTAATACTACTTTTTAAAGCATTCTTCCCCTCATTGGCTTTTTGGACCTCTTTTGCCATTTGGGTTAGTCTATTTTTAAAGGTGTTATTTTCCTCAGCATTTTTTGGGGTCTCCTTTAGCAGACTGTTGACTTGTTTTCCATGATTTTCTTGCATCGCTCTCATTTCTCTTCTCAATTTTTCCTCTACCTTTCTTACTTGATTTTCAAAATCCTTTTTGAACCCTTTCATGCCCTGAGACCACTGCATATTTTTTTTTTGTTGGTTTTGGATGTAGAAGCCTTGACTTTGATGTCTTGCTCAGATGGTATGCCTTGCTCTTCCTCATTGAAAGGATGGAAGAAAATACCTGTTCACCATGAAAGTAACCTTCTATAGTCTTATTTTTTTTTCTTTTTTTGGCATTTTCCCAGGCAGCTACTTGACTTTTGTGTCCTTTGTCAAGTGGAGGGTATACTCTGGGGACCTATAAATTCTCAGTTCCTCCAAAGTGGCACAATCAAGGGAGAGGAGTTAGCTCCTCTCCTGGTTTGTGTTCTGGTCTGGGACCAACCACAAGCACTTTTCTGCCCAGGATCTGTGAGTAGAATACCCTTTCCAGAACCTCCACCAGGTCTACCAGTCAGTGCTCCTCCTCACCCCAGGACTACCACTCAGGACTGAGATCCAGAGCAGTGGTTCAATTCCTCCCAGCGTTTTTTTTAGGTCAAGAGCTCAAAAAAAAAATGGACACTGCAGGTGCTTAGGGCTGGGGCCAGCACAGGACCCCCCCCCCCCTCCCCACTCCCTTCTCACCCAGGTGAAAGAATTTCTCCCTGACCTTTGAAGCTATCTTTGGTGTTTGTGTAATCTGGGAACCACAGCTTCTCCCTGTGATTCTGTGCCCTGAAGCCTGCTCTGGTCCTGTCTGTGCTGTGGTGTGCAGCCAATATTGGACTGTGCTCCATGGGCTGCGCTCTGCTCCAAGACCTGTGCAATAGACTTTTCTTGTTGACTTTCCAGGCTGCCTTGGGCTGGAAATCTCTCTCACTCTTTCATTTTATGGCTTCTGCTGCTCTGGAATTTGTTTAGAGTCATTTTTACAGGTATTTTATGGGCTATAGGAGGAGAGCTGCAGCAGGTCCATCTTTCTACTCAACCATCTTGGCTCTGCCCTTTCAAGAACACATTTTCCTATAGAAATTGGGAAAAGAAGAAGACACCCAGTTGAACCTACAGAAACTCATTTTACTCACAATAATTGTCTACATTTATATGGTGTTTTAAAGCTTGCAAGTCAATTTCATCAGAAGTAACGTAGGTTGTATAAATACTATTATCTCCATTTCACAGGTGAGAATACAGGGCTTAGAACAGATGATATAACATGATCAGAGCTGGACAAACTATGACTCAAACCTGGTTTTGATTTTCAATCTGGGTACCTTGAAGTCCCCAGCTAGTAGTACTCTTCCAAGTACATGAACTGCCATAAATAATATTCTTTCTAATCAACCAATCAATCAGCAGGCATTTGTGATGCACTTACCTTGTGCCAGGCAATGTGGTAGGCAATGATAATTTGAAAAAAGACTGGGATTCCAAGAGACAGAGATAAGGACAGAGAACAGTCTAAGCATGGGGGACAGCCAATTCAAGTGTATGAAGACAGGGTATTGAGCATCATGAGAATGCTCAATGAATGAGAAAAAATATTTCTGTACTTTAGAATATAGGTTCAGGAGGGATATATAAGGAGACAAGAAAGGAAGAAAAGGACTTGGTCATAAAGATCCAGTTAGAGACCCCAGAAATCACCTCTTTTTCACATGTACAGGAGAGTAGGATCTCTATTAGGTAGAAGCGAGTTGAGTCCCTCCATAAATGTTTTGAGTTCAGGATCAATAGCAGTTGCTTCCATGGAAATCGGTGGTGAATGCTCCACATTTGAGATCCCTGTATTTTCTGAATATACAGGACATTAATAAATTACCCTTTAGGAACTGCTACATAAGAATCTAGTGTTAAGAAAGATGGAAATGGGAGTGGGGTGGGGTAAAAGTTAAATAAAACCTGAGAAATTATTTAAGCTTATTCTCTTTCAACTTTGACTGTAACAGAGCTCTTAGATACTAATTAATACTTCTCAGAGGGGCAGCATAATATAAGACACTGGACAAGGTGGTTCAATTCCACCTTGAACATTTACTTAATGTGTGAGCCTAGTCAAGTCACTTCATCTCTCTCTGCCTCAGTTTTCTTCTTTCTAAAAAAAATGGGGAGATTGCATGTCATAGCTTCTAAGGTTCCTTCCAAGTTATTACAATATATGATATGCTAGTCTTTGAACATTTAATTATGTGCCCATCCTTGTACTAGATGTGAAAAGCTAATGAAGTATTGGATAGTCTTGGCCCTCAAGGAACTTATACTATTAAAGAAAGATGTGACTTATGTAGTGACCTTTGGTCTACCTTGGGTATCCTGCATGGTAGTCAAAAAGACTCAGCCCCTTTGCTGTCAGTCTTCTTCCCTGTCACTTTAGGGTTACCTGATTAGCATATCAGTACCTGAGACCCTTGTATTTATCAGTCAATGGTAACTCTCTGCCTGTGGCTCAGTGGGTCAGTGGGGCTGACTTGTTAGTAGATCTGGTCATGACTAACCCCATTGACTAAGGGTTGAGGAAAAATGGGACTGCCTTGGCTTCATTTTAACAACTACACAAGTCTCCCTATATGTTCAAATCTTTGGCACCATACTTTCTGAGGATATGTCTGAGTAAATGATGAATAAATCTGCTTTCTTTGCCTACTTTACACCCCCAAGGTTCTTGATGTAATTCCTCATGATGTACTTGACTTTTGGGCACTATATTTTAGCTTATATAAACGTGGGCAATAGGAATCAGAAATTTCTAGCATCCACATGTACTTCTCAAGGTTCTTCTTGGGGTGTGTAGAGAATAAGATCTGAGAATGTGACTCCAGTGGCCCAAGGAGAAGGATTCCTCCTTTCTCTATTAGATACTGTGGGCTTTCTCTAAACCTTATAGCCTTTGGTTCCCCAAATCTCTTAAACAGAACCAATAAAGGTGAGCCACTTACATACATGAATCATCCATGGAACCATATGATTTCTTGTTGGAGAATGAAGCATGCATTTGGTAGTATAGACTATCAAATTTATATCAGTATTTCAGGTGAAGTTTCACTGATCTGCTGCTGCTCTCTTCCCTATTTCCCTTGTGACCACTAGCACTTATTTGCAATATGGCTTTTAAAGCTTAGGGATGAACTCTCTGGCACGAGCCTCTCATTAACACTGTGTCCTAATCCCCTAAGCTAATGAGGCATCCTTGTGCTCTAAGCTGTCTGATAGAAAACAGATCGTTCAACAACCATCAAAGGCAGCTGGAACTTTACTGCCAAGGAAGGCATATGGTACCTAGAGTTTAGACATGTTCCTCTTTGGCTTAAGTGGTAGGGTTCTGCATCAGTTTCCCAGTGCAAAGTTGGTATCTAGGTCTAATTCCCAATGAGTACAGGGAGAGAAGAGATTTTTTGCTTTGTGATTTGATTATTGGGTTTTCATTGGCTCTAGTTGGGGAGCCTTGGACAAACTCTTAACAATGCTACCTCTCTTCCTATTTTTTTCTTCCTGTTGATAATCTCAATTCTTAGCTCCATTGGATCATTGCCCATCTGACTGTGTGAATAGCTAAGAGTAAATCAAAAGTGTCTGCCTTTTTCTTGGACAGGGGGAATCTGTTTTGGGCACGGGAAATACTAGAGAAGGGCTACTATATATGTTCTGATTCACACACAGGTCAATTAGGTCATGGACCAAGGATATTTCAGGAGGATTGTTTGGGGAGAGAAAAAAAAAAAGAGGTAAAATCATTGACAATGATTATAGGGGTCCAGATGTAGAGCAAGAAAGTACCTGAGAGATTTGAAAAATGATTACAGAATACTTAGAGGATAGAGGAGAGATTCAGTTTGCACATAGTCCTGAAAGTAAATGGTAAGAAATGATGAAATAGTCAAGTGACAACTTGGATATAAAGCTTAGAATTAAGAGCAGATGAACTGAAGCCCTACTGCTGACACATACTGGCTATGGATGATGGGTAAACCCTTTAAATTCTCGGTGATTTTTCCCTTCTCTTCTCTTTATAGAGAGGCACTTGGCAAAATCTGAGACAACTTTGCAAATACTTTTTGATTGCTTGATAAAGAGAAAGTGTATAGATCACTGAATCAATCACTGATAAAAACTGGACTCTAGGATGGATTTTTTTTAGTATCCCTAACTCTCTGAGTCATCTGAAGAGTGCCCTCATTTCTTTATGGCATTGGTTTCAAAAGAGAGTTCTGGCAAACTCAGGTTACAACTATAACTGTCACCTTTTAATGAAGGTAGGGCCCTAGGAAATTCCAGTAGGTAGCATTTACTGGGAGACAGATTTCACTTTAATATAGGGGGAGAAATCCTAACAATTACAGTTATCTGAAATCGAAGAAACTGACTTGAAAAATATTGAGTTTCCTAACACTAGGTGTTTTTAAGCAAAGAGAAGATGATAAATTTCTGGGGTTTTTTATAGAAGGGATTCCCAAGCTGAAGCAATGGAATAAGATTTATTTAGATCACAGGATTATGGGATTTACAGCTAAAATGGACCTTTGAGGTTTTCTGTTTGAATCTCTTCATTTGATAGAGAGGGAAACTGAGAACCAGAGTGACAGAATCACTTGCCCAAGGCCATACAGGTAGTATTTAGGAACCCAGTTACACGGACTCCAGATCACTCTAGGAGTCTTGTAATTATGCTCATAAAGATTTTATACTAAATTTTAAGGGCTATTTAAGAAATGGACAGTGAATCCTAGCACACAATCAAACACATGTCCAATTTTGGAGTAGAAATCTGTAACCATGTTCACCAAAAATGAATTCTGTTGTGGAACTGGTAGAGATTAGAAATAAGTATGGTAGAACCAAACAAAAATTATAAGGCAGGGGGAGGGTCAGTATCACAGAGTCGGTCAGAATGTGGAATTTCAGGCTACCTACAATTGAAGAATGGTGAGGTCCAGCAAAGTCACAAATCCCAGGAGCCAAGACTTTCAGCAAGATCAGAATCTCCCAAAGCTTGTATTAAAACAGGGTTTGTAGCAGTCATGTAAGCTAACTATTGCATTGACATTGCTTTGTAACATCTTCTAGTTGCTAGAAATTTCATGACTTAGGAAGCTAGCACTTTTCTCTGGTGAAGATTTTGTGGGAAAAGGATGATAAAAAGAAGGAAAAGAGATCCTTAAAATGAGAGGGGGACTTTGGATCACATATTTCTGCTTCCTAGGTTGGTGGTTTCTGATGTCTCTTGTGGGCCTCATAGTAATTGCATTAATTCACCTCCTAGTTTTGGGGGGCATCTGGATAGGATTTGTGACAGCAAATTGACCTAGAAATTTCATTATTTGGGACTAACAGAAATGTGCCTTTTTTTTTTTTTGGATTCCAAACCCTAAAGAATATTATCTTCTAGGCCTGTCTATTCAAAATTATTTGGGGAATAAGAATACTCTAGTTATGTAAGATTATTCTTTCTTTGGAATGTAACAAATATACCATTGTTTATTTTGCCTCCAGACTACCATGAGTGTGGCAGCTTTCCTAGGGAGTCTCCCAGCAAACTGCTCCTTCTGTTTTGTGAAAAGGGAAAGGCTCTTTCATGTGCTGTTTCTTAAGGGTTCATGATTGACATTTTCTCCTCCATCTCCACTTCTAGCTCTCTTACTTCACCTGTGACTCACGTACCTGACTTTCGCTCTCAGTAAGGCTTCCCTTTTGCCTCCTGCAACTCCTACAAATTGTTCCTGGACCCTTTTCTCAATTTCACCTATTAAGAGCTATAGGTTGTTAAGTTACAGGCCAGTTTTTTCTGCATAAGTCATCCATGTAATTGGTAGCCTGTGTTTGAAGATGATGATGTTTAAAAAAATGTCCTTTTAGAAAGAAACTGTGTTAAAAACTGTGCAGTAATTCTTCTCAGCAACCCCAGGCAGAGAACAAAGGAGAAGACCATGCTTATCTCTCTCATTGCATCTTATGGCGGTAAAGAGTTAGGCATTCTGTTCTGAACCTCCTTTTATCATCTGTCCATAACTTTCAGAGAGGGTTCTATTCTGCCTACCTTATTCTCATCCATCAATAAACAATATACAAGCTGGAGAGGGGCCAAGATATGTCACTGAGATAAGGATATCTGATAGAGGTGTATAAGGAGATAGGGAACATCACAGCCCTGGAACAGCCAGATGTCAGACCAGCAGCCTGCAGCCCTCAGTGTTGGGGGCAGAGAATCCCATGGCTCAAAGTTGTGAGGGATTGTGAGAGGAGAAGAGGATTCCAATTCAAGAGAAATGATATTTTTTTCTATGAATGTGTGTATGTGAATACAGATAAAGGAAGTTAAGAAGTATTCATGAAAATATAATAATAAAAATCACCCAGCTAGTTGAAGGAAAAATTGTATAATAAGAACTGTGTCAGGAATACGTAGTTACCTGTAAATGAGACTCAGCTTTGATGCTGAAGACCTGGGAGCAAGTCCCTTGCCCTCTTAACCTCAGTTTCCTTCTCTGTAAAATAGTAATGATGATAACAATAATAGTCATAAACATGTGCCACCTATTTTCCAGAGTTATGAGACTTGGGGTCTATTGTGAAGCCCAAAGTGTTGTCTAAAATAAATCATCATCAGTGTTTTCTTAGGCACTGGGTCCAAATCATGGGCATTCCACTTGCTGTGTGCTAGAACTTGTTTAAGTATTTTTATTTAATTTGGGTGTCTTTATTTTTAAATTTAATATATTTTATTTTCCCCAATGACATATTAAACATTTTAACATTTGTTTTACTTTTTGGTTTCAAACTCTATCCCTCACTCTGTCCCTGTCCTCTCCCCTCCCTGAGACATAGGCAATTAGATATAGGTTATACATATGTAACCTATACATGTTTTATATATACATATATAACTGTATATAATTATATACATAACTATACATTATATATAATATATATTATATAACTATAATTAGATCTAGGTTATACATATATAATCATGTAAAACATTTCCATATTAGCCATTTTATACAAGAGAACTCAAAAGAAAAAGAATAAAGCAGAGAAAGTGAAAAAATAGCATACTTCAGTTTGTACTGAAACAGTATCAGTTCTTTCTCTGGAGGCAGATAGTATCCTTCACCATTGATCCTTTGGGATTGTCTTGGATCGTTGAACTGCTGAGAACAGCTAAATCATTCACAATTTCGTGAATGGTGAAATTTGGGGAAAGAAAAGATATGAATAGATTAAGAACCAGAAGGAGCCTTAGAATCATCTAATCAACTCCTTTACTTTGTAAATGAGGAAACTGAGGCACAGGACCAAGTAGAGATCTCAGAGGCATTCCGCTAAAGACCTCCTCCCACGATGGTAGCACAGATCACACGGCAAGCATAAATTACAGAATTAGAGCTGGAAGGGACGATGGAGCATCTAAGTCAATTGTGTGGTGCTAGCGGTCTTTTCACATGTTAGATTTATCTTCCTAACTCTATTGTACAATGCTTGAGAATAGAGACCATCTCTCATATATTTTCGTATCTACTATAGTCTCTGGCATCAATAAATGTGGTTGATAAATACTTGCTGACTATTGTATTGAGAATTTCCTAAATTAATGAAAATTCTGAACTGTGAAATAATTTAGTTTTTTAAAATTTTATTTTGGTGGAATATTTTCAAATAAGATGCACCTTTAATATTATTTTTAATTTCATTCAGTCATTGAAACCAGGTCGATATTATATTGCCAAATCAAGGTCCTTAAATCCAATGGCATATACATTTGCTGGAAAGAAAA
Source organism: Bettongia penicillata ogilbyi (assembly GCA_023548195.1). NCBI lineage: Eukaryota > Metazoa > Chordata > Mammalia > Diprotodontia > Potoroidae > Bettongia > Bettongia penicillata. The sequence continues at coordinate 772,423 of JAJHZJ010000091.1, forward strand.
TATTTTGGGGCCTTTTTGATTTATCTTCCCCAGAATCTAGCACATTTGTGGAACTGAAATTCATAGACCTGCCTTAATAAGTAGCTAAATGTATTAGGTAATTAACTTATTTCAGTGTTAATGTTAAATGCTTCTGAAATGTTAAACACACTATAACTATGTCAAGGAGTTTTCTTAAGACCTTGTTTATATTGTTAGCCTATTTGGTAAAACTGTGTCATTAAAAGTGTCCAGATTTCCAATTTGTAGATGCGGCCAAGTTAATGAAGTTTTGGGTTGTGTACTTTACCTTTCTTTGTATCCTTGTGGCTTAGCATAATGCCTGTCACATTTTTGTTAGTTGTTCAGTAGTTTCAGTCATGTCCAACTTTTTGTAACCCTCTTTGGAGTTTTCTTGGCAAAGACTTGCCCTTTCTTTCTTTGCCCTAGTGATTTTCCCCTTCTCCTGCTCATTTTACAGATAAGGAAAGTGAGGCAAATGGGGTTGAGTGACTTATCCAGGGTCACATAACTACTAAGTATCTGGTGTTGGATTTGAACTCGGGTCTTCCAAACTCCAGGACTGGCACTCTATCCACTGCACCCTATCCAGTATCCCTGTCTGTTATACAGTAGGTGCTTAATAAATGCTTATTGATTGATTGACTTACTAGACTTTTCTTAAAATTCTTTGTGCATTTAAGTGTCATTTATGACTTGATAGAGAAATTGCAGGCAGAATTTAAAGTTAAGGTTTAACTTTAGGAGACATTCTCCCCCCACCCCTACCCCTCGATTTACATGTAAAATTAGCATATTTTTTTAAAAATGATTTCCAAATTCTCTTACTCCCTTTCTCTTCTTGCCTCTCTTTGAGAAGGCAAATAGTTTGATATAGATTATTCATATGAAGTTATGAAAAATGTGTCCATATTATTTATGGTGCAAAAGAAGAAGAGTTCACCTTCAAAAAAAAGCACAAGAAAAATAAAGACTGGTTTTAAAAATGTGCTTTGATCTGCATTTATACTCTATTAGTTCTTATTTTTTCCTGCAAATGGATAACATTTTTTCATCATGAGTCCTTCAGAATTGTCTTAGATCACTGTATGGGCAGATAGTCAGTGCAGTGGATAGAGCACCAGTGCAGGAGTCAGGAGTACATTTGTTCGGTCTTCGATAGAGAATGTCTGAGTGTAAATTGAAATAGAATTTTCTCATTTTATTTTTCTTGATTTTTTGAAATTTGGCTAACACAGAAATAGGTTGAACATGATTTCATGTGTATAACTTATGCTATATTGTTTATCACCTCAGTGGGAAGGGGAAAGTGGAAAGGAGCTAAAGAATTCTTTCATTCTAACTTTAGGTCAAAACCAACCCCCTCCTGTCCCTCCAAAACCAGGGATCCTAGAAGCTTGTGATTAGCAAAATAAGATCGAACACATCTGTGACTCTCTAAAGTACTATCATGCTATCAGACTGAAGTGACCTATAGTTAATGTGGTGCACTTCATAAAATTATTTTGCATTCTCTAGAACCAGAATCCTAGGCATATGTGAATGAAAGGAAACATAATAGGACAGAGCACATTTATTTTAGGAGCCAGAAAGGGTTGAGGGTGGTGAGAGAAAGTTGATTGGTTTCAACTTGTTTTATGAAGCAGTCCAAAGGAAATCTAGTTGCATCAGAAATATTGTGCATTGGCATACTCAACTATTCTATATTTATTTGGAAAGTTGCCTGAAGTGAACATCTCTAGTTGAGCATCCATTGAACTGTACATATCTCAAGGGGCAGCTAGGTGGCGCAGTGGATAGAGCACCAGTGCAAGAGTCAGGAGGACCTGAATTCAAATCTCACCTCAGACACTTAACACTCACTAGTTGTGTGACCTTGGGCAAGTCACTTAATCCCAATTGCCTCATTCTGGGTCATCTCCAGTCATCCTGTTGAATATCTGATCACTGGATTCAGATGACTCTGGAGGAGAAGTGAGGCTGGTGACCTGCACAGCTCTCCTTCACTCAAAACAAAGTCAAGTGCAAGCCATATCATTATTTCTCTGATGATATGGTCTTCTTATTCACAGTTGATCATCGTACAGTATTGTTCTTGCTACTAGGAAATAAGAAATACAGTTCATGGGAAATAGAAAGTCATCTGGCCCTACAGGACAAAAGAGAAGATGGGGCAAGAGAAGGGAGGGATGATAGAAGAGAGGGCAGATTGGTGATAGGGAAAATTAGAATGCTTGGTGTATTGGGGTGGGGGGAGGGGATAAATGGGGGGAAAATTTGGAATCCAAAGTTTTGTGAAAATGAATATAAAAAGTTAAATAAATAAATTTATATTTAAAAAAATAATTTTGGGGTTTGTTTTGTTTGATTTAGTCTGTTTTTTTTCACAACATGACTAATATGGAAATATTTTGCATGACTACACATAAATAACCTATACAAAAATTTCTTGCTTTCTTAATATGAAGAGGGAGAGCAAAGCAGAAAATTTGGAACTTAAAGTCTTAAAAATTGTTTTCACATGTAACTTGGGGAAAATAAAATACTAAATAACTTAAAAAAGAATAATCCATCTTCAAAAAATAAATATAATTTTTAAAAAATCAGCCATTGGGTCTCTATCCAGGGATGTTCATGGAATTGGAGAAGGGGTAAACTAATTGGCCATCTGTCTGATACTGGTATAGACTCATATGATAGAATGAAGTGTGGATTAATGTTGTAGTTCAAGGTTTGTTAGAGTTTTGTTTTGCTTTGTTTTGTTTTCCAGCAGACGTCTTTTAAAAAATTCATGACTGCACCTGGTTACTTTTTTCTCTGCTCCCTTCTTCACATATTTGGCTCAGTCAGAAGTCTCCTTAGCAAAATGTCAGAAGAGCTGTGTATTGCAAGTTCAGAAAGAAGACTGGGGAGGTTGTACTTCTATCACGAAAGAATCAGTGGCATCCAACAATGGGAAGACTGTGGGAGGGAAACTTCCCAAGGTTAGCGGCACTAGGAAGGATGCACAGACTTCTGTCAGTCTTTGAACAAAGCACCTGTAGAGTGTTTAGATGATTGGAAATTTGGGTCGTTTCCAATTTCCTGAGTTCTGACTGACTGAGAAGTTTGGAGAATTAGCTACGATTAGGAAGGGACCAAGAGGAGGTAGCGTTCATATTCTATGTCTCTCCATTCATAACTTTTGGGATGGGGTGTCTTGGGACAGTTGTCGCTTTTACCATTGATGTTTCTCTCCAAGTCTAGTAAAAATGACTGATTTTTATTCTTTGCAAAATGTGCTTCATGTTAGCATTATATAATCCAGTTTCATGAAGAGAGAGCTAACCTGAATTCAATTTAATTTCAGTGTAGTCCAGACAGATCATTTTCCACTGATTTTTTCCCCAGGGGTAATTTTTTAAGAGAAAAATAAAAGAATTTGTAGCCGTAAAGCTGAATTCATAAGGAAGAAGATGGAGTCAAGAATTAGTGAAGACAAGTATTGAACTTTCAAATTTGGCAAGGGGAAGGACAGAGCAGATTTCTCTCTTCTTGATTTCATCACTATTCCCCCCAAATAAAAAGAGACTGAATAATATAAACCCACAATAAAAAACACAAAAACAAAGAAAAAGCAAAACTTTTCTAAGTAGTACATTCTAACAGCACATTTGGAACCTGCATTTCCCTTATGAACTGTAATTCTATCTTCTTACAGTATTAGAAAGATTTTGTGGGTCAGGTTCTTTGAAAAGCCCTTTCTGCTCATTCACCCCTTTTGTAAGGTCATAATATATAGAACAGGGAATTTAAGAAGGGAACATCTAAAGCCTTTTCATCTTAAAAATTCTGGCTCCCTAAACCCAAAATTGTTATTTTCATCTGAATTGATGCCAGCTCTATTCTGATGCTGCTTAAATATAATTCCATTTCTGCTTCTGCTTATTCTTCTAAACCTACAAAACAGCTGGAAGTACATAGCAAGGCCTACTTTCTCAATACCATGTTTTTAACTTCATTGAGCCTAGTTATTCTGTAAGGCCAAGACTTTATTACTACAAGTATATCTTATTTCTTAGCAAATTTCAGAGTAAATAACGGGTAAATAAGGGATGATTTTCAGTTTATAAAATAATTCTTCACTTTAAAAATAAAGTCACCATAATATGCCTTTTAAATAAGAAAGTTATAGTTCAAACAAATCTTCATATGAATCGCTTAAGCAGGAAGCAAAGGGACCAAGCTTTCTATCCATTCATCTCCTGTTAATTTGCCTTTGTCTTTTACAATCCATTACAATGGAATTGACTCCCCTATCTCCATTTGTTAATGTCCACTTCTCCCTCCTAGATCCAGTTCAGGTGTTTCCTTCTTTGTGACATCCCCCTGATGTCCTCTTCTATACCCTATTGAAATGATTTTTTCCTTTCCAATTGTCTTTTTAGATCTCATATTGTCAATTTTCAACACTTTGAGAAGAGGACGTGCATTTTATTTTTCTTGATATCTGCAGTATTTTGGACATAGCAGGTGCTTTATAGATATTTATTGAATTGAATTCTAATTTTTATCTTTTTTCCTGTGTGGACAGAAAATGCCTTAGTTGATCCTAATAAGAGAAAAATTGAAGACTGTTTTAGCAACATTAGCCTGTTAGTTTCATTGGTTTGTGTTCCACATCCTCGTTGCTTGGTAGAAGTTGGTAGAACTTTCAAAAGGCACATGGACTCCTCATGATAATGATCACTGTTCAATATGGAGAAGCAGATGTTTGCCTGGGTTCTCATCACCTGTTACTCTGCGATGTGCTCAGGTTATCAACCTGTTCTAATTTCAGAGGCAGCTGTTCTGGGTGCTGTTTGTCAGTACTGGTCATTTGTAAAATCAGTGGTTTTGGATATGATTTAAAATAACTCCAAAGGGAGATTGGAAACCTCAGAGAATATGTGTTTAACCGTAGCCTATAGAGTCTTGGAGGTTATCTGTAATCTCTTTTCTAAATATGGTTCTATGGTTTACATGTATGAGTTTCTGAATATCTCTGGGCTGCCCTGGCCAAGGTGTAAACTACATTCCTAGTCATCTCACTGGGTCACCCAAATAATAGTGTTGGATATTCAGAACAAATAATAAATTTTAGAAAGTACATGTTTAGATTTATTTTTGAAGTACTTAAAACAGAAAGCTAGCATTATTTTTTTCAATTCTGTATATATTTTTACAACCTAGCTAAGTATCTTGGAGATAAGACCAATTTTATTATCCCATTCAGTACCTCACTGATTAATTCAAATAGTATCAGAGAAGAAAGATACACAGTTATTATTTTTGTAACCCGATGTATAACCCTTCTATCAAAGATATTCTTCTAAGAAAAAGGACAAAGATACACTTTACATCATTTCTTCACTCCCTTGACCTATAGACCTTACATAGGATACCTGAAATAATAGGTGAATAATAGTCCTCAGTATATTTGAGGATGGTTCCAATCTTGTATGCTTGCACTTTATAACAGTACAAAATATGACATTGAATTCACTTTTTATATTTTGCTGATACCCTTGTTTGTTGGGCTACAGGCACTCAACTCCATAGAGCCCTCCTTTATAACAAATTAAAATAGTTAAACAACATCAAATGACAACAGTAACCGCATCTGACCATATATACAACATTCCATTCCTGGAATCCCCTTCCTCTATAATGAGAACAAAGGAATGTTTTATCATCTGGTCTTTGTAACCAGGATTGGCATTGCACATAATCCAAGTTTTTTGTGTTGTTCTCACTCCAGTTACTATAATGGTAATATACTTCCCTATTAAAGCTACTTCTTTAACACTGTTCTTGTAAGTTTGGAGATTTGGTTGACATTAGTGGAGACCATTACCTCCATGAATACTTATTCAAGATACTCTATGAATATGCACTCATAAAACTATACCTCATGAGCCCTAACTAGTGGGTTTACCTTTAATTGTCAGCTAGTAGAAATAATGAACTCAAGTTTAAAGTCATTTACTAAGATGACCTAGTAACAATCGGATCTACAAAGCATCCATCCCCTCCCATAAACTTTCTATCTAATTTCTCTTAAATACAGAGTCTATGGGGAAAATGGCACATTGAAAGTAAGGCATGCAATGAGGAGTAGCAAGAAGTTGGAGAGAGAGAACTGTCTTAATAGATGGGTTCCCTTTTGGAAACATAATTAACTCATTTGAGCTTTGATGAAACCTAGCAATCTTAAGAGGCCATGAATAAAGATGAAGTTCATTCTAGACATCAGGGACAATCTGTGCCAAAGTTGGAGACTAGAACGAATGAAGTGAGGAAGTAGCAGGAGTAACACTTTATCTGCAATCTGTGGTAGGAGGTAATATCAATGAAATTTTATTAAAGAGAGAGAAATAAAATAGACTAAGTAACATTAAGCCCAGACTCCCATGTAACTTCTTTAAGTTGCTATCTGCCTGGCTGTGAATACTCTGCTGTCAAGGCCTTCACTCTGAAGTCCTATATGACCTCTAGACTTCATGGAAAAGTGTTACAATTCAGACTGTTCCATATTGCTCTTCTGCTCATTCTCTCTCTCTCTCTCTCTCTCTCTCTCTCTCTCTCTCTCTCTCTCTCTCTCTCTCTCTCTTTCTCTCCTTTCTCTCTCTCCCTCTCTCTTTCTCATTTGATGCCATATTTCACCTCAGAAAGATAAGTCTTCCTGACTCCAAGGCCCAGCATTCTATCCACTGTGCTTACCTAACTGCCCCATGTTTTTGTGGAAGGGGTTAAATCTCTTCAGGCTTTGGACCCCAACCTACATTTAGAATAGTGTAGGAAATTGGTAAATGACTCTTAAATTAGTGTAGAACTGGGGAATCTGTGGCCTTCATAGAACAACTCTCCTTAAAAGAATTTGTTCTGTAAAACTTGGACTCAGTCAAAAGGCTGCACCCAAGGACCTAGAGGACCATATGTGGCCTCAAGGCTGCAGGTTCCTCACTTCTGAATTAGTGTGTCTAAAATCTCTAGGAAACCAAACTCTTAAGAGCAATTTTGAAAAAATAATCTTGTCTTTTTGATAATAATAATAGCATTTATGTGGCACTTGAAGGTTTGTAAAGAATTTTACATGTATTACCTCATTTGATCCTCATAGCAACCTTGAGAAATGGGTGTAATTATTTTCCACATTTCATCAGGAAACTGAGGCTCAGAAATTGAAAATAATTTGCCCAGGGTCACACATAGTAAGTATTCAAGGAAAAAAAAATTGAACTCCAAGTCTAATATGTATCATCTTTTGCCTGTAATGACTGTATCTTGATCACTGTCATAGTCTCATAGATTTAAAGCAAGAAAACTAAAGGCCATCTAGTCTAATTCCTTTACTTTAAAGGTAAAACAACTGAAACCCGACAAGTTAACTGACATTTGCAAAGTTGCACAATTACTAAGCATTAGAGATAGGCTTTTACTTTCACTTATGAATTTTTTCATCTGTTAGAATATAAGCTTCTTGAGGGTTGGGTCTATTTTTGCTTTTCTTTGTATCCCCAGATCTTAACATAGTGCTTGATATGTCAGAAGTGCTTAATAAATGGTTTTTGATGGATAAACGGATTCTCCAGTCAAGGTGTGGATTCAGATTCCTTTCCCTTTTAGATCTGTTCTCAGACTCTTAAATGAGTACTCATCTTGGAAATTATCCATTAAGTAGGATTTTCTGATTCATACAGTCCCAGCCATAATGTTGACTGGGAATATTTATTTTCTTTTGTCAACCTGTCATTATTATCAACTCTATCTGTGTTGGGGTTGTCTTGGCCCCATACTTAGTGGTGCAGAGTGTTGAGTCCCGTCTCATGTTCACTTACAAGTTGGATGTATGCCCCAAGCTCCTGCAGACATTGGCACATCTGTGTGATTGCCTGTTGGAATGTCTTAATTAACATTTGTTAATTAAAGTGTTTTACAATATTTAAATATAAATTGAATGTACATGCAAAATACTCCTGAGTAATAGCTTAACCAGGCTGAATTTCTCTTGTGCAGGAAACATTTTTTCTTTATAGTTTCTAAGATAAATAGTTGGCAGGAAAAGAGACTCCATGAATTGATGAAAGTGAGAGGTGGAGAATTAATGTTTTTTCCTCAACTCCTAATACCAGAAAATACAACCAATTATTAAAATGTGCAATACTTTAGAGTTTCTAATCCCTGAACTGTCTTAAATGCATGAAATATTGGGCAAGCATGTATTTATAACATGTGCAGGAAAACAAGTTTATTTTATTTTTCAGTGGATTAAGATGGGTAGGAAACAAATGTTGTAAAATGAGCCTAAAGTAAACCTGTTAATTTATACAGAAAGATACACGTACACAAAGGGATATGTAAGAATGTAATTTCCTAAGAAATATCCCAAAAAATGAAATCCTAATCAACTGATTATTGATGATAAACTCTTGAGGGTTTTCTCCTTGCTTTAGAACCTGTAGGTCCAGGATCTGGTCATTATTAGTTTTGAAGGTTCAAAAATACCATTTTATCATTTTAGTCTGGGAGGATCAGGCTCTAGGTTTTAGAACAAACTCCCCAGACATAGATTTATGAACTAGAATGTGATAAATAAATGTTAGAATAAACTTATTAGTTTATCATGAGAGACATAGCCAGGAAGATAACTAAAACTAGGAATTATAGGTCAGAAGACTTCTTGGCGAGCATAGAATTATGTAGAGGAAATTGAAGATTATTGAGTATAAATTAAGTGTTAGCCACTAGGTGGTACCAGGCCTGGGGACAGGAAGTCAGGGCTTCAAATGTGACCTCAGGCACTTGGCTGTGTGACCCTGGGCAAGTCATTCAGCCCTCTTGGTCTTGGTTTCCTCCTCTGTAAAATGAGCTGGAGAAGGAAATGGTAAACCACTCCACCATCTTTGCCAAAAAACCTATAATGAGGTCCCAAAGCATCTGACACGACTGAACTGACTGAACAGCTGTAGCAAAACCAGCTTCAAATTAAGATGGACTGTTGTGTTGTCATCCACATTAGGGATGTCCAGATATCTGTCTAGTTAACTGGCACCTGTCATTAGAACCAGAATGTCCTCTTCCTTGGACTGTGTAAAAACACTCACCAACCAATTCTTTATTACCCAATCTTTCTCTTTCAGTATTCCTCACCAGTCACCCAGAGAGTCTGTCATTACAGCATTATCTCAGGGCAAGCAAGTTTCGCTTAATTAGATTGCAGCTTATTTTATATTAGTTACATTTTAGATTGGTGTCATCCTGATGAGATTTTAGGGAGGCACCCTTGGCTCTTTGATGAGATTTAGGAGTCTCTCTTGTCTCATCAACCACATTTACAAATCATCTCTTAGTATGGATTACTTCCTTAGCAGTTTTTCATGAGATAATCTCATCCATTTAAGAATTCTTGCTATGCCAGTCCATGACATTTACTGACCTTGTTCCCTAAGTCTTGGGGTTGAATCCCATCTGGGATAATGTATAGTTGCTATATTATATTACTGGCTGTAGTAGTTGAATTCAATTCACCTACTGGTTAAGTAGGTGAATCGTACTGTGCTTGGTGCTAAGGAAACAAAGATGAAAACAGAAGAGTCCTTTCCCTCAGGGAGTTCCCCTTCTATTGAGCATGCAGGTGAAATACAACATATACACAGATAAGTAAATAATAAAGTCTGATCAAACTTTCTACAGAGGGAGAGTTACCACCCTAACTTATTCCCATCTTCAATAAATCTTGTTTAGATCATTGATAGCTTCCTAGTTGGGCTCCCAGTTGTAATTCTTCCCTTTCTACTCCATCTTTTAGACCAACTTGATTTTCACAAGTTCAGATCTAACCATCTTACTACCCCTCTCAATACACTCCATTGCTCCCTAGAACCTCTAGAATAAAAAAAAAAATTCTTCTGTTTGACTTTTTAATACAACCTCATCCCAAACTTCCTTTCCAGAATTATTATTATAATCCTGAAGTATTATATGCTACAGTCCAGACAAACTGGATTTCTTGCTATTTTTCACCAATGACATTTTGTCCCCGTCTTCCTGCCGTTGTACACTGTCTATTCTCCTTGCCTCAAATGTACTGTGCCCTCATGTCAACCTCTTAGAAGCCTTGTTTCCTTCAAATTTTAGTTTGTGTTAGTTTCCATATGAATGCTTTCAAGATACTCCATAACTGCTAGTACTGAATTCCCTACAAATTATCTTATATTAATTTTCTACGTATTTCTGTATGGTTAAATAGGCATACAATATAAACTTTGTGAAAGAAGTGGTGTTTCACTATTTTCCTCAGCACTAGTCATGATTTCTAGAATATAATGCTCAATAAATGCTTGTCAATTGATCCATTGGTATTGAAAAGTACAACTATGGCTCCTGTGTTTCACATTGAGGAAAGACCCTTGGTCCTTACTCTCAGGAGAACCTATCTCATCTTAATTTAAATACATTTTTGCCAATCTTGGCAATTTACCTTCTTAATCCACCTTAGAGTAAATGGAAACCATTAGTGAAGAATTCTGAGGAAAGAGCACAAAGGCTCCAACGAGGACCTGATCCTTCTCTGGATTCAGTCACTTCTTCAGAAGTCATCCAAGGGTTGTCCTCTCTTAATTCCCCCTTCCAAATTCTGATAGTTGTAATATTTGTTAAAAAAAAGTTATATTAACTTCAAATATGCATCTCCTGGAATTGTGTGTGTGTGTATTTCTCCCTTACATTTCCCTATAACTTACTTTCTGACTCCTCACTATTTTATAGTAGTAGTATCCTATGTTTTGTATCTCAAAGTTGAGTCAGAAACTTCCCAAATTAGAGAATTCACTTTTCACTAGCTTTGATTCCTGTCCCAAGTGATTTTGGAGAGGATATGGCTAGCCTAGCTAGCTGTAGGTCCCTTTCCTTTGCATTCACTTTTCCCCAAGGAGAATAACCTACAGGCTATTGTTTTGTTTTTGGGGGCAATCAGGGTTAAGTGACTTGCCCAGGGTCACACAGCTAGTAAGTGTCTGAGGCTGAATTTGAACTTAGGTCCTTCTGATTCCAGGGCCAGTGCTCTATCCACTAAATCACCCAGCTGCTCTCCTGTCCTGTCCTTTCTTTTCACAAAACCTAAAACTTACTGCACTCTAAAGCTGGGATGCTGATAGGCCCCTGCCTAAGGGATCCTCTGGACCATCCTAGTTGTAGAGTGATTATTAATAGTAACTGTTGCTGTTTTCCTCTCAGCCTGATGTCTTTCTTCTTTGTGGCCTTATTAAAGGGGCCATGGCCTGGCTACTTCTTAAACAGTGCTATTCAATGAATGAGCATTAACCTCACCCTAAGTGAGTGCCTGCAAAGACCTTTACCTAAAGGGCCCAAGGTCTCCCAGTGCATCCTGGGCCATCTCCAGTCATCCTGATGAGTATCTGGTCACTGGATTCAGATGGCTCTGGAGGAGAAGTGAGGCTGGTGATCTGCACAGCCCTCCCTCACTCAAAACAAAGTCAAGTGCAAGTCATGTCATCATCTCTCTGGTGGCATGGTCTTCGACAGCAAAGGACAAACACAAAACACTTTCCCCTGCCACAAATCCCTCATTTTTTTTAGGTCTCTGACCAATCTTGGCCACCCCAGACACAGAAAAATCCTTTTTTCCTATTCCTCCTTCTCCTCTCCAAGTGGATGGACAATTGTGAGTTGCTGCTTGTTGCCAAAAAATGGTGGGGTGAGAAAAGGGACAAGGTGGCAAGACAAAGAGCACAGCAGTAGCAGGGGAATAAATGAGTGGGTCCCATGGCATGAGCTAATTGATCTACGGAGACTGGTATGTGTCGTGCTGAGTGAGCATGTTAGGGAGTAGTGTCTTCCCCCGTTCATTCATAAGACTGTTACCTTGGCAGGCTTCTTGGTGCTGTGACCTCTGGAGATAGCTATAATTGCCTCTGGTGAATACTTTCTTTTTTGGGAAGTTTTTAAGAGTTATTGGTGACTGAAAACAGAGCCTAGTTTTTATCTTATTGTTCATGTGGTCATCATTGCTCCTATAATTTCTTTAAGAAAGTAGGTGACTTTAGGAGACAGCATAAAACAGTTTTCAAAGTTTTCCTTTCAAAGTTATTTAGCACTTCAAAAAAGTTCTGGTATGTAAACTAAAGTGAGTAAACCTTATTTATCTATAAAATCCACCTATATTGCGTGGTACCCAGTGGTGCTGGGTGACTGTAATATATTTTTTTAACACCTTCAGAGGGATCCAATCCAGGGTTAAAGAACAGTCTCATCTGGGCTGAACATTTTCTAAATCAAAATAAGCCACCTTGTCAACTTTGTAAATAACAGTATCTTTGGATATGCAGTCAGCCCACCATCGCCATTAACCATGACAGGGAAGTTTATTTGTGAAGTTCCAAAGGGGAATAGCTCCTTTGATAATCCTATTTCACCATGTGAACTCCTGAGAGTTCCCTTGCATGCTGCTATCTAATATTAACAATAGGACAATATAAATACAACCAACTGAGCAAAATAAAATTCTGGATCCTTTCGGATAAGTCTGGGAATGGCCAAAATCAAGCTGGTTGCACATATCAGCATTAAGATATGTATGCCTCTGGATGGTATACATAACCTTCCCCTTGGAACTCAAGGCCACTTGAAGATAGGGGGATTTCTTTTAAGGGTCTCTATATCACCTGAAACAACAACATCAATAAACATCTCCTCTTTAAGCAGAAATTTAAGATTTACAGTACTTTTCTTTCCATAACTCCGGGAGAAAGGGACTGCAAATATTGTTATCCACATTTTACAGAGAAAGAAGCTAACAGGATGTAAAATAACTGACAAGCTCACACAACATCCAGATGAATTAACAAGCATTGATATTTAAGCACTAAGTAGATGGAGCAAATAAGGTGCAGTGGAGAACTGACTCTGGAGACAGAAGAGCCGAGTTCAAATCCTACCCATCATTACTTAGGCAAGGCACATAACATTAATAGACCTCTGTTCTCTATTTTGTAAAATGAAAAGGTTGGACTAGATGGCTTCTGAGGTCTGTTCTATCTGTAGGTATATAATCCTACATATGAGGCAATGTATCAATACTGCCATTTCTGGATAGGTTCTAGCACAATGGGAGGTGCTGAGAGGCTCCTGCATTATTTGCTCCTGAGGAAAAAACAAAACAAAGCAATATCAAAATAAGTAGGGGCAATGATAAGCCATGCTATGATTCCCAAGAAAGAATTATGAGATTTCTTCTTCTGAGATTCTTGCATGACACTCACCTGTGCATACCTTAAGCACCTAATTTAGCAGTTGCTCTACAATTTAAACTGTGATTTGCACGTTACACACACACATACACACACACTTCCATACACACACATATATCCTATAGAATTTAACTCATTCTTTTTGGGTCACATACTCTTTAACATTCTTTTAAACATTTGTATTTAAAGTTTTGAGTTCCAAATTCTATCCCTCCCTTCTTTCCTACCTTCCCTCTTCCCTGAGATGATGAGCAATCAGATATATGTTATACAGGTGCAATTATGTTAAACATTTCACGTTGTCACATTGTACAAGAAGATCAAATGAAAGAAAAAAAGAAAGAAAAAAGTACCATGCTTCAGTCTTTATTCAATCAATATGAGCTCTTTCTCTGGAGGTGGATAGTATGCTTCATCATTAGTCCTTTGGGATTGTCTTGGATCATTTTATTGCTGAGAATAGCGGTCATTCGCAGCTCTTCATCATACTAAATATTGCAATTACTGTGTACAATGTTCTCCTGGTTCTGTTCACTTCACTATGCATCGGTTCATCTAAGTCTTCCCACATTTTTCTGAAATTATCCTGCTTTTCATTTCTTATAGCACAATGATATTCCATCACAATAATATACCACAGTTTGTTTACCCATTCCCCAATTGATGGACATCCCCTCAATCTTCAATTCTAACCACCTCAAAAAGAGCTGCTATAAATATTTTTGTAAAAATAGGTCTCCCCTCTCTTTTTTATGTCTTTGGGATATAGACCTAGAAGTGGTATTGCTAGATCAAAGGGAATGCACAGTTTTATAGCCCTTTGGATATAGTTCTAAATTGCTCTCCAGAATGATTGATCAGTTCTCAACCTTTACCAATAGGATCACACACTCTTGAATGGTTTAAGTATAAGTTGTTGTTTTTGTTTTCCAATATTCAATCGCATGACTTCCTTTTTTACTAACCTGAAACTTACTAATAAATAGAACCATAGCATTTGAATTAGGAAGGATAATCTAGTGGATGGAGTATTCTGTCATTTAATAAGTAAGAAAGCTTCTCACCCCTAGAGAGAGATGATGGATCAATATGCATAATGATAAACATAATTTTGATGCGACCAATGTGGGGAATTTGTTTTGCTTGATTCCCCTTATGTGGTACATATATTGGAATAGGGAGTTCACCTATGATTTTGCTGATATAGGGATTTCTCCTTTGAGGAAGCTCTCTGTATCAGTATATGCTAACATATTCTATGTAACTTAGTCTTAGAGAGATGCATAGACCACTGATAAGTCATTTGCCTAGTTTCATGCCACTAGTATGTATATATCAGAAACAGGAAATGAACATAAATTTTCCAGGTGTACCATACGCTTTCCTATTAAGTTCCTTTTTACACTGAGGAATTTAGTGATGAAAGGGACACAAAAAGTACTATTGTATAATTATATAAGATTTATATTGATAGTCAAAGGACAAGTTGTTAATGTTTAGTTTGAATATTTTTATACTTAACAGGAATGGGAAATAATTTTGTTTTAACAAAAATTGCATATACATAGAAAACTCAGTGTAAGAGGAAATTTTAGGAGTTTTAGCATAGAAAGTGTGGTATCAATATGAAGATGCAAATTCTCTTTGTATTTAAGGTAGAAAGAAACCTCGCTTGAGTGGAAACAGCTTGATGTTCTAAAGGAATAGAAAAAGAGATTTTGTTTATTTAAAACTGTAGAAACAGTATTAAAAAAAACAGGGGATACCAAATTAATACCTGATTTTTAGAGATAAAAGAATTATGGTACCTTAATGCATTTGTATATACATGTGTTATGACTAAATATGAAAAACAAAAAAAACAAAATTGTCTAAACCTTTGGTGACTGAGATTTGAAAAAAGAAAATGAACTATTTAATGGGAGAAATTTGGGGAGTTGTGACTTTTAAGTTATAGATGAATCATAAGTCAGAAAGTTCTTTAACCTAGATATTGAGTACATGAATGCAAGTGTAATTCAAATTTTTATTTATACTGTGATACATATTTCTATTTGTAAATTGGCTGAATATTAGCATATGACAAATTAAAATATGATTTGCCATGTATGATTTATTTTGTCTTTTTTAAGAATAAATACTGTTATTTAAAATCTTAAAAAATCTGGATACTATTAGGAGAAACCAGTTATATAACTGCATTGAGTAGGTATACTACTTTATAAATGATTGTGTAGCTAGAAAATGCATTGGATAGAGGTTCAAGATCTACATTGGTGACTGGAGAAGTGCATTTCACTTCATCAGGGATAAGCCAAGCACCTTTAGAGAGGTAGAGTATAACCATGTACTGATGGTTCACCTCTCATATCCTAGTTCTGCCAGGATTAGAGTAGTTTGGAATCAGTCAGCCATTTCAGAGAGTAGTGGGTAGTGAGTGAGTAGCATGCCTCATCTGAGGGGTGATAAATATATTGTGGCATGGTGTGTGGCAATTCACTAACCCCCATTCACATCACATCCTCATACCCACTATGATGATGCTATACACATTATCATTACAGAGACTCTAAAGTCAACCCTTGTAGTAGTAATTTAAATGGGAAGATCTTTCCCATTCATTAATAGGCCCATGTGACTGCCTGGGTCACATGGAAATCTGAGTTACATGGGACCTGTGATAGGAGGAGCTTGCTGAATGGGTGGAACAGTAAGAGACAGAGCTAGAGTAAAATTGAGCGGAAATTGTTCAGGCTAGTGAGAACTAGGAAGGATTCAAGCATGTAGGCAGCTGGCTGGCGTGAGTGAAAGAGCTTGTTTGTGATTCGTTTGATGGAGCTGATTTGTCAGAATCCTAGCAAGGAGAAGTCTTGAGGAAGGCATTGTTCTTTGCATTGTTACTTTATATAAATTTTTGTTACTATGATGGATTTGGCTTTCTGCTGTCTGAATAAATGTTTCGGTTCCGTCTTTCATGTGGAGAGTATGTTGTATTTTGTGATTCAGAATTGCAGCATATTCGTGACCATGATTAGTTCTGTGAATAACACATTGGTGCTATAGCCCTATCCACTATACCATACTGCATCTTGATGCATACATATATGTTGCACGCACCTTCTCCTCTCTCTTTCTCTCTCTCTCTCACTCTTTTTCTTCTCTCCACATACAGATTCATATATATTCATACAAATATATTTATATATATATATGAATACAGACATGAATATATGTATATATGTGTGTATATATGTATGTAGATGTAATATATAAATGAATACATCACTTTTGGAATGGAAATAATACTCTCTGAGAGAAAGTGAAGATTTAGTAGGTCTTCAGCTGTCTGAAGGGCTGTCATGTGGAATAGAGACCAACTCCATGGACAGAACTTATACAAATGGATAGAAGTGGCAAAGGCTCAAATTCAGACGATATAAAGAATGCTTTCTAAGAGTTGCTCAAAAGTAGAATGTGGTTTGTTTTTTTTTTTTGAGAGGAAGTTGTTTCCCTCTCATAGGAAACTTGAAGCAAAAATTAAATGACCACTAATTGGAGTTTGGAGGAGATTCTTATTTCTATATAATTCGAACTATCCTCTTGATTTGAGGTGGATCATACTGACTGCACAAAGCATATTTTTCCTTTGAACTTATATTCAACCTCCTGGATTTTTGTTTCCAGCATACATAGCTACTAAAATCAAGTCTTTGGACAGTGCAGAATCTTCTTTAATTAAAGCATCATCATCCTAAAGCAAACATTATTGAACAAAAGATAGTGACTTAAATAGATTGTGCCTGACAGAGGAAAAATAAGTTTAAAAGAGAACCAGCAATCTCATTGGGAGACAACTAAATTAGGCTTATTCACAGTTTTTTTGTCTTTTAAAAACCACTTGATCATTGTCTCTCGTTAAATAATTGAGGGGAATGAGAAGGAATGTACTGCGAAAATTATTTTCTTACTAAGAAAGGGAATTTTTTCCCCTAGATTTGCCTCCCTTCTCCCCACCTTCTGTCTGAAAGCTTTGCAGTGGAGCTGAGGTAATTCAGTGATTCACACTCCACTAATCTGCAAATCCTGTTTCTGGTGAAACCCCTGGTGGTCTCCACATACTTCTCAGGAAAGCTTTAATAGCCAAGTACATTAGTGAGGTCTCGTGTTGCTGAGGCTTCATTAATCTTCCCTGATACTCTTTGGTATATTTGCCAGTTTACTGCAAAGTATTAGCATAAGTAAGTAAAACTAAAATACATTTGTCAAGATGATGAAGAAAATTGAGTCTCAGACACTGTATATGGACATATTCTGTTTACTTATTTTCCAAATGGGTTTATTGCTACTGGTTCTCCTTGTCATTAGTGCAAATTACTGACTTTCTGTTCGCTTTCAAGTTGATATTTTTCCAAATCCCTGAAACCAACTTCCCAACTTTTATTCTTTGCCAAAATAATATTTTCCCATTTCTAAATCCAAATATTCAAAATTAATGGTAAGTAGGCATCTCTCCCCCACCTCTCTCTTTCCCTCCTTCCCTGATTGTTCCCCTTCCCATTTCCCCTCTTTTCCTAGTTCTTTCCCCTCTAACCCATTTTACTTTATCATTAAATGAACATTTTCTGTAAACTTTCCCATGATCAGAGAAGCTGGATGTCAATTTCTCCCGGCATCATGGCTCCTTCCTGATAACAGCTAAGATTTTAAGACAATAATAACCTTTTAACCTTTTGGCATTTAGAGATCTTGGGGAGTTGTGCAATCAAGAGAACTGTGTGATCAGGATAGTTGTGATGCTAGGGTTTATGATAACCAAAGTAATATATTCTGATTGAGGTTGTGAGAATGTACAATTCTGGTACTTCAAAGATACTTGTCTACTCTTGAATAACCAAATGGTTTGTTTCTCTGTTGGCTGCAGTTTTGCACATTTTCTATAGATACGAACATCATTTGGTATGCTGCTTTTATTTTAGCAGTTTAATTACAGTTGCACAATGAGCATATTTTTCTCACATCTTCAGATTTCATCTTTGAATGGTTTCATCTTCATGAATAGTTTCATCTTTATATTTATTTTTCTCATTTTCTACCTGTCAAGATTTGACATTGGATGGAAGAGTCTTTTTTGTGTTCTTTTATCTGATTTAATCTGGTAATAGCCACTCTGCAAGGGTGAATATCTGCTTGGACAATTGGGCTATTAGCTTTGTCGCACTGGTTATACTCCGTGTAGATGATATTTCTTTCTGTTAACTTGAACAACTTTGTTTGTTTTCTTTGTGGTGCCCCCAAACCACCTGAACCTTATTGTTTTTCTGTATGGACATGGAGTAGCAATTTGAAAAACATGGTCTTCTGAAGAATGTGGGAAAATTCTTCAAAATATCTCATGATTCTTGAGAACACAAATAGTTGAATCAATGAGGCCTTCTCCTCATCTTTGGTTTTTTAAAAAAAAAACATGTTTGAGACTGTTTCAGACTGAATGTGTGTGTGTGTGTGTTCATCTTTCATTGGAGAAGAAGACCATGCCATCAGAAAAATGATGACATGACTTGCACTTGACTTTGTTTTGAGGGAGGGAGGGCTGTGCAGGTCACCAGCCTCACTTCTCCTCCAGAGCCATCTGAATCCAGTGACCAGATATTCATCAGGATGCCTGGAGATGACCCAGGATGAGGCAGTTGGAGTTAAGTGACTTGCCCAAGGTCACACAACTAGGGAGTGTCAAGTGTCTGAGGTGAGATTTGAACTCAGGTCCTCCTGCCTCCTGCACTGGTGCTCTATCCACTGCACCATCTAACTGCCCCTTCAGACTGAATAGCTTAATGTTAAAC
The DNA here is from genome assembly GCA_023548195.1 of Bettongia penicillata ogilbyi. Lineage (NCBI taxonomy): Eukaryota > Metazoa > Chordata > Mammalia > Diprotodontia > Potoroidae > Bettongia > Bettongia penicillata. Next base: position 791,552 of record JAJHZJ010000091.1, read on the forward strand.
AACAATCAGCAATCATTGTATCACTTCACTCTGTATATTCTTGTCATAAGGCAGATAATATTACATCCCTGACCCAACATTCCCCAAGACTTAGAATGATAAGTTGGGAGGAAGATCTGGTAGAGCATTAGCTATCATGGTAATATTCTCTGAACAATAAATAGGAATACTTGTTCAGATTTTAAAAAATGCTTATGCAAAACCCAGTTAAAATAATACACTCCCTTCTTTCCTTCCTTCCTTCCTTCCTTCCTTCCTTCCTTCCTTCCTTCCTTCCTTCCTTCCTTCCTTCCTTCCTTCCTTCCTTCCTTCCTTCCTTCCTTCCTTCCTTTCTCTCTCTCTCTTTCTTCCTTTCTTCTTCCTTCCTTCCCTCCTTTCTTTCTATCTCTCTCCTTCTCTTTCTTCTTCATCATCTTCTTTTCCTCCTCCTCCTTCGTCTTCATCCTTGTCTTTGTCTTCATGACCACCATGGAACATTCAGAACATAAATATTTCTGTAACCCCAGAGGGTCTCTTGTGACATGGCATGTGGAAAAAAAAGACATGCCAGAAAATATGTTCTCTCCATTCTCCTTCAAATCCCAGGCTTTGCCATCAATCATCAGGACATCTATTCTGAGCCATTTCTGAATTGGGATAGACTGAATGTGCGCATTTCCAGTGACATCTTGTGACAAAGTGTACACATATTGACAAGAGAGCTGGTAGAAGCTGGAGTATAATATGTGGTCAGGGGAGTAAGCAGTTTTAAGGCTTCAGCAGTTACCATCCTTGAGCCAACATATCAACTTATATAGTCAGAAAGTTTTAGGTCTCATGAAATGTAGTGATTTGAGGGACTAGGAATCATCAATTCTGATTCTCTAAGTGGGGCTGAGTCTCTAGTGACTATATGGATATATCTGGTTACCCTGCTATGCTCTTTTCTTAAATTAGCACTCAATGGATGAGTCCACTTGAAATACCTAGACTGAAAGATTTTTTTGTTCATCTGTTTTTTTGATAACAATTTCAAGGAATTCTTGCATCAAAGGGTATTTTTTTAGCAACTTTTACTATATAGAATCAGGTTGCTCTGACTCTCCTGATTTGTGAGTTCTGAGTGATCATTTAGTATTAAAGAATATGGACTGTATAAAGTATGTTTTATTTCACAGGTCTTTTGCACAGGTGACTTGCCCACTGTTACTTGTGTCAGTAAAGGTATTTAAACTTAGGTCCTCTTATTACATGGGATTATGATCTTTTCACTGTACCACATTGTTACCCTGAGTTCACTTTTCTCCAGGATTGGACCATCCTAATATAGTATATGGGGCAGTTAAGTGGCATACTTGTTAAAGTGCTGAGCCTGGAGTCAAGAAGTCTCCTTTTCCTGAGTTCAAATTCAGCCTTAAACACTTACTAGTTGTGTGACCCAGGGCAAGTTACTTAATCACGTTTGTCTTACTTTCATCAACTGTGAAAAATAAGGCAGAGAAGGAAATGGCATATCTTTTCCCAAAAATCAAATACACAAACGGATAAAAAAAAGAAACCTAAATGAGGTCACTAAGACTGAGACATAACTGAAATCACTGAAGAACTAACACACTATATCTCTACTATCTATCTCCATTCACTGATTTCCTTTTCAGAGATTATCATGGAGCAGTCTGTCACTTTCTACTCTACTGGTCTCCTAGTAAAAGCTGCTAACTGATAGGCCCTTGCAATGCTCCTCCACCCCCTTTCCCGGGATGAAAAACATTAATGCTCAGCACACATCAGGATTAGTCAATTTCCTGCCCACGTTGGTCAGAAAATTACTTGCTTACCCTGGTTACGTTTTGTTTAATTCATTTTTAAATTTTGAGGCCAAAGTTTTGCAAATAGCCACTTAGGCTGTTTATAGATGGAAAATGTTTTCTGTGTTGTTTAAATGAACTGATAGATGGCGACCCAGATTGCTACTATTGCTGTTTTGTTTTGTTTTCCCCTGTTGCTCTCTTTTTGTCATCCAAAGTCTTCATTATGTGTCTGCCTGCACCTGGAATGGGGTTAAGATTGACAGAACAAATCAGACAGCTATAGTCTGGTCTGCCTGTTGATTAACACCCAGAGATGACAGTTTTAACCTAGATATAGATGGAAAGGCCACGCAGCTGCATGCACAAGGGCTGTGATGATGCATCAGGTCAAAGAGAACCTTTGTATATAAACGAAGGAAGATGAAACTTTCTGAGCTGTAATATATGTAGGGGTAAGTGCTGAGAGATGAAATCTTAGGCAGAATTGGATTAATGAGGCAAGGGAGACTTCTTAGAGAGATGGCATTCCAGGACTTTAAGTGATCCTTCAGGACAGATGTCCAAAGCAGAGTCTCTATTTGACCTTGGAGTTGTCAGAATAGTGTCCTTCACCATTCATAGACTCAGATGCTATAGCCCCATACTGTTATGTTTGGAACAAGTCAAACAAAGGCTAGTTGTGCTTGACTTTGAAAGACATCCTGCTGTCAATGGAGCTGAAAAAACAATACATAAAAAAATTTTTAAAAGTTGAGAAAGAAAAGACAATGTATTTGGGATCTATAAATTGTATTTCGTATTCATTTATCATTTTCTTGAAAAGCAAATAAAGTTTCTTCTTTCTCCCATAGCCAGTGATGAATGAATGCTTGGAGTATAGGTATGGCGCCTCTGTTGCTATTATTGACTTTCCATGAAAAACAATTCATCTAAGACTTCAATGAGGGCAGCATTTGCACACTGTGCAAGGCATAAGTAAAGTGGTTCTAATGACTTGTGCTCTGATCCAAGCAAAGAATAATGACCTTCCCTGCTTGAAGTTGCATCTTTCTCTGGTCTGCTCCCTTCCTATCTCGGAAAAAATCTTGTTCATAGTGGGGCTTGAAAAATAGTTTCTAAAAAAAAGTTTCTGTTGACATTGCACTTCATAGTTTACAAAATCCATTCCATTCATTGTTTCCTTTGATATTTACAATGGCAGATAAAAACACAGGTGAGTCAAAGTTATTTCCATTTTACAGATGAGGGAATGGAGGGCCTGAGAAAGTAGGATCTCTAAAGGGTGACAGATATGGAACTGGAGTTCAGATCCCTCATCACGTTAGCACCCTTTCCCTTGTGTGCCATTTAAAAGATGAAACAGTGCTACAAGGAAAGGAGGTTCTGAATTCAGAAAAAGTCAGGAATAAAAAAAAAAAGACTGGAGTCTCAAAGATTTTGTTAACCCTTTAGTCAAGTCCTCTTGGCTAGGTACCTGGATTTGTGATAGTTGGTAAAATAATATACGAGAATTGAAAAGCTCCAAATGCAATAATAGTAATAATTATAGAGGGTTATGGGAACTAAATCATGCTGGAAGAGAACTTGTTTTTTTGAGTGGCTGGGAAGTGTGAATTGTAAAATACAACTTTTTAAAGTTTTTGAAGAAGGAGCAAAAACTCAAATGATGCCTTCTAAAGTTGTTACTAGTATAGGTCCTGCCAGGTCTATTTTATTTAATAGGGAAGGCTAACTGGCAATTAATATTTGTATAAGGCAATAGCTAATAACGTGTCAATAAAGGGTTTGTTTGTTTTAAAGAACAGATAGAACACTAGACTTGTGCATAGTGTTCCTAACAGGTTCTTTCTTCATGGAGAATTCAAGGTTATCTACCACTCAGCCCAGATCAAATTGCCAGAGATTAGGAATTTGTGGAGTGTTACTCTAAGTTGTCCAAAGAGTGGCTGTGTTTGCTCTAGAAAATGAAGGACTCAGAACACTTTGTTTAGATTCTTGCTCTTGGAATATATAGCCTTTTCAGTGATACTGAAAACAGGCTGATTGATTGGGAGTGGGCTTTAAAAATGAACTATTGAATACCTCAAATTTACTCTGTACATATTCTCCACATCCCCACCCACCTAGGCAGTCACAATAGGAAGACGAAAGAAAAAGAAAGAGGAAAGATTTCGCTAACTTCTCAAGGATGTCAGACACTCATCAATATTTGAGGCTGCTGGCGAGGACTTTATGGAACTTTTTTGAACCTATACAGACATCATATACAGAGAAAGGCAAAGAACTAGCCTGAGTTGAATTGTCTAAGACAGTTTATCTGTGAAGTATCGAACAACTCATCATATAGAAAAGTTTAGTCGAGACTATTCTGTTCCAATTGTACCTGGATGTTTGACATCATATAGACATGACTGCTTTTATCAGGACATCAATAGCAACAGATTCCTGGGATAGAAAGCATTATCATTTGGAATATATTCTGTAGGCCCCAGGGTTTTGATTTGCGTGGATTGGTTGGTCAGGAATGGCATGATTAATATTTTACTACACGCTTTGTAGACACTAGAAGAGATAGGAATAGGGTGTGCTTAAAGAGAGACGCAGAAACAGAGAGATGAAAAATTCACCTTGTCTCAGTCAATAGGTGCTCTATAAAACTAAGCCCTTCCATATTATCATGGAAATTACTTTTTGGCGGTAGTGGGGAAAGGTTGTTATACATTATTGTTAATTGTGGTTTGAGAAACAAAACAATATGATCATTTGATGGCATATTCGTTATTCAAAATATGACAGCTTTTATATCCCAGCAAATATGAAATCTCCTGGATGTATGCCTGCTAGTTTAGGAGACATCTAAATGGCCGTGCTTAATGTGTACGATAGATTTTAATGAAGCCGTGTGAGTTTATACTTCGCAGATCACCTGATGTCTGTCTTTGTGACAGTCAGCCGGTGAGGGGACAATGGTTGCCTAGTGAGTACAAGAGAGAGGCGTGTAACTTAGTGAGAATTTATTATTGGAGAGCAATATTGTCATTGGACTATGGAATGAAAGGTAATTAAAGTCGCCAGTTCCTTGGTATGTTTTCCATCTTGTCTTTTCCATCTTGCCTTCCATGGAGTGACACCCACACTACTCTTTTTCTGCTTTCCCGCTGCTGAAGGAGAGGGTGGGGAGACATGGACAATGCTTTAAATTCATCCTGAAAAACATAAACACAGCTCCGGCTGAGCTTGTCTTATATATGAGCCTCATGTGCCATTTGTGATGACAGCATAACATTTTACAGTGACACTAACTATCCTGAGTTTTTAATAGGATTGCCTCTAAATGCTTTTGAAATCTCCACATGTGCCTGGTATGATGCTTTTTCTATGACATTGCCTCCCTTCCTCCATCTTTTTCTTCTTCCTCTTCCTGGAATAGTCTGTGTCCTTGGCTGGTAATCTTTAGCCCTGTGCCTGTGATGATTTCTCTTCATATAGTCACACATTAGGCGCATTGCCCATCCTTCTCCCAAACAGACGCACTGCATGCCAATTCATAAGTAGATGGGGTACAAGTCATGAGTACCAAAATAGGGCATATGTCTAGAGACTTCATTGAGAGTTACATTTCCACTGAGTAAAAGCAGACTCATGGAGACTTGATGGTGCAGCAGTACTTTATCAACAATTCCTAGAGGCATAAAATTAGAGGGAAAAAGAACTGAATGGTAGCACCCATCCACCCCTACCTCCACCCCCACCAATCCCTTACCAGTTGTAAAACTAGAAACACTCTGCATGGCCTATGGAGAAACTGATCTAACCCAATAAAAGATATCTTGATCCAAGAAACAGTTAGCATTTTCTGGTGTCTAATGAATCAGGAACAAGTTTAAGGTTTTAATTATGGGTTCTTGGGGAAATGTTTGTGTCATTTACATAAATGGGGCTTTTGGGAAAGGCAAGGAAAGTAATGGATTTCACTTAGTTCATTTTGAGTTTGAGGTAATAGTAAATTTCTTAGTGGATGTTAACCTCACTGGCACTTATTTCTTCATCTTTAAATAAGAAGGTTTCTTTGAAAATGGTTGGACTCTCTTAACCCTATGATTCTGTGTTGTTCAGGCAACCAGGCATTCCTGGCTTTCCTGCATTCTGCTAAGCTTGCCTTCCAATTAATCAATCATCTGCTTGATCACTTCTGATTGTTCCCACTCCAAATCAAGATTTTTATCATTCAAATGTGCACGAGTGGTTGCATTTTTTGGTTATTATTTTTAATGAGTGTGTTAAACACAGTCTATTGAGCCCAGAACCTTTAACACTGTCTTAAACAACAGGCTGAAACAGATTCACCATGCCAGACAGACACTATGCAGAATAAACAAGTCAAGAAGAAATGCCATGAAACAGACCCTTGGAGAATTGGGGTTAACCATTAGGAGGCAGTGCTTAATCCAAAGGCTACTTAGATCCTGAAACCAACTGCTGAGTTTACTGGTGGAGTGATCTCCCCTAGATACAATTGGTCTCTATTTACCCTGTCAAACTGTTAATAACCCCTGTGTCTAGCCATGGTCAGTCTTAGGAAAAATTAGGAATTAGCCAGAGCGTGCCATTCACCTCCCTGTTCAGTATCACTTCCCTATCTCCTCAGCGTACAATTGACTGATCCTAGGGAACAGCTGGAGCTGGGTAAGGTGCTTCAGTGACTAGAGTGCTGAAGCCGAAGTCAAGAAAACGTGAGTTCAAATCTAGCCTCAGACTTCTGTTTGGCTCTGGGAAAGTCATTTAACCTCTAGATGCCTCAGTTTCCTCATCTGTAAAATGGGGATAATAATAGCAACTACCTCCAAAGGCTTACTGTGAAGATCAAGTGATTTATGTTTAAAGTGATTAGAACAGAGTCTGGAACATTGTAGACACTTAACAAATGCTTATTTCCTCCCATTCTTTTCCCTACCCTTCATAGGGGAGGAACTCAGCTCATTTGCACTAAGGCAAAATGATTGATGACTACTTCCTTCCTATTTTCAAGGGGGGGAATGAATTCTCTTTTCTTTTGTTTTATTTATTTTATTTTATTTTTATTTTTCATTTTTAACACAGTTCATATCACATAAAACAATTCCAATATTTGGTCATGTGATACTTCTTTTAAAGCATTTACAATATAGATCACAAATGAATTTTTTTTTGACATTAACTAGCTGAGACACAAATAATAACTATGTATGCTAACTTCGTAAGTCCTTGACCTAAGAATTAAAGGACCCTAGCTTATTATTGTTGGTCTAAAGTCCTAAGCCTAGTAGCTTAATTTTAGACTTAACCTCGGATGTTGCCTTACCAACAATCTATAATTTAATAGATCTGATATTAAACTTACAAACCTTTTGACTATAGGAAATTGCCAAAAAGAGTAGGGACATCGCAGGGAAACAATATCTCCCCAATTTCATGTCAGTTCCAGGCAGGAGTAGACTGTCTACTTGCATTTAGTGAGGCTTAAAGTCTGCCAGGTGTCAGTGGGGAAATTGAGTCAGGAGAATCCTACCTCAGCCCAGACTGAACAGCCACTCTCCCACCCTTCCCATGAGATCACCCTTTTCAAAAGTTCATACCAGCATCTCACAGGCTTACTGACATCATTGATTGGAGGCTCAAACCGCCTTTCTTGCTGTCCGTACCTAGAGTTAGACTCAGAACAGTCACTTAATAGTCCCATAGTATCTTAAAATAGCAAGTTCCACTAACCAGGTTTAATATATTACTATAATTTCACATTGGCTAAGTAACATCTTTTAAAGCAAGACTTAAGTGGCTTACATGCCTTTCTATACATGTTCTAATTCTTGCTTAAATAAGAAATAAAATCAAATTTACCATTAAAACCTTAACTTTTCCATCAATGCCAAATTTTACCTGAAGTTAACTGCCTGTAGGAAACTTAGACTAAAATTCTTTTCCCCAAATTGTTAACAGACACCTATTTAGTCTCAGTAATTAATTCAGTCAATTGTTTTAATATTAATTGCTTTCACATCACTTTGTAACATGTCCACTTTTTCTCCCCATCTCTCTCCTCCCCCCACCCTGTGATAACTGGCATTCTGATTACTTCCTTCAATGTACCCTCCCTTCTATCACACACCACCCTTCCCTTATCCCCATCTTCTCTCTTTTCTTGTAGGGCAAAATGAATTTCTATAACCCATTGCCTGTGTTTCTTATTTCCCAGTTATATGCAATAATAATTCTCAATATTCATTCTAATACTTTGAATTCCAATTCTCTCTTTCCCTCCCCCCCCTCCCCAACACCACTGACAAGGCAAGCAATTCAATACAGACTCAGTGTGTGTTGTTTGGCAAAAGACTTCCATAATAATCATGTTGTGTAATACTAACTACATTGTCCTCTATCCTACTCTCTCCTCCCTTATTTTTTTATTCCCTCGTTTGAACTTGTCCCTTCCCAAAAGTATTTATTTCTAGTTACTGCCTTCTCCCATTTGCCCTCCCTTCTATCATTTCCCTCACCCCACTTGTCACCTCCTCCCCACTTTCCTGTAGTATAAGATTGATTTTCATACCAAATTTAGTGAGCATATTATTCCTTCCTTAAGCCATATGTGGAGAAAGTAGCTTCACTTTCCCCCTCTCCCCTTCTTGCTTTTCTCCTCCATTGAACAAGATTTTTCTTTATCTCTTTTTTGAGTTATAGCCTGCTCAATTTCATTTCTCCCTTTCTCCTCCCAGTATTTTCCTCCCTCATCCTTTAATTTTTATTTAATTTTATTTTATTTTTTGTGGATATCATCTCTTCTGATTCAACACAGCCTGTACTCTCTGTCTATTTGTGTGTGTGTGAGTCTATGTGTGTACAATCCCTCCAAATACTGAGAAAAGTTTCAAGAGTTATAAATATTTTCTTTCCATGTAGGAATGTGAACAGTTCAGCTTTAGAAAGTCTTCTGTGATTTCTCTTTCCTGTTCACCTTTTCATATTTCTCTTGATTCTCCTGTTTGAATGTCAAATTTTGTTTTCAGCTCTGGTCTTTTCGTCAAGAATGCTTGAAAGTCCTCTATATCATTGAATGACCACTTATTCCCTTGAAGTGTTATACTCAGTTTTGCAGGTGATTCTTGGTTTTAATCCCAGTTCCTTTGACTTCTGGAATATCCTATTCTAAGCCCTTCAATCCCTTAATGTTGAAGCTGTCAGATCCTGTGTTATACTGATTGTATTTCCACAATACTCGAATTATTCCTTTCTAGATGCTTGCAGTATTTTCTCCTTGAACTAGGAACTCTGAAATTTGGCCATAATTTTCCTAGAAGTTTCTCTTTTCAGGTGTCTTTCGGGAGGTGATCAGTGGATTCTTTCAATATTTATTTTGCCCTCTGGTTCTAGAATATCAGGACAGTCTTCCTTGATAATTTCATGTTAGATAATGTCTAGGCTCTTTTTTTGATCATGGATTTCAGGTAGTCCCATAATTTTTAAATTGTCTCTCCTGGATCTATTTTCCAGGTCAGTTGTGTTTCCAATGAGATATTTCACATTGTCTTCTATTTTTTCATTCTTTCAGTTTTGTTTTGTGATTTCTTGGTTTCTCATAAATTCATTAGCTTCCAAGTGCTCCATTCTAATTTTTAAAGAACTATTTTCTTCAGTGAGTTTTTGAACCTCCTTTACCATTTGTTAATACTGCCTTTTTAAAAAATATTTATTTATTTATTTAACTTTTTACATTCATTTTCACAAAATTTTGGGTTCCAAGTTTTCTCCCCTTTTCTCCCCTCCCCCACCCCAATACACCAAGCAATCTAATTTTCCCTATCTCCAATCTGCCCTCTCTTCTGTCATCCCTCCCTTCTCTTGTCTCCATCTTCTCTTTTCTCCTGTAGGGCCAGATGACTTTCTATTCCTCATTAACTGTATGTCTTATTTCCTAGTAGCATCAACAATACCAAACAGTTGTTCCTAAAACTTTGAGTTCCAAATTCTCCCCATCCCTCCCTCCCCACCCATTCCCTTTGGGAAGGCAGGTAATTCAGTATAGGCCATATCTGTGTAGTTTTGCAAATGACTTCCCTGATAGTTGTGTTGTGTAAGGCTAACTGAATTACCCTCCATCCTATCCTGCCCCTCATTGTTTCTCTTCTGTCTTTTGATCCTGTCCCTCCCCGAGTGTTGACTACAAATTGCTCCCTCTTCCCATTGCCCTCCCTTCCATCATCCCCCCCCTTGCTTATCTCCTTCTCCCCCACTTTCCTATACTGTAAGATAGGTTTTCATATCAAAATGAGTGTGCATTTTATTCCTTCCTTTAGTCAAATGTGATGAGGGTAAATTTCTTGGTTTTTTTTTTTCTCAGCTCTCCTCTTTTTCCTTCGACTAAAAAGTCTCCTACTTGCCTCTTAAATGACATCTAATTTACCCCATTCCATTTCACCCTCTTTCCTCCCACTACATTTCTCTCTCACCATTTACCTTAATTTCTTTTAAGATATGGTCCCATCCTATTCAATTCACTCTTTGCTCTCTGTCTCTGTATGTGTGTGCATGTGTGTATGTGTGTGTGCGTGCATGCGTGTACATGTGTGTGTGTGGTCCCACCAACTACCCAGATACTGAAAAGTTTTAAGAGTTACAAATATTGTCTTTCCATGTAGGAATGTAAACAGTTCACTTATGATAAGTCCCTTAAGACTTCTCTTTGCTGTTTACTTTTTCATGCTTCTTCTCATTCTTGTGTTTGAAAGTCAAATTTTCTTTTCAGCTCTGGTCTTTTCATCAAGAATGTTTGAATGTCCTCTGTTTCATTGAAAGACCATATTTTCCCCTGAAGTATTATACTCACTTTTGCTGGGTAGGTGATTCTTGGTTTGAGTCCCAGTTCCTTTGACTTCTGGAATGTCCTATTCCACGCCCTTTGATCCTTTAATGTAGAAGCTGCTAGATCTTGAGTTATCCTGATTTTATTTCCACAATACTGGAATTCTTTCTTTCTAGCTGCTTGCAAGATTTTCTCCTTGAGCTGGGAGTTCTGGAATTTGGCCACAATGTTCCTAGGAGTTTCTCTTTTTGGATCTCTTTCAGGTGGTGATCGATGGATTCCTTCAATACTTATTTTGCCCTCTGGTTCTAGAATTTCAGGGCAGTTTTCCTTGATAATTTCATGGAAGATGATGTCTAGGCTCTTTTTTTGATCATGACTTTCAGGTAGTGCCATAATTTTTAAATTGTCTCTCCTGGATCTATTTTCCAGGTCAGTTGTTTTTCCCATGACATATTTCACATTCTCTTCCATTTTTTCATTCTTTTGGTTTTCTTTTATTATTTCTTGGTTTCTCGTAAAGTCATTAGACTCCATCTGTTCCATTCTAATTTTGGGAGAACTATTTTCTTCAGTGAGCTTTTGAACCTCTTTTTCCATTTGACTAATTCTGCTTTTGAAAGCATTCTTCTCCTCATTGACTTTTTGAACCTCTTTTGCCAACTAAGTGAGCCTATTTTTCAAGGTGTTATTTTCTTCAGCATTTTTTTGGGTCTCCTTGACCAAGGTATTGACCCGTTTTTCATACTTTCTTGCATCTCTCTCATTTCTCTTCCCAATTTTTCCTCCACCTGTCTAACTTGCTTTTCAAAATCCTTTTTGAGCTCTTCCAAGGCCTAAGCCCACCCGACATCCCCCTGGGATGTCTGGGGTAGCGAGGCCCCGCCTTCCACGTCTTTCCCTGATGGCAAGAATATGTCCTCGTCATCATCAGATCTGAAAGTCAGGATCATTTGCATCTGTTCAAAAAAAATCTATAGTCTTATTTTTCTTCCCTTTTCTAGGCATTTTCCCAGCCAGTTACTTGTCTTCTGAGATTCCTCTTCACCCCTGCCTAGATCCGCCCAACTAATGCTTGGGGTCTGAGATTCAAATGGGCTTTCTGTGGCAGGCGCGGCTGGTATTCAATGTGAGCTTTAGTTCTGGTGCTGAGGTGGGGGCAGGGTCACCTCCCAGGCTTAGGTCCCTCAGGAGGTTTATGCAGAGGCCTTCAGTAATGAAGATCCTGCCTGCTCCTGGCGGAGTCCCAGGCCGCCACTTCCGCCACCGCCATGCAGCCACTGCCTCCGCCACCACCCCCGCCTCTGCCTCCGCCACTTCCTGCCCCCACCTCTGCCGCTTCCTCCCAAGGGGGCCCGAGTCACGGAGACACTCTGCTCCCCTCTTGGCCAGCCCAGCCGTCTCTCTCACTGACCTGTAGCTTCTGTGGGCGGAGGGACCTTCCCGTCCGCCTGAGCTTCCGTCCCTGAAGCCTGCTCGGATCAGCTTCTCTGGGGCCGCGGCCAGGGCAGCACTGGGGTGGGGTCCACTTTCTGGGGCGCGACAGACCCTGGGGATGGCTCCTCAGGGCTCTCTGGAGAGGATATCTCTTCCACCATGTTTCTGCACACCCTGCAGTGATCCAGAACTTATGGGGAGCTCTTCTTACATTAAATCTATGGGCTGTGGGTTCGGAGCTCGCATACGTGCGTCTTTCTACTTCGCCATCTTGACTCCGCCCCCCTAATACTGCTTTTTAAAGCATTTTTCTCCTCATTGGCCTTTTGGACCTCTTTTGCCATTTGGGTTAGTCTATTTTTAAAGGTGTTCTTTTCCTCAGCATTTTTTTGGTTCTTCTTTAGCAAGCTGCTAACTCCCTTTTCAAGCTCTTCCCTTGCTTGAGTCTAATTTAAGTTCACTTTGGAGGCCCTGGAGGCAGAGGTCTTAATTTCCTCTGACAGTAAGCCTTGTTCTTCCTCATATGAAAGGATGGGAGGAGACGCCTGTTCACCAAGAAAGTAACCTTCTATGGTCTTATTGTTTTCCCTTTTTGGGGCATTTTCCCAGCTAGTTACTTGACTTCTGAATCCTTTGTCAGGAGATTAGACTCAGCTGCTTGGTTCCCCTGGGATTTGGGTGGGGGCAGGACCGTCACTTAGGGCTGGGGTTTAGAATAACTGCTGCTACAGCCAGAGGCTTTAAACTGAGCTGCCTGGAGAATGGACCCAGGTTGCTTCCCAGCTACCTTAGCTGCCTGCATTCTAGTGCTGCCACTTCTGCTGTTTCCTGGGGCTATTTCTGGAGGAACCCTTTCCTCTTTTGCCCAGAGCTTTCTTTGTTGCTTGTGGGTTGAGGTATCTGAAAATCTTCCTGCTGGGAATTCTGCCCTGGAGGCCTATTCTGATCCTGTTCCTCCCAGTGCCATGTGGCTAGGGCTGGGCTCTGATCCACTCAGCAACCAGTGAAATAAAACCTTTCCTGTCTGCCTTCCAGGTTACCTTTGGCTGGAAACCTCTTTGCTCTGCTGCTACTCTAGACTTTGTTAAGAGTCATTTTCTACAGGTATTTTGTGGGCTGTGGGGGAAGAGCTAGAGTATATGTATCTTTCTACTCTGCCATCTTCAGGAATGAGTTCTCATTCAAAGGATTATATCTGGAATTTTAGGTGTTATAGGGATATAGGAGTAGAAATTGTGACCCCTACCAGAATCATACTACAAAAACAATTATTTTTCCTGTGCATAAGAATGTGAGCTGCCCAGCACTATGAAAGATACTATAGGAGATATTAAATAAGTAGAAAAATGTATTTTGCTCTTAAGAAATTGACAATTTAGTTGTACAGACAAGACTGAAGACCTATCAGAAGCAAGTAGTATATAGTAAAAGACAACATATGATTCCCTACTAAATTTTGGTGCACTGATCATTACAATTCAAAAAAAGAGTTGTTTATGAGACCTGAGATAGTTCACTTATTTACACTTCTTCTGGACACAGGGAAGGGGAAAAACCATGGAAATACAGCATCCAAAAGGTAGATTAAACCTCAGAGTCATCTAATTTAGTCCCTATAACATTGTTAGTAAGTAGTCTTAAAGTATCTGCTTGAAGACTTCCAGTAATGGGGAACCTGCTCCTTCCTAAGCACCCCACTTCACTCTGGGATGACTCAAATTCTTAGTAAATAGCTTTTGTCTTTAAGATGAATCAGCTTCTCTGTAGTTTATCCTCTTGCTACTAGATCTGCCCTCTGTGGCCAAGCAAAACAAATTCATTTTCTTTTCAACTTGACAGCTTTGCACTTATTTTTTAAGACAGCTATCATATCTTTAAAAGGGAATTGGATGACCACTTGATGGGTATATTATAGTGGGCTGGATTTAGAGGTGTGCTGTTAAATGTTTAATAGCTGCCTTTCCTGACTGGCTGGGAAGGGGAATATATGCATAATATACTTTTAAGTTTACTGAATTATTAACATTTTCTCCATCACATGTTTTTAAGTGTAAACAATCAAAAAAACAATAATCAAGCTCTGATTTATAGCATTTGCCAATTTCCCAAATGTAAATGCTCACACTGAAAATCAAAAAATTGACTCTCATGAACTGGTTTGAGCTGGTTCCAGCATAATTCTGGATTGATTTTATGATCCTTTTTTAGGATATGGGTTAGATTAGATGGCCACCGAGGGCCCTTCTAACTCCAATTTTTTTTTTATTTCGTTTTCTTTTAATTTTTCTGTTCTTTGGGTTAAATATGGCCTGTTGTCAAATGATCTTCATGAGGCATGTTCTTGTGGCTCTTCACCTTCCTGTTCACTCTCATTTGGGTGTGCTTCTTTTGTCAGTCACTTTCTTAAACTGCCACAACCCAAATTGAACAACATCATTGTTTTTTCGTTGTTTTTTCTTTTCTTTTTTTCCTAAGTGGAGCCAAGTACAGTGTGCCAATGACTTCCCTTATTTGGGACACTATTCCTTTATTAATCCAGTCTAAGGTAACTATCTTCCTACTACAACTACAACATAAAGATCAATTTCCACAATTATGATGAATAAGACAGTCTATTTTCACCTCTGTAAGTTTAGGACCATATCCATCATGGAGACTACATTGCACTTACTCTATATTATAGTTAACTATATGTGTTATTTATTTCCATTTTAAGCTATAAACTCCATGAGAGCAGGGACAAAACTTTATTTAAACTTTATATTTCTCCAACGGCTGATGTGTGTTCTATTTGTAATTTATAGTTTGGTAAATTTTTATCAATTTTGAATTTGAACAGGGCTTGAAACATTCCTCTCCAGCCCCCTCTCCCCCCATCATATAATCTGCTTCAGCAAATCTGGTAATTATTCAAAGAAGGAGAAGAGACAAAATTATATGATAAGAAAAAGAGGTAGAAAGACCTTAAGTGGTAGTGCAAAGCAATTTCATTGTGGAAAAAACCTGAAAGGAAATGTGATGCTGTAATGGTGAGAGTCCTGGGAGAGAGGAGAGTTGGGTTCAGTTCTTACTCTGCCAGTAACTTGCTCTTTGATTTATTTTGACTTATTTGACTTAACATATTTGACTTCTATCTATGGACCTCAATTTCCTCATCTGTAAAATGAAGTACTTGGAGTTGATGATCTCCAAGACCTTTCGGTTCTGATTTTCCCAAAGAATAATGGAAATGCCTTTCTAATTGTCTTCTCCTTCCTGTAGACTAAATATCCTGATTTTTAGTTGTGTCTGAAAGGAGACTGAAACAGAAGGGGGTCTTGAGTTTACTTTAGGTTAAAGACATCTTGTCTTTCTTCTTTCTCTTCAAAGTTTATTTGACTCAAACCTTTTCCTTTTTCTAAGGTAGGTTTGATTTTCTTTTTTTGTTTGTTTGTTTCCCCCACCCTTACAGATCATGTTACTCACAGACCCGGAGATTGAGAGCAGTTTATTGATCAGCTCTGATGAAGGGGCAACCTATCAAAAGTATCGGCTGAACTTTTACATCCAAAGCCTACTTTTCCATCCCAAGCAAGAGGACTGGATCCTGGCATATAGTCAAGACCAAAAGGTGAGTGCATTCTTTTGAGATAGGTTGGCAGAGCTCTGGAGCAAAAGACCAATATTTAATTTTCCGCAGATTCCTGTCTAATGATTTCTTTTGTACTGTACAGAGGCCTGAATTTTGTGCCAAGTGCCCTGGCAGGAAAAGATGGGGAGTTGAGGAAGGGTTTTGTTGATAGGGTTTAGCTTCTGCTAGAGATTCAGTTAAATGACCCTTCAATAGACTCTAGAATTAATTTATTTCAATAAATTGTTGAGAGGTAGCATGGCTTAGTAGATAGAGAGTTGGCCTTAGAGCCAGAAATGACTGGGTTCAAACCCCATTTCTGATGCATGCTGGCTCTGTGACCCTGGTTAAATCTCTTAAACTTCAATTTTCTTGGCCACATTCTAAAACTATAAGGAGAAAGTGCTGACCTGCTTCAGTGGAAGAATTTCCCAATGAAATTTTCCTTTATCAATGGAATCCCAAGTTCATTCCTATTCTAGTTCCTAACCCCTCTGCATTTGTTAATTACCAATTACGTGTGAGGCTCAGTACTAAGTACTCAGGATACAAAGGCAAAATCAAAAACAGTTTCTGTCCTATAAGATTATAGTTTGGAGCTGAAAGGAATTTTGGGGCCCATCTAGTCTAACCCCCTCATTTTACAAATGAGGAAACTGAGGCTAGGGAGGGTAAGTGACTTGTCATACCAGGAGTAAGCTTCAGAGGTGTTATTTGAATTGGGGTCCACTGACCCTGAGCTGACATCCTATCGGAGAACACATACAAAAGAATGGTACAATGAAGAAAGCACTGAATTCGGAGTCAGAAGACCAGATTTAAACCTTGGCCCTGCTAATTATCAAATCAGTGATTTTTGACAAGTCATGTCACTTTTCTTGGCCTAAGTTTCTTCATCTTTAAAATTAGGGGTTGAACTCTATAGATGGCCTTTGAGGTCCCTTCTGGCTTCTAAAGCTGGTCTTATGATATATGACAAGTAATTTTAGAGGTGGGACAGAAAGAGCACCAAAAACTGGGGGGTTGGGAAACAGTCAGGAAAAAATTCCTGTCTAAGTTGTGGCACATGAGTTGAGCCTTAAAAGGAAGTAAGGCTATCAAGAGTTGGAGGTAAGGAAGTTGAGCATTGTAGACATGGAAGACAGCAGTGAAACATGGAGTGTCAGATATGTGGATCAGAAAGTGTGCCAGCGTGACTGAAATATAAAGCAGTTGATGGAGAGTCATGTGAAACTTAGAGCAAGGGAAGTTGGAGATAGATTGTGAATGACTTTAACCTTGGATGAAGACTTGGTATACCACTATGGAATAAGTAAAGAGTCATTGAGCTTCTTCAGAGGGGAGTGACATTGTCAGAGCAGCGCTTTAGGAAGATTATTTTGGCAGCTACATAGAGGGATAGGCTGTGCAAGAGAGAAACTAGGAAGAAAGCCAATGCTATAGTTTAGGCAAGAGATGATAAGGGCCTGAACTTACACCATATGTGTGGAGAGGAAACAGGTATGAGATATGTGGTGGAGATAAACTCAGGCAAAGAGGGACAAGGGAGAGTAGGGATAGATAAAGTCACTGGAGGTGTCACTGTAGAAGAACATACATTTATGAGTCTTGGCTGGAAAGAAAGAAGTAGGAACTACACCTCTAACTTTCAGTTGGAAAAGTAAGGGATTATGGAATTGAGGTGTTGCACTGTTGTCACGGATTATGGCCTGTGTGTCTGTTTTAATGTTTGTTTTGTTTCTCCTTTTTTACAAGGGAAAACTGAAAGTGTGAACAGCAAGGTGTGTCCGATAATGTCTACAAAATGAAAAGCTTCTGTAGACTGAGAGGGAGAGGAAGGGGGAGGGAGGGGGAGGAGGCAGAGAGATGAACAGGGAATGAGGGAGAGGACAAAATGGAAGAATCAAATCAGAGGGAGGTATATCAGAATCTGAATTGTGGAAGTTGAATAGTTAAGGGTGATGTGGAACACCAAGAATTGACCATCTCTTTGGGAAGCTGCAGTGTATAAATTTACTAACTGTGGGAATTAAAGTTGATTACTGAGAGGTCAGGTTTTTGTTCATTTGTTTTTGGTAATGGACATCAATGGATAATATTGAGTTCCCAACTAGGAGTTTGTTTGGGGGTCAATAGGAAAACTATTTAGCAGCCACCAGAACTCCATCCAGTGATGTAGATGAATGGTGAGAAGCTCCGAAGTTGAGAATTTACTGAGTGACAGTGGAGAAGAAACATCTAGAAATGTCCTCAAGGAGCATAGAATATGTCAACTCTTCCTTCTGGAACAGTGTGTCCATAAAGCATCAAAGAAGGGACATCCAGCATTGGGGAAGGTAGTCAGGGATGCCATGTTTTCTGGGGAAAGCAAGGTTTCTGTGTTTGCTAGAAGGTGGGAGGAATGTGAAAGGAGGAAATCTGATGTAAAGGATCACAAGATTTCACTCAGATGTAGAACTAGAAGGGAAGTAAGGGGTCATCTGAAACTCAACGAAGCTGAGTGACTTGCCAGGGTCACCCGGGATTAAGTGACAGAGGCAGGTTTTGAATTCAAGTCCATTAGTACTAAGTCCACCACTTTTAATTGTACCATGGGAATCTGGTTAATCATAGTAGTGGTAGTAGCTAACATTTACTGTGCTAAACACTTTAAGATTATTTTCTCACTTGATCCTCACAACTCTGGGAGATAGTGCTACTGTTATCCCCATTTTACAGATTGTTAAAGATATTGTTTTTCCTTTTTTAGAAGGGAAACTTGGAAGTGTGAAGGGATTTTTCAAGGGTCATATGAGCCTGTAAGTGTCTGAGATTGGATCTGAACTCCAGCATTTCTGACTTCTCTTCCAGTGTTCTCCATGGGGCCACCTAGTTGACGTTTAATAAAAGAACAAGTTGTTCCAGAGGGGACAAAGGAATTGGAGGATAGCACTGAAGTGGATAAGGGTTAGTGAGCATTGATTGCGGTGTGGCAGAAGTGACTTTTTGCCCATGTGGCCTGCAGGTCAGAGTCATAGCGCTTTAAGAGAGGACAGTTAGCTTTGTTGATTTTCTCTCTTAGGACTTAGAGGCAACTTCATTCTGGATTGCCCTGGGTTCTTGATCATTGAAGCTATAAGAGTGATTGATTGAGATTAGATCTGATGAATATCAGTGGAAAGAGCTTATAGATAATGAAATAAGTAACATAAAGAGGTTAGCAATTTCCCTTCTAGCATATCCGTGAAAAAGGAGTTCCTTCCATTCTTATTTCAGTGGGAAGGATAATGCTAGGAACCAGGAGTCTTGAGTTTTATTTTTTAAATTTAATTTTGGTAGCAGTATAACCTTAGAAAAAATGGTTCTTTTACCTGGGCTCTTCTGTAAAATGAAGGGGACTGGACTGGATCATCTTTAAGATCTCTTCTAATGCTTACATTCTGTGAGGCAGCAAGTATTGATTAAGCTCCTGTTGAATACTTGATAGACAGGAAGCATCTTTGTGATATCACACTGAAGACTCAGTCCCTGATTTGTGGTTACTTGCAAGCTAATTGGGAAACAGGACAAAAATATACCCTAAGGAGGTTGAGAAAAATTCAAAGCTAAGCATAGTGTAATCCAGTGAATAATGGATTGATCTCTAAGATTATCTTCAGTTTTTGCTGTCTGTAGCCTCATTGTGCATATAGTTGTTTGCATTTCCTTCCCCCTCATCTCTCTCATAATTAGATTATGAATTTGAGAGCAGAGACTGTTTAATTTTCCCCTTCTCTGTAGCTATACCATATTGTATAGTGACTGGTACATAATAGGCACTTAATAAATGCTTGCTTTCTTGCCTTGGCCTATATAACATACAGAAAAAGGGATAGCATGTGGAAGTAGGGATGGGGGGAGAGAATACATAGTTAAGGATGGATGAAAATGGAATAGGAATATTGAGGCAAGGTCTCTAGTAGCAGTTGGGATTACGAACTTTACCTTAAAGAAAATATTGAATAAGGATTGGTAGGGAGGATATGAATAGATGATTCCAAGGAAAAGAGTAGATTTCATCTACCCAGCATGCTGTATTTGTTTTATATTGCCTGAAGCTATAGAAATGGTTTAGATGATCTCTTGGGGTCTATTGTGGCGCTAGTATTCTGAGAAAAGCAAATTGAAATTCTTAGGATTTATACTGTCCTTAGTGCCAAATAAAATGCGTGTCCAGTCTAAAAATAGAGAAGATTTGCAATTAGCATTTTACTTTCTAGCAGACCAATGAGCATAATGCCTGATTTTCATTCCTAGAGCAAAGCTGTGGTCCATCTGGTCCACTGTTGTGCAGTTAGTGAAAAGCAGGTCCAGTGCTGCAGGAGATTGAATATTTCTCCTTCAATCTGTTTCATTATATTAATCAGTCCTTGAAACATTTTTTTTCTTCTAACAGTGAATCAGTGAAGGAGAAGATTTACAAATTCCAGTTACAAATCTGTACCTCTAATGGAGGAGACACATAAAAGTATAAACCTTCATGGTTGGGAGAATGAAAAGAGTCCTGGATTTTAGAATCCAGGTGATTTAGCTCCAATCTGGATTCTGCCATTTAATTCTCTGACCTTGGGCAAATCAATTCCTTTCCCTGGGACTCAGTTTCCTCCTATGTAAAATGAGGGGGCTGAACAATTTGACCTAATGTCCTTTCCTGTTCTAAATCTATGGTCCTCTGTTTTTGCGCTCCCATTTTCCAGTGGTCTGATATAGTGGGACTGATCACAGACCTCGGCTAAGAGTCAGTAGATTTGTAGATTCTGGTCAAGCAGTCATTAACTTTAACTCACTACGTGCATTAGGCCTTAGTTTCCTCCCCCTAAAATGGGAGTAATTATTATTGTTTCAGGGTTAAAGTCATAAGATTTAGAGCTGGCAGAGACCTTAGAGATCACCTAGTTCAGCATTCTTATTTTGATGGGATTATGTGATTGAAGACACAGAGGCAGAAGGAACTTTAGAAGTTACTAACGCCATTCCTCTCACTTTATGAATGAAGTGAGTTTAAGTGAGGCTCTGAGAGTTTAAGTGAGAAATTCCACAGTCATGTGGCTTCTGAGGCAGGATTTAAATCCAGATCTAACACTTTATCTATGATAGCCTATTGCCTCTCAGTTTTATAGAGAAAGAAAGTATTGTGCAGGTCAGATAAAACCAAATTATACTTTAAGAACCAGGGTGACTCCAATGTACAAAAATAAGTAGTTCACATTCACATCATGCTTTATAAGTACAATGTACTTTTCATACATCAGTTTATTTGGTGCTCAAGACAACCCTATAGCAGTACAAATGTTGCCATTTTACAGTAGGAGAAACTGAGGTTAACTCATCTCCCCTGTGTCACGTAGATGGTGAGTAGCATAGCTGGACTTCTAACCCAGGGTTTCAGACTCTAAGATTGCAGCTATTTATACTACATTGCTTTGCTTAGATTTACTTTAGGTACCACAGTCCCTATGAAGAAGGATAAAATCCTCATCCTTTTTGACCTTGTGGAATTATTGAATGGTCACCTTCTGTCCCCTCTTACTTCCCTTCTTTCTTTTTTCCTCTCCCTCTCTCTTTCCCTCCTATTTGGCATTTAAAGAACTTTATGATGTGACTCCAACATGTCATCCTGAGGGATCTCACTCACCATCACTGACACATTACTCTGTCTATCCGGTGTTTTGGAAGATTCTCTCCCTCACACTTGAAGTACTGTCCCTTGTCACCTCTATCTCTTAGAGAATTTCTAGCTTCTTTCAACACACAGCAAGTCTGTCCTCATCCCCTTAGGGCTTGCTTCTTTCTTTTTGAATGAACATGTGTGTACTTATCAATTTATGTTCCCGTTATGCTGTGTTGCATTTTATTCAATAGAATAAAAGCTCCCTGAGGACAGACACTCTTCCTTTTGGTCTTCACCTTTATATCAACCAGGACCCAGACAATTTTAAGAATGTTTATATGAATCTGTTGTTTCCTTGGTTGAGGGGACTCCTGGGGAGGAAGTATCTCTTACCATTGCAAATCTATAGTTATTTTGAAATTTATCATCTCATTGAGTTGAATGATGCACTGGTAGATTACATGATTGGCCAATTGTCACACAGCCAGTATTTGCTGGAAGAAGGACTTGAACTCAGATCTTTCTAAATCTGGAGCCTGCTCTCCATCCATTCTACCACACTTCTTCAACTCAAATTTGGCATGTAGCAGGTACTTAATACAGACATGTTGAATTAGATTGGAGAATGCTTAAAGGTTTTGAGAAAGAGAAACTGAAGGTAGGAAAATAGTTTTGGAAACAATAGAAACAGTCTAAGTGTGCTAAGAACTATGGTGTAAATGATAGATTACAAATGAGTCCTGAGATGAGCTGATGGTATCTGAAACCAACCTTATTGCTGAATTCTCCCGAGGAATGGGTATATAGAAAGTTTTCTGAGGAAACTTCAGTATAAAATGGTGGCTACATTACACATCCAGCTTGAGCCTGTCTCAATCAGATAGTCTAAATATAGGAAATGTGAGGCATAGAACATAAGATTGGAAATTGGAGCATTTCCTCAGGGAGGACATGCCTCTGGGGAACTGTTCCTCTCTCCTAGGGTGTTTAGTCTTGAAGCCCATTCTGCTGCGTCCAATGGATGCCAGCCCAGAGTGGGGCTGTTCTGTGCCCACGCAGGTGGGTCAGTGACATAGAAACAATAGCTGTTAATCACCCATGAACAACAGGGCTATTAGCACTGATGAGATGCGACTGCCTTGCACCAGGGAAACGTCAGTGATGTCCTTGATGGGGAGGCTGACAGCTAATTGCCCAATGAGGAGAAAAAAAAACAAAAACCTTAAGCTGTATGAATAAATGTCTTCTGTTCTTCATGACAGGCACAGTTACTGTTGTTCCTGCTGTAAAACCCACAGTTCAGAATTTGGTCTCAGACTTTTGGGGCTTGCTGCCAACTGGGGAGATCCAAGTCTACAGAAAAGAGGTGTTACCTTTAGGCACCTTTTAGTCAAATAAGAAACTTCACTGAAGGCTCCGCCTAAAGTCTTCCTTTGCATACATTCTTCCTTCCTTCCCCCCTCCCTTCATCACTTCCCTTATTCCCCTTTTCTTTCTCTTTAACTTTTTTGCCTGAATTTTTGTATCATACACACACACACACACACACACACACACACACAATCCATCTTCAATGTGGCACACTGGAAAGAGTATTGGATTTGGAGTCAGAAGCTGAGCAATCTTCAATAAATTACATGAATTCTCTGGGCCTCAGTTTCCTTATTGATAAAATGCTGGCATCTGACTGAATGATTTGTAAGATTCCTTTCTCTGTAGGAGTCTTTGGTTCTCTGCTTTTTTTCCCCTTTAACACATCATCCTGCTACTGCTTTTTTCCCTTTTTCTTTCTTTTCCCTCCTTCTCCTTGAATGGGCTGTACTTCAAGTTCCTAAGACTGAAAGCTGCTGATAGATGGTGGAAAGGTACATGTTCTTGATTTCTCTTGGATGCCTCAGGACTGTAGAAGAAGTTTGTAAAGTAAACTTTTTCTGTGTGACCTTGCCCAGGTCATTTTACTTTTCTCAATCTCTTTTTCTTCATCCATAAAATGAGGTCGTCAGTTGAATGCCCTTTCCCACTCTAGAATCTGTGATCCTCTGACAAGTAGAGTTACCCTATGAAACACGGTGACATAGTAATTGTAGCTCATGTGAAAGATTAGGGTAGTGTTCCATTACCTTTTTTGTTTCATGGAGACCTTGGGCAGTCCAGGGAAGATTTGCGAAGCCCTTTTAAAAATAATCTTCTTGTGTTTTAAATGCATAGTGGAAGGGAATAAGAAATTTTAATTACAGTTTAGTTAAAATGAAAATCCAATTTTTCCTCAGTGAAGTTTAGAGACCCTTGAAATCTACCTATGGACCTGATACCCAGAATAAGGATTCTTGAATTATGGCTAACTTAGCCTTGGTGTTGGAAAACCAACTATAGTGAATGGTTGTGCAAAGACTTAGGTTTAAATTCCACCTCATACGTTTATTATTTGTGAGATCATCTATGGGTAAGTCAACTTAACCTGAGTCTTAATGTTTAATCTGTGAAATGGAGATAATAATGCCTGAAGAACTTTTCACCATTTTTCTTTGTTTTTGAGGATCAAGTTTGATCATTTAATGCTTTGCATTATAAGACTGTCAACTCTTATTATTAAGAAGGGATAAAAGTCTAAGAACAGACCCATTCAAGACTTTGATACTCCAATAGTTTCCTGTTGGTTGAGGGGATTTCATGGCTCTCTGAACTGGATATGAAACTTGAATCACCATAATTAATAGCGATCTCAAAGATGCTCTTGATGACCTTTCTTTGTAAAATGGCTAATGGATGCTTATATTTGGAGTCCATGGTCCCCTAATCCACTGTGTAAATTCTTTTCAAAATGTCTTTGCATTGCCAGGAAAAAAAAAACACAACATTATGTAAATGCCAGCAAAATCTGAGAAGGGGGTGGGATGAAAGATGCTTAGAACAAAGCTAAACTCATCTTGCTAGACCCTTCACAAAGGAACAAGGGCCACCCAGGACTGGAAGCTATGGAGTAGGTCTGAATATGTATAAAGAACGCAATGAAAGTTTTGTTTTTCCTCCCACTTTCATCCTGTGCACTTAAGCTGTAGGCAAACCAAGCATTCAGATGAAAAGCTGTTTCCTTTCTTTGCATTTGGATGCTGAGAAAGAGATAGGAAACAAATCCTTCACCTCCATTCTTTTTTTTCAACTTCTTTCTTGCTACTACATAGGAAATCACCCAAGGAAAGTTTAGTGGTAGGCTTAGTCTGCAAGATTACATCTTTATTTTAATTTGGCAGTAAAGTAGTGCTCTAAAACATTGCCTCCAAAGGCATCTCTCACTCTGTCTTAAACACTTCACTAAACAGGAGGTGTTGGGAAACATTTTTTAAAAGAGAGAAAACAAAAAAGCAGCTGTGACTGAAAATAATCTGCAAACAGCAAAGGATTCTGATTTCCTAACTTGGTGGAAGTGCCATGGCCTTTTGCTTTAGCCATTCCCAGCAAGTCATTACCTGCAGCTGGGCAGATTTTCATTCCCACTGAGCACAGTTAGGTAATGTCGGGTGTCACAAGGGACCTGAAAGGCAATTCCAGCCTCCATATAGGCACTTGGTTGAGATCTTGTTCTAGTTCAGTCACCGAATCAAGCCTCATCTTGCTTTGTGCGGCTCTCTATCCAAGCTTCATGAGATCTGTCCACAAAAGAACTTGGGAGGGAAAAATTTCATTAGTTTGTGGGCAGAATGATTTTTCCACTTTGGTATCGTGCAGTTTTATTGCTTCTCCTTTGGCTAGGGTATAAAGTTATATATAAACAATTAGATAATCAGGGGGAAAAATGTGGAAAAAAATAAATGTTGTCCACTCCATAACATATTCACTTTTCTTTTTACTTCTCTCTTTTTCATTCTTTCCTTCCCTTATTTTCTTCCTCCTCCCCAACTTTTCTGTTTTTAATTTATTTCCTAGATGGTGGAGTAAATAGAATGTCGAAATCAAGAAGACCTGTGTTTAAATCCTTCCTGGGCAAATCACTTAACCTTTCTTTCTCAACTTTAGTTTTTTCATCTGTAAAATGGGAATAATAGTACTTACCACTCATGCTTGGGAAGATCAACTGAGATGTAATTAAATGATATGTAAAGCACTTTGAAAAACTTATAGCATTATATAAATATTTATATTATTAAAATGTTAATGAAGCATCTATTATATACATTGAACTAGGCATGAGATCTTCTTTTTCTTCCTTCCTTCCTTCCTTCCTTCCTTCCTTCCTTCCTTCCTTCCTTCCTTCCTTCCTCCTTTTATTTTCCTCCTTCTTCCTTCCTTTCTCCTGTCTTGTGTTCTCTGGTTTCTCCTTCCTTCCTTCCTTCCTTCCTTCCTTCCTTCCTTCCTTCCTTCCTTCCTTCCTTCCTTTCTTCTTTCCTTCCTTTCTTCCTTCCTTCCTTCCTTCCTTCGTTCCTTCCTCCTTTTATTTTCCTCCTTCTTCCTTCCTTTCTCCTGTCTTGTGTTCTCTGGTTTCTCCTTCCTTCCTTCCTTCCTTCCTTCTTTCCTTCCTTCCTTCCTTCCTTCTCTCCTTCCTTCTTTAATTCCTTCCTTCTTTCTCTTCCTTATTTCCTTTCCTCTTTCCTTCCTCCATTTTCTCTCTCTTCCTTCTTTTCTCCTGTCTTGTGCTCTCTGATTTCTTCTCCTTTTTCCTTCCTGTCTTTCCCTCTTCCTTCCTTCTTTCCTTCCATCCCTTCCTTTCTTCCTTCATTCCATTGGTGTACCTCCAAGTAAGGAACTTCTGTCCATAACACAAACCTGAAAAATTTAGGATCCTACATTTTCTTAACACACCTGGATAAAGGGGAGACTGGCATTATGGTAAGGCATAAAAATAATTTACCCTGAGTGAAACACATCTTCTCTGCAATGTAGTCTTAGAAAATTGCTTGATACACTGAGAGGTAAACCACCTTGCCCAAATTTTCACAGCCAGTGTGTGCTGGAAGTGAGACTTGCATCTAGGTCTTCCTGGTTCTAAGTCAAACAACTCTTTATTCAGTATGCTACATCCTCTCTTGTGTAAACTACAAAGACAAAAATGAAATAATCTTTACCATTGATGATGGAATTACGTTTCTGTTCTACTTTTCTTTCTTATTTTTTCTTTCCTTTCCTCCCTTGTCTCCTCATCTACTGCCTTTTTTATGACTTGTATCCATAGGCATTGCCCAGCTCACCTGATGACTCTGAGGGTTTGAGAGGCTGCTGGGCTATGTTAGATCCTTTAGGAAAGGGAAGGAAAAGTACATCAAGCAATTTTATATGTTGGAATAAGCACTGGACTCTGAGTCTTCTTACTCTAGTAGTTACTCTAGTTGGGTTCTAGTTGCACTACTCCTTACTCTGGGTTCAGTATGAACAACTCCTGATCCTATCCCTGATAAAATCTCAGTTCTATTGTCAGACCATAAAAAGAGACACAGATATCCAACAGGTAAAAAAGATGGATGTAAGAATATTAGAATATGTTTATTTTAAGGGAAGTTAGTAGCAATATTATCCTCAACACTTATTCAAAAATTACTGCGTATATCCAGTGCATTCATGAAATTTATAATCTAAGTACCCTTTCATCCATATGGTCTCATATTATAGTACAAGATGGATACAGCTATTTTTGGCAGATCTGATGAGCTTTTCTCTTTCTCATCCTTTACTGACCTCTCTACAGCTTTTGACACCATTGTCTACACTCTTCTGAGTGTTTCTTCCTTTCTGTATTTTCATAACACCATTCTTACTTGATTCTTTTAATCATCATGTGAACAGTGGCTACTGGCCATTCCTCTGCTCCCTGCTCCTATGTCCTGGCAGGCATGAGGTTCCAACCAATGTGGAACCAGCCACATGGACTCCTAGAGCTACTCTTTTCTCTGCTCTATTGCTTGACTTTGTGATTTTTCCCCAAGATCAAGTTCAACCCCTGCCATACTTGAAAGACTCTAGAACCTGGAAAGACTATTCTTTGGTTCTGCCAAACTGGTTAATTTGTTGTTCTCCAACATGACATTCCAGCTCTCATCTTAATGCCTTTGCATGAACTTTCCACAGTGCTTCCATACTCCCTGCTCTTTTCCACCTCTTAGAATCCCTAGTTTTCTTTAACACTCAGCTCAAACATTAAATCCTACATGAGACCTTTTTTGATCCTTTTAGCAACTAGTTACTTCCTCCTCACTCCCCTCCTCCAATTTGCTTGTATCTACTTTTCTACTTGCTTTTATAAGGCTACATGCTACTTCCACTTTAGAGCATAAGTCTCATGAGGGTGTGTACAGTTTCACTTTCATCTTTTTTTTATTACCAATGAGCCCAGCGCCTGATGCTTAATACGTGTTTGATAAATGTTGATACATTTAGAGCTCATAGTATCAGTGGTAAAATCTTATGGTGGAATGCCTCTTGGAGTTTTGTGGCTGACTATTAATGCTTGACTTGGGGAAGCTGTAGTCATGTTTCTCTAACATAAACCTTTTCTGCTGCTGCTTCTGACCATAACCCTCTGCTTCCTATATCCATGTACTCTTACACCTCCCATTCTGGCTTTACTGTCCATTTTTAATTAAGCCCTCCCAACCCAACAAAGATGTTCCTGTCAACACACTACAGTCAACTTAGCCAAGAGCAATAACCACCTTTTCCTCGATGACTGATACTTTTTTTTAACTAGACATTTTGCAAAAAGAAGCCCCAAGTTCTTGTATATTTCATAGTCATAACCTGCCTTCCTGGATGTCCCTAAGTAAATGATTTCCTCCCTTTGGTCCTCAGTTTCTTTATAAAATGAAAGACTGGTCTACATGAATTTATAGAGTAAGAGCATCATATAGCTCGAAGAGACCTTTGGGATCCTCTGCTTCAGTACCCTCATTTTGATATGAGGAAACCTAGTTCTAGTTAGGTGAAGTGATTTATTTGGAACAAAGCAGCTTGGGAGTCTATTGAGCACACCAAAAATCACATCTGTATCCTAGGCCAGTGTTCTTTTTCTCCTACAAAATTATCCCTTCTATCTCTATAGTTCTGTGTGTCTTGCAGACTCCTTTACCTCCTAGTATTCCATGATTGTCCATACTCTCTTGGTCTATTACTAAGATGTTATGTAAATAGGAATGGATAAGGCTATACTGACTTAGATTCTTCTCCTTAGCAAATGATATTGATAATAACAACAGTGAAATAACAGGTATTCTTTTCTTTTTACATTAGCCAGATGGAACATGAATGGACCCCATAGATAGATAGATAGATAGATAGATAGATAGATAAATTGATCAAAAGATTTTTTTTTAATTGGTCTATCAATGTTTAATGTTGAAAGGGCAAGATTGAAATAGAGCAGAAATTAGTCCTTGAAGTTCAGCCCTTGGGGGGTTTTCAAATAATTGCTACTCCAGCATGTCTACTTAGGCAATTTCTTATCTACCTAATGCTGTCATGCATCCCCATGGAGCTGCGTTAAGTAAAAAGGCACTCAGTTATTTATAAGAAATATGTTGAGCATTTATATACCATACTATACAGCTTTGGCATGATTTCCAAGTGCTTGAAATTTCCCAATGTCATAGCTGATTTCTAATCTCATGAATATTTAAATGATTTAAGTATCCAAGTACAAAACTAGCAATTAGAGTGGAAACTGGGGAGCTTGCTAAATGTCAACCCTGATGGTTGTTTATAAAACAAATTCTCAGGCCTAAATGCCATAATATGCAAACAAGGGAGCCCTGTATTCACCCTCAGATATCATGTTTACTCAGGTTGTATCATTATTTTTCACTTGCTACATGAAATGACTCTATCTGCCTCAAAGGGTTTTTAAGTGGGGCACTGTGGAGGAGGAGAATTTGACCAACCTCAAAAACTGGCATGGCTTTAAAGGTTATGTTAGCTTACCTAGGCTGTGGTTTCATTCATAGATGATGACAGAACCTTGAATTTTTAACTGTGAGCCTATCCTATTAAATCTCTCTTAGGTTTTCCAAAGGACTTCTTTAAAAAAAATCATCATGGAATGACTTCAAAGCCATGAAAAAGTTCCATTTTGTTTTTGGTGAGGATCAGTGTTTTTAAGTGCCCCCACTATGTGCCAGGCACTTACGAGAACTTTTTTTCTTTTTGGATTCTGACACTACTATTTATTAATTCCTCCTATATTTGTAGCATATATAAATTTGATGATCACATCTTCTATGCCTTCATCCTAGTCATTGATGCAAGCATTAAACTTTCTGGTGCCAAGCACACATCTCCCGATCATTCTAAGGGAGATCTCCTGCCAAGTTAACGTTGAACCATTAATGACTACTCTTTAGGTAAGATCTTTTAACCACTTCCAAATGCACCTTACTGTAATAGACTAGCTCTCTCTATCTTGCTTAAAAGGACAGCATGAGAAACTTGGTCAAATGTTTTAAGAAAATCTAAGTAAATTATAGATAGCCTCCTCATCTGCCAGGCTCATCTCACTGTCAGAAATGGAAATCACTTACAACACTTTTCAATTTCAAATGCTCTCCCATAAACGTTCTGATTGGTTTAATTCATTTCCCACTAACCTTATTCTGCTCATTGTTAGTAATATTTTTTCTTACAGAATTTGAAGTATGTTTTTTTATTGAAGCTGTTAATAAAAAACAAAAAAACAAAATCAAGGGAAAGGTTTTTTTCTCTTTATCTTAGACCAGAGCTCTGTTTAATATAATACTCATCTGATATAGGATAGACAGGTAGGGCAGGCCCCTTGTCTTCAGAACACCCTGTGAGAGGAGGGAGGAGGCTGAGTTGTTTCCATTAGCATTTTTCCATAGCTGGGAGGCTGTGTGGTGTACTGCCAAGAACAAAGGCCTGGGCATCAGAAGACCTATGCTCAGAAACATAGTGAAGAACATCAGAGGTGATTTATTTTGATGTGGAACTGACCCAGAATCCCTTCTACAATATGACTACCAAGTGAATATCCTTCCTTTTCTTGAAAACCTCAAAATCCTTTGACTTCTGAGGCCCAGCTATGTGACACCACCCTTCCCCCCATTCCTGTTTTCATGCCTCCTTTTGTGTTTGTCTTCCCCTTTTGGCTGTAAGTTCATTGAGGACAGAGACAATCCTTTTTTATTAATTGTATCCCCAGCCAATACTGCATAGTAGGTTTTAATAAATGTTTATTCGATGTATTAGATTTGGATATAGCATGTGCATGCAAATACAATGTAATTCTGAGGATTGATTGTATGCAATCCAGGGAACAGTAATAGTTTAGTTTCTGTGGAACACAGAATGTGTGAAGTCAGAGAAGGTGAAATTAGTCTGGAAAGGAAAATTGGACACATTTTATAGAGGGAATTACATGCCAGGTTGGAGATTTTGTCTTTTTTTCCTAGAGGACAGAGAAAATCACTGAAGTTGAATGGTTAGATCACTTTATGTAACTTTTCCTCTCAGGTTTCCAAGGATTTCCACTGCAGTTTCTGAAACTCTACTCAGATAATTAAGCTTTCATAAAAATCTCTTTAAAAAGCCTAGCACTACAGAGTTGGTTGAGTATTTTCATACTTTTCTCCCCAGAAAAGAGATGTGACCCGCTCATGTCTTTTGATCTTATTTCATCAACTAAAAGGCAAATTCTAAGTTCAGGGACTCTGTATCTTATTTTCCCATGATGCTGAGCTCTTAGTGGCTGTGTGGTAAACACTTGTCAAACTGAGTTCCTTTGGTTCAATATCATGTACTGATCTTTTTTATAGAGATAGTTTTAGGCACGTAGTACCCTACTGCACAGTGCACTGGACCATACTGACCAACACATGTTACAGATTTCAGTGGCACTTGGGGAGTAGCAGGTGACAGTTTTGATGAATCTATCTATGGAAAGACTGAAAGAGGTACCTTGCCAGCTGTTCTCCAGCACGTCCCCCAAGCTTTTGAGCTCCTGCCACTGTCAATGGACTATGATTGACTTTGGGAATCAAGATACATAAATTAGTCAAAATAGTTGCCTTTGATGCCATTTTCAATGTTTGTCACAAAGAAACAAGAGAATAATTTCTCTCTAAGAAAATTTCTTTTTCCAATTCCGTTGAGTCAAAGTAGAGGAGACAGACAATTCCTACTTCAAAACTAACTTCTGTGCATTAGCGCTCTTGCTAACTACTAACTGATGTTCCTAATAGAAAAAAAGAGCAAAAGGTTTGTGTAGCTCATAGCCCAGTCTCCCCAAGCTCTGGTCTCGCATTAAACATGTACAATCCTAGAGGTGACCCTAAAAAGTCATTCTCTTTGGCTTATTATTTTACTTGGTGAAGAGGCATCTTATAGGTTGCTACATATAACATACATGAAATATAAAGGACATGTAAGAGCACCTCTTCCCATCTTCTTACCCCTGCCACAATCAAAGGTATAAAAAGCACATACAGAACTCACAAAACTCACTGTTTCTCTGGTCCGCTTTTCCAGAGTCCTATTCCCTAGCACCCACCTCCCACTCCCAATTCCCACACATATTTGTTCCAACGTATGATTTGAACTCCCCCCTAGAGAGTAAATACGCGTTAGAGCTCCTATACAAGTGAAATCCTCTTTTACCTTCTAGAGGGCCATGAGGCCCTTTGTAATCCCCGCCCCCCCCCCCCCCAAAAAAGGAAATGCAATTAATGTGGCTAAATAGACAAGCCCTTTCTCATTTTATCTTCGCTATCCAAACCATTTACTTTAATTGTTTCCTTCTTGGTAAATTATATCTCCTCTTCACCCAACAGTACCTGGCACATTGTAGGTGCCTAATAAATGCCTACTTATGGACTGATTAATAGCAGAGTGAAAAGTTGAAACTCTCTGCTCCTTTGAAATTTAGCTTTTGCTCTCTGACTATATCTCTACCTAACATTAGGTTCCATGTGCACAAAATCTCTTTCCAAGGGTCAAAATGCTTGTGACATTGCCTTTCTATAACTATAAGGCTGAATTCTAGGACTCTCAAATTTGGAATTTCTTGAAATGCAGTATCCAAGTCTGGTGCTGCCCATAAAATTTCCCTTCTTTGGCTAGAAGGTGAAATTTTAGTATTAAAAAACCTCCAACTGGAGTTAAAAAGTCTCCACCCCTTCAGGACAGAAAGAAGACAAAAACGGCTCTTAGAACTGGGGATTGTTGGGGTTACTGGTTACTTTACACCATATCATCTGTCTTTACACAGACTCTGGGAAGTTCTTAAAGCTAAAAGCCCATACAGGGAAATGCATCAGTCTCTCTTTTCTGCTACTTATTTTGCCAAGGAGAATCATAGGAAGGACCTAGTCATGACCCTGATGTCACTGAGGAGGAGAGACCTCACATGAAGCCCTTTGCTTACTCTGTTCAAAAGATTTGCACATCGGTTGTGGCTGCCAGATCTAGTCGCAACTTTGGACAATGATGAATACTTCTTTAAAAATTAATTTAATTTTTTCAGTTCCACATTCTCTCTCTCCCTCCATTCGCTGCCTCATCCATTAAGACATCAAGAAATACAATACTCATTATAAATATGAAGACATGCAAACCATGCTTCCACATTAGTCATGTTCTGAGGGAAAAAAAGAAAAAAAAGGAAAAAAAATGCTTCCATTTGAATTCTAAGTCCATCAGTTCTCTATCTGGAAGTGGAAAGCATTTTTTATCATGAGTTTTTGGGAGCTGTGGAACATTGTATTGATCAATTACTAAGTCACAGTTGATTATCTTTACAATGTTTCTGTTACTATGTAAATTGTTCGTCAGGTTCTGCTCACTTCACTTTGCATTGGTTCATATAAGTCTTTCCAGGATTTTTATGCATCCACAACCTTCGTCATTTCTTATAGCACAATAGCAGTCCTTGCTCTCTATGCCATAGGGGGCAGCTAGGTGATGTAGTGGAGAAGAGTGCTGGGTCTGGAGTCAAAAAAGACCGAAGTTCAAATATGACCTCAGACACTGGCTGTGTGGCCCTGGGCAAAGTGACTTAACCCCTGCCTGAATAAAACCGGAGAATGAAATGGCAAACCACTCCATTATCTTTGCTAAGCAAACCTCATGGTGGGTCCACAGGGTCACAAAGAGTTGGACAAACTAAACAAGAGAGCGTATACCATGTTCAGCCATTCCCCAGTGGATTGGCATCCCCTCAGTTTCCAACTCTTTGCTACCACAAAAAGGGCACCTATAAATATTTTCACACATGTGGTTATTTTTCTTTTTCTTTTGATCTCCTTGGGATGTAGACCTAGTAGCAGTATTGCTAGATCAAAGGATGTGTGGAGTTTTATAGCCCTTTGGGTATAGTTTCAAGTTCTCTAGAATTGGACTAGGTTACAGCTCCACCAGCAGTGCATGAATGCACTATTTTCCCCCATCTCCAGCATTTGTCATTTTCCTTTTCTGTCATACTAGCCAATCTGATGGGCATGAAGTAGTGCCTGAGTTGTTTTAAATTGTATTTCTCTTTTTATTTTCAATTTAGAGCATTTTAGGTAAGTGTTTCTTAGAAGAGAACTGGATGACTGGGAGGGATAGCATTCCCTAAAAACACAAAACACAGTGTGAGGATGGAATGAACAGAGAAAAACAAACATAGGAAATAAGGTTTCTTAAGGGGAGATACTCCACAGTCAGTACAAGGGTAGTCAGGGAGAATGAACACATATGTGACAGTCAGCTGGGGTCCCTGAGGGAATTAGTTCAGTGAAAGAAAGTAGAGTCAAGCAGGACCATTAGGGGCAGGGGGTAGGGAGCTCAGACTTGGAGTGTGTGTATGAAGGTTTAGGACTGGTCCTGACTCATGCTGGAGGATATTGCTAGTTGGTTGATATTCAAATTCACCAGTGTCAGGAAAGGGGACTTTGAGTAATTATTGCTTGTCTTATTCTGACAGAGTAAGTCAGATTTGTTTGTTGGGTTTTTTTTTAAGTTTTCTGGGGGATTCTTCATTTAGTTGATTGGAGGGGGCTACTTTATTACTTATATCATCCCCAGAATAATACTTCTTTTTAAAAAATTATATTTTTTCCATATATATGTAAAAGCAATTTTTAGCATTCATTTTAAAAAGATGAGTTCCAAATTTTCTCCCTTCCTCCAACCCCTCTCCTTTATGAGAAGGCTAACAATTTGATTATGCATATGTGTGTGCATATATATGTGTGTGTGCACGCGTGTATACACACGCATATTTATACATATGCATACATACATGTATAAACATACATGTATATGCATATATTATACATGTGCAGTCATGCAAAACATATTTCCAATTAGCCATGTTGTAAAAAAAAAACACAGAAAAAACCCCACAAGAAATAAAAAAAAATATAAAAATGTATGCTTCAATCTGCTTTCAGAGTTCATCACTTCTTTCTCTGGAGGTGGATAGCATTTTCCATCATAATTCCTTCAGAATTGTCTTGGATCATTGTATTGATCAGAATAGTTAAATCATTCTCAGGTGATCATTGTACAATATTGTTACTGTGTACAATGTTCTCCCTTCACTTTGAATGTGTTCATATAAGTTTTCTCAAGCTTTTGTGAAACCATAATGCTTGTCATTTCTTATTGCACAATAGTATCCCATCTCAATAATGTGCTGCAATTTGTTCAGCAATTCCTGAATTGATGGGTATCCTTTCATTTTCCACTTCCTTACTAACACAAAAAAAATGACTTTAAATATTTTTCTACCATAGAGGTCCTTTTCTTTAAAAAAAATTTTTTTTGGATACTGACCTAATAGTGGTATTTCTTGGTCAAAGGGCATGCACAGTTTTATAATTCTTTGGGCATTGTTCCAAATTATTATTCTGAATGATTGGATGAGTTCACAATGCCACCAACAATGCATTAGTATCTCAATTTTTCCATATCTCCTCCAACATTTGTCATTTCCTTTTTCTGTCATATTAGCCAATCTGATAAGTATGGGGTGGTACCTCAGAGTTGTTTTAATTTGCATTTCTCTAATAGTGATTTAGAACATTTTTCATATTACTATAGAGAGCTTTGATTTCTTCAGAAAACTGTCTTGTTCATATCCTTTAACCATTTATTAATTGGGCAATGACTTGCATTCTTATAGATATGACTCATTTCTCAAAATAAGGCCTTTATCAAAGAAACTTGATATAAAAATTTTTCCCCGAGTTTTCTGCTTTCCTTCTAATTTTGACTATATTGGATTTGTTTGTGCAAAATCTCTTAAATTTAATGTAATTGATATTGTCCATTTTACTTCCCTTAATGTATTCTATTTCTTGTTTTGTCATATATTCTTCCCTTATCCATAGATCTGATAGGTAAAATATCCTAAAAATAGGTAAAATATGCTCACCTAATTTTCTTATGATGTTACTCTTTATTTCTAAATCCTATACCAACTTTGACCTTATCTTGGTATATGGTATGAAATGCTGGTCTTTACCTAGTTTTTGCCAAACTGCGTCAGGACAATACTTCTATGAAACAAATCAAAAGAAGACAGTAGATTTAATATCAATAATTAGCAGTTATATAGGACTTCAAGTGAATTTTCTCATTCAAATGACTGATACAGCAACATTATCATTATCACCATTTCACAGATGAGAAAACTGAGGCTGAATGAGGAACTTGACCAGGGTCACAATTTGCCCAGTGAATGAGGCAAGATTCAAACTCAGGTCTTCTTTACTCAAAGTCTAAAAGTCTATCCATTTTACCACATAGCTGTTTAGATTTGGGTGATCTTCTTGAGATATACTATTAACAAGGAACCTTCCATTTAGAGCTTAAAAAAAATAAGAACAGAAAGAGAGAGGACAAACAACCTTGGAAAGAAATGACAATTTAGCCAATGTAGGAGTTACACAGAAAGCTAGTGTAGAACCAATTGGAAGATTTTCTCTCCCTGATTTAGGAAGGGCCCAAAGGAAAAGTGTGAATTAAAATTGCTTTTCTCTTCAGTTAGTCAACAAGCATTTTTTAATTGCCTACTATGTGCCAGAGGCAGCTACATGGCTCAGTGCATAGAGGACTGGACCTGAAGTCAGGAAGAACAGAGTTCACCTCTGACTTCAGATGCTTACTAGCTATGTGACCCTGAATAAGTCACTTAATGTCTCTTTGCTTTTATCCTCTGGAGAAGGAAATGACAAACCAGGCTACTATCTTTGCCAAGAAAACTCCACGGACAACATTGGTCTTCTATGTCTTATAGGGTGATGAAGGGTTGGTTACCATTGACCAGTAACAGTACTATTCACTGATTAATATATTTCAATGATTAGTATAATTCTTCTCAAAGACTTTAGGTAGCTCCCTCTTGATTTTTGAATAAAATAGAACTCCTGTCACCTCCCTCTTATGGCTCCCCATAATCTCCTAGTTTATCTTAAAACCTGTTTTTATACATGGTTTCCATTGACACACAGTAGGCATAGGCCTTAGCTGAACTGTGCTATTACCTCTTCCTGACCATGCCTTCCCTTCTTCTCACTACTTATATTTATGCAGCCCACCTATGATGGCTACAATCCTCTCCTCTGTCTGCCCGTTGAAATTCTTCTTGTCCTCTTCCCTCAATACTTATATCATGCTGCAAATCTTTTTACCAGCAAAGACTCCCATTCCTCCCTCACCCGCTTGCAAGGGTTCACTCCTTCCCAAATGTTCTTCAAGTATGATGACAGCTGATCAGTATACCTAATTTAGAACTTAGCTAAGATACACGTCATAAACCCCTGAGAAGGTGACTGGCATTTTGTAGACACTTAACGATATTTGGGGAATTTGAATTTAAGTCTAATAATAAAACATCATCATCACAATGCTTTACTATATGAAATGCTCCCTAGGAGGTTAGGTGCAATCAACAACTGAGATTATAATATGGATACATAAAAGGAGATGTGCTAGAGTGAATAAAGGCCCAGTCTCGGAGTTAAGAAGAATTAGGTTCAGATCCTGCCTCTGAAACATAAGTAGTTGTAGTGTGATGAGCAGATTATTTAACCTTGCAATTCTTCCCCCTAATCCTCAAGACTAGATGACAGATTTATTGTGACTTTGCACACTCTCATGCGCTCGGGAAATCCTAGGTGGAATGAAAAGAAAAGAAGTTGTGGGAGGAGGCAAAGAGCATACAGGTAGCACTAATCCAATTTATACACTAAAATTTAAATCCCCTTAAGACTATTCAGGCAAAAGAGGATATTTCACACTAGCCAAAACTGTAAGTTTCCATATCTTGTAGTATTCATCATTTAAGTGTCATTCTGTTCTGCTGAAGAGCAAATGCCCCAAATGTTAAGTTGAAAATATTTTTTCTTTTCCTTCTTTTTCTTATCATCTCTTTTGAGATTATTTCCCAAATTCTCACATTCTTGGGATAGATGAAAGGGCAGCTACTCAGATTCCAAATCTGTGGCTCCATACTCTGAGGACCATCACTCAGAAGCCCCCACTAGTACATTCTCCTTTAATAGTGAGCTACTTGATATCACTGAGGTAGCTAGATATAGCAGAGTATTAGCTAGCTAATTAATACTGTTGAATTTAGGGGCAGCTAGGTGGTGCAGTGGCTAGAGCACCAGTACAGAAGTCAGGAGGACCTGAGTTCAAATCTCACCTCAGACACTTGACCCTCACTAGTTGTATGACCTTGGGCAAGTCACTTAACCCCAACTGTCTCATTCTGGGTCATCTCCAGTCATCCTGAGGAATATCTGGTCGCTGGATTCAGATGACTCTGGAGGAGAAGTAAGGCTGGTGACCTGCACAGCCCTCCCTCACTCAAAACAAAGTCAAGTGCAAGTCATGTCATTATTTCTCTCATGGCATGGTCTTCTTCTGCAATGAAGGACACACACACACACACACACACACACACACACTGTTGAACTTGAAGGCAGACTTTAGTTCAAATCCTTTTTAACAAGTCAAACTTTCAGCCTCAGTTCCCTCATCTACAAAATAGGGACAACATTTCCCTCACACAGGTGTTTCAAGGATCAGATCCAATGACATATCTAAAGCACTTTGCAAATCTTAAACACATCAATAGCAACACATATGTTATATACATAATATATAAAATAAAAATGTAAGTGTCATGTAAATGCAAGCTATTATAGTTATTTCATAGTTACAAATTCACCCTCACTGGAGGGAGTTTTTCAATAGTTATTAAGTTATTTCTACTTAATGACATGGTAAGAATGACACGGTAAGAATGACACGGTAAGAATAGCTGCCACCGAACATTCCCTTCATAAATCTTGGGCATACTCTTCCCAAAATATATAGAGTCACAGTATATAGAGTGGGTCCATCCACAGAATATGCAGAGGGCTGGCCATCGAGGCAGTTCTGCCTTTGACTTACACTAACTATATCTCGAGCACGTGATTTATTGTCCCTCTTATGATTCTCATGATAATAGTGGTATTGAGTGGCATTTCTATATTTACACATATTTTATTAATTAAGAGTTTCAGATGAATTGCTGATATACTTCTGTGGAGGCAATTTTCATACTAGGAGACTCTTATACTAGTCAAAATATATGTCCATTTCCCCTCAGCTTTCAAAAGCAGCTAATTGAGACACTGATTTAATTAATCATGAGGCATTTATTAAGTCTTTACTATATACCAGGCATGGTTTTGGTCTTCAGGACACAAGGGCCAAAAAAAGAATATTGGTCCTTGACATTACTTACATTCTATCAAAGCGAATGACCTCTACATTGTAAGTGAATGCTACACACACACTCACACGCGCACACACACACACACACACACACACACACACACACACACACTAAATCTATGGTAATTTGGAGTAGGGCCCAAGCTGCTGGGGGAATTAAGAAAGGCATGCAGGAAATGGGGAGGGAGCAGCTTGAGAGAAGCTAGGGATTCTCTGAGGCGGAGATGAAGAGAGAGCATATTGATGGCGCACAGGACAGACCATGCCAAAATTTTAGTTATGCAAGTGTTACTTAATGGCAAAATTACAAGTGTGTATGTATCCAGATGCATTTTTTTTTCATTTCACTCTTAGGACAAGCAAATGCCAAGAAAATAAGATTACATAAAAGTTTTATTTTTTGTTTTCATTTTTGTTTTTAACTTGGTTTTTAAGATATGTTCAACAGTCAGCACCCAAACCCATCTCCTATCCTTTTGTCTCTACAGTGCTGTATAAATAAGTCTAACGTCGAGATTTCGGTGCCTGTGGTTCTGCAGTATCCTAATTACTGAAGAATAATCCATTACAGACTCCAGAATATACTTACTAAGGCCAGGAAGTATATATAGCCTTGTCCACAAGGGATGTCTTTTTATATGTTCACAAGACATTATAATTAACCAGAAAATTCAAGTTCTAGTCTTTAAAGATTTTTCTATATTGAGTAACAATGTCTCAAACACAGGAAGAGAGGGAGGCTTGGGGTACAAGATAAAAGGACCACAGATAGATGGCTCCTAAAACTTAGCAAGTTAACTTACAGGCTTTTTCTTCTAGCAAACCTCCCCTCCCTGTAGTTTCTCAATGTCTACTCCTCCTCCTTCTTCTCTGTCTGCCCCTCTCTGTCTGTCTCTGTCTCTCTCTCTGGAAAATCACTAATGCTCTTTCTGATGTGACAGATTATAATGATAATGTTTGGTGCCTTTCTTTGACACTCCAAAGAAACCACAGAGCCTGCAATAGACAGGACCGGAAATAGATCTTATTTAGGGACTGCCAGAGCAGTGACTTTTACTAAAAGTCTGGTTCGTTTTCCATGAAAAAACTTCCATTACTGGTTGGAATTGTTATTCACTGGAATGCTTTGACACCCCCTCCTTCCTTTATTGAAAAAAGCTTGGCTGTCAGGTTGGATAGGTTTAATTAACACATAAACTTGAGTTGTGGAGAGATTTTTCCCTTTCCTCCTGTAACAGAGGCCTAACAATTCACTTCCTGGGGAGAAAATGTTTGAAGTAGTGGGTGAACTTGAGAAAACTCCCTCCAGTGAGGGTGAATTTGTATTCACCTCTTGCCTACAGCTACAGATCTCCTGAGACTTTCAAATGTCCCAATATATTTAATCTTTAGGAACAGGGCTCTCTTCACACACCACAGAAAACCACATCGTCCCACAGGAAATAAGCACAAACTGTCCATGGCCAATAGGAAAAAACTCTGTTGCTTTTGTTCAGGTGAATCTATTTCAGCCCCGGTGGCATAGGTGAAAATTGTTCATCCCGTGAGGGATGAACAAGCTCCTCTTTGGCCCGTAACACTGATTGGGATTACTTAGAAATTCTGTTGTCAGTCAGAAAGTATCTAGTGAGCACCTCCCCTGTTCTCAGCACTGAGTTAGACACTGTGAAGATGCCCAAGAAATATAAGGCAGTGCCTGCCCTCACGGTACTTAGAGTCTAGTAGAAGAGATTAAGAGTGGTAAAATTGTAACACTACATAGGACAAATTTGGAGTTAGAGATCTTGCATTTAAATTCCCTCCCCCCATCATTTCAACTCAAGAAATATCGAGTGTTAGTACTAGTGATAAAAAGACATACTTCCCCAGTCCTTAAGGACTTCTTTCTACTAGATAATACAACAAAAAAATATAACAAATACAGCACAATTTGAGAAGGGTGAGAATACTTACTGATGTGGGGGTGGTGGAATTAGAGAGGGCTTCGTGGAAAAAGAAACACTAGTTTTGAGCATTGAAGGAAGAGAATATTATAAGAGGGAAAGAAAGGAGAATGGGTGCGTATTCCTGGAATGAACAATTGCTTTTTCAATGCACTGAAGTGGAATATAGAAAAGAAAATTTTAGAATCATGGAATTTCAGCATCTGAATAAATCTTAACAGCCATCTTGGAGGCAGAAAGGTGGCACAGGGGATAGTGCATCACCTGGATTCAGGAAGACTCATTTATGAGTTCAAATCTGGCCTCAGACACTAGTTATGTGACCCTGGCAAGTCATTTAACCCTGTTTGCGTCAGTTTCCTCATCTGTCAAATAAACTGGAGAAGGAAATGGCAAACTATTCCAGTATCTTTGCCAAGAAAACCCCAAATGGAGTCACAAAGAGTTGGATGTGACTGAAAAACGACTGAACAAGAGCCATCGTATTTAATCTATATCCCCAAGAGAATCCTTTTTGAAAGATACATGTTAAGTGATTGTTCAGCCATTTCTTGATTACCTCCAATGAATAGGAATCCAAGACCTTTCCCTTCTCCCTCACCCCCAAGGTAACTCAATCCATTTTTTTTAAAAGTAGCTTGAATTGTTAGGAAGTTTTATTTTTTGTTTTTGTATCTATAT
The DNA here is from genome assembly GCA_023548195.1 of Bettongia penicillata ogilbyi. Classification (NCBI taxonomy): domain Eukaryota; kingdom Metazoa; phylum Chordata; class Mammalia; order Diprotodontia; family Potoroidae; genus Bettongia; species Bettongia penicillata. The sequence goes on from JAJHZJ010000091.1 coordinate 833,184, forward strand.
CTAGTCTATGTTTGCTTTTTTGTACCCTTGACTCATTGCTCTTAGTATTAAGCTATTTGTTCAAATAGGAAAAATAAGATCACTCTTCCACATGACATTTTTTCATATATGGAGAAGTCTGGTTACATTTTGAAAACTATCCTTCATTAGGTAACTGTATTCTTATTGCAGGGCAGATAGGTGGTGCAGTAGATAGAGCACTAGTGCAGGAGTCAGGAGGACCTGAGTTCATATCTCACCTCAGACACTTGACACTCACTAGCTGTGGGACCTTGGGCAAGTCACTTAACCCCAATTGCCTCATCCTGGATCATCTCCAGTCATCTTGATGAATATCTGATCACTGGATTTAGATGGCTCTGGAGAAGAATTGAGGTTGGTGACCTGCACAGCCCTCATTGAAAGCAAAGTCAAGTGCAAGTCATGTCATCATTTCTCTGATGGCATGGTGTTCTGTGAAAACGGAGGACAAAATGTCTTGTCTTATTGCAGTGCCCAAGAAATTGTTGCCCAAGTTTAGGAGTTATATCGTTATATCTTAATCTGAGACCCTTACATGACCCTTAAGTCATGTCCATGCCATTGTCTACTCCTTTACAAACTGGCAATGTTATTTAATAAAAACATTGAGCAGTAGGACCTGCAACCAAAGGTATAGTCTAGAGAGGATCATGTTGTATTGACATATATTGAATTTGCATTTCACCAAAACCCCTTTTTGTTGTTTCAAACAAAATGCTTTCTAGCTTTGCCTCACTTACTAGCTGTTTCCACTACACTGCATTACCACCTGTTCTAGTCCTTTGAGGCTAGTTTGAATAATATAAGTGCAGCAATGTATATTATAACTCAGAGGCATGGCCTGGATTAGGTCTATGAGAGTGGAGTTATATGAACTTTGGGCCACTCAGGTACAAATACAGAACACATAAAATCTTAGTATAACAGTATGAAAACATTTGTTCCTCATTTCTCTTATGCTTTCTCAAGGAAGGGAGCCAGGAAAACATTCCCAGGAATAGTGGAGAGTGAAGCAAAGCTTTGACTTGAAATCGGTCCCCTTGGCTGGTTCCCAAATGTTTTGCAGTTTGGATCAATCAAGTTGCTTGCTTCGGTAGCTAGTGATTTGAGCCTCTATGGGTTTAAATGTTCATTTTGTTCCAAGAGACATTGCCTCAGAAAAAAAAGATCCTTCAAAGTTCACAGAGCATGCAGCATGGGCTGCCTTAGTTTTCTTGGAGTATCGCTGCTCACCTGAAGGCTCAAGATGAGCTTAGCCAATGGGAAAGCCAATAACACTATTGGGGCATCAATTCTATCCATGCTAGCCCATAAGAAATGCTATGGAAGGGGTACAGACATAGTTGAGGACATTCTCTGAACCCTGTGGAAGCTCATCCTTCAAAGAGGTAAGTGTTGGGAAACCTCACTCTCCTCTATCTTAGCCAGCACAATCCAGAACCTGAGGGAGATGGACAAAGACAGCTCTAGCCAAAGCTTTAATATGTGGTCCAATCTCTCTCAGTTTCTGACAACCTAGGAGGAAAATTGAAGGTCCTTTTATGTCTCTTCCTTAGACCTAGAGTAGAGCTAATCTTAAGAAGTTGCTTCCCAGGGGCAGTAGGTGGTGTGCTGGGTAGACCACTGGCCTTGGAGTCAGGAGGACCTGTGTTCAAATCTAGCCTCAGACACTTACTAGTTATGTGACCCTGGCAAGTCACTTAAACTCAATTACCTTAAAAAAAATGTTGAGGAACAAATACCTTGCTCTCCTCTTGGTCCACACTCTATTTTCATACATACATATGTACATGTACATATATACATACACACATATATACATACATACATATGTATATATGTATGTATATACATACATATATATATGAAAATCTAAGAGTTATAATGCCTCCAAATTATATCCCAAGTCAAATGTCCCTCTAAGTAAATGATATACTTTCCTCTTGGTCCAAGGGCATTCTAAGACTAGAAGTCTACCAAAACCTTCAGTCCCTTCCCAGAATCCTACTTTTAGGAACAAATACTTCACTTCTTCTACCCAGATGAATTCTACTTTGACTGGAATCATTTTAGCTTGCCTAGTTTGGTAAGGCATTCCATTCTAAAAAAGGTCTCACTCCCTAGTTTTGTAATATCTATACTCACAGTGTGTGTGTTGGGAGGAGAAGTACAGGTGGAGCATGGAAAGAGACACTTGTTCTTTGCTCACTGGGCCCTTTTCTATTCCTGATTTGCCACTAGCATGATTACCTCTTTATATATGATTTAGTTCCCATCCACATATGCATCCATCCATCCATCCATCCATCCATCCATCCATCCATCCACCCATCCATCCATCCAGTCATCTATCCATTATATAGAGAGAGACTTAGACTCCCACTATTGGTCAGGATAAAAGTATAGTAGCCACTCATAAGACTGATCTCACTGATGATCTGTACTCTGCCAGAAGCTTTGATTTACCCTCTTTCTGACTTGGGCTCCTGTACCCCTCTTTAGACATCATAGTCACCCCTTATTCCTGGTGCTGGATAGTGCAGACGCTTGACTGGCTTTAAGTCTGCTGAGCTCAAGCAATCCACCATCCTCAGACTCCCCAGTAGCAGGGCTTACAGGTGTACACTATGTCTGACCTCAGTTCATTTTAATAAACATTTCTCCCAAAGTAGAGAAGATTCTCTTCTAACTTCTCCAAGAGGCAGCTTCTCAACTCCCCACCCAGAATGCCTCCTTCCCTTGTACTTCCATTGTAGTTCCACTTCTTTGAGAAGAGAGACCTCTAGAATAGCTAACACACAAAGGTGCAAGGAGGAGAAAAGTTGCTGGCTTCCTTCTCCCCTGCTTTCGTGACCCCTAGTGGCATTTCTCTGGTGTCCCTCAACTTCTAGCATGTGTCCTTGATGGTCCTCCAAGACCACTCCCTTAAAATGCTGGGTTAACCTTCAGACACATATGAAAAACATGAGTTATATACAATGGTGCTAGTAAAATGCTGAAATGCATATAATGTAAGTCTTCCCATGTTTTTTCTAAAACCATTGAGCTCATCATATCTTATAGTACAATATTATTCCATTATATGCATATTTAACAACTTGTTTAGCCATTCCTCAGTGAATGGGCATCCCTGCCATTTCCAGTTCTTTGCCACTGCAAAGAGAGCTGCTATAAACATCTTAGAACATAGAGGTTCTTTTCCTTTTCATAAATTAAAAATAAAATTTAAAACAACAAAGAAAAGGGAAATGGATTGAATTAATAGAAGATGCATTTAAATTGGATATTTTCATTTTTCTTTGGCTACATTAAAGCCTTTAAAATTGGCAAAAACAAAAAGAAATCAATATAGTGTTAATGTATATGTGTAACATATTCTTGAGGGTTCTAAGGTCAGGGAGTAATTGCAAGTAAATGAAACTAAACAGAAAAGATTTCTTCTAGGAGTAAACAACCTCTTTCTTCAAGAAGAGTAAGATTTTGTAGGAACCTGGATGTGTACATTGTCAGAGAGGAGAGTGATGAATGTCTGGTGTACAATTGGATTTTAGGTTCATGTTAAGGAGTGTGTGTTTGTGTGTGTGTGTGTGTGTGTGAGGGGGTGTAAAAGGGGACTGAAGTCAGGATTTTTCTTTCAGAATAATGAATATTCAGTTGTCCTCCAAAGTCAGAATCAGTGGGTTCATTCAACAGCCATCCAACAGACATCTCTTAAGTATCTACTATGTGTCAGATACTGTACAAAGACAAAAATAAAATGGTTATTTTCCCTTAAGGGTCTTGTGTGTGTGTGAGTTTGTGGGGTGTGTGTGTGTGTATGTGTGTGTGTGTGTGTGTGTGTACTTGCACATTTCCTCAATTGAGGATTCTTTCTCTTCTCTCCAGTTATACAGCTCTGCAGAATTCGGGAGGAGATGGCAACTTCTCCAGGAGGGAGTCGTCCCAAACAGATTCTACTGGTAAGAATGTGACAATGTTCCCTATCCTATGTTGAGAAAACAGCCCAAATGGCTCTGGATTGGGCCTCCAGATCGTTGGTACACATTAATTGCTGTAAAAGGAGCTTCTGGTTTGGGAACAGCCTGGTTTTTCCATCCAGGAGGGCATTCAGTCACATTAGAGAGAAGCAAAACCTGTTTGGAATTTTTGTTTTACTACAAGTCTTTAAACAAGCCCAAATAATGCTTTTTATGTGCATTCACAATTTATTTATATGCTATTTATATGCTAACACTGTACTATGTGCCAAGAACTGTGCTAGAATCCCTAGCTTGCTAGAAGATGCAATTCAAGTGCTAGCTCCTCCATGAGACACCCCAGGCTGATAATGCAGTCTCCCAAATTCCTTTGTATTTGTTTTATATATTCTAAAATTGTGCTTATCTGAATATAGAATGTCTCCCATCGGAAATGAGAAAATATATATGAAATTCTTTGTATCCTTAAAGTTTTATATATATATATTGACTATTATTGTTGCTGTTTTTATTATTAGTAATATTATATTGTTTAAGCTTTTTGACTGACATGAGGATGGTTAAGGGGAAAGGACTGCGGCATTAAGGCAAACCAATGAAAGAGAGCAGGGACTGTTTGATTTTTGTCTCTGTCTCTCAGATGCCTAGAACACAGGAGTGCTTAATAAATAGTGATTGATGTGGATAAAATGGAATGAAACCTCTAGACATGAGAGATGCAGAAATAATTAAGAACTGGTCCCTTCTTTCCTGGACCTCATGATCTCGAAGGGGAATTATAAGACATACGTATATATAAGACAACTGTAGTGTCAGCTACACAACTGTAGTGTCAACTAGAAATGGTAGAAATTTTGGTGCTGAGTGATAAGGCCAAGAAAGGGATGGCCATGTCACATTTGTACCCAACCTATCAGTCAGAAAAGTAAGGTTCATACAAGTACATCTTTTCCCTTTCTCTTTCTTCCCTTCCCCTTTTCTCTGCTCCCTTCATCCTTTTCCTGTATCATTTTTTTTGATCAGTCTTGCAAACTTGACTCCAGAAAGGCATTTTTGAAATGGCCTCTAAGTTATATACCTTTAGCTGTAAGTTTAGAACAAATCTTTTAAATATCACTTTCTGCAGTTGCCTGTGTTCGTCAGAGGTGGCTCACTTGTGGGGAACTGTTCTCTTCAGCGCATTGTGGCTGAGCCATAGAAAAGTCCCTCTTCATTCTCTTAAAAAGGAACATACCAGAGCAAAGCAAACATGCCGTTCATTTGTTTATACATCTCTTTCAGGATATATGTGTGATACAGCACCTATCACTAAAGGCCTGCCATTCCCCTCCTGCATACTCTTAGACATATCCAAGAGAAATACATTTTTATCTCTCTCATTTTCAAATGCTACACTAAAATCCCTAAGGGAATTGAAAGCTAGAGAACTGCATTAGAGAAACCGTTAAAACTACTGATGCCTACTGAAAAGGCAACCCATTTAGAGACAAGCCTGGTGAGAGATAACACACTTATACTCCTGTAAAGCTGGCCCTTTGTTTTCATCACTAGGGAACATGAACACTTAAAGGGGGTTTCTGTAGCTTGAAAGTTTATCTATTTTTCCTCTTCTACAGCCCAGATCTATCTGGCAGCATTTTTAAAGATCAAATCAAATAAAATCTCTTCTATCAGGGTAGGTATCTCTGGCCCACAATGACCTCCTTTGCTCTCAAGTCTGTAGCATTTAGTGTCTGTGTTAATGTATGATACTGCCTTGAGGTGATATATGGTAGTTTCAAGTCCCTGAATGCTTTCTTCTTCTGCTAAATAAATTGCTTTATTTTTATACCTCTTTAGTGCCTAGAATAGTTCTATAATTGACTGAGTAGTCCACTTGTTTATTTCAATTTAAGTTGCAAGGCTACTTTATATATATTTTCCTTTTTTTTTGATCCTTGAAGCCTGGTGCTGTTAAAAGAACAATGATTATTATTTTTCTAAAGGCAAACAGGATTAAGTGACTTGCCCAAAGTCTCACAGCTAGTATGTGTCTGAGGACAGATTTGAACTCAGGTCTTCCTGACTCCATGGTTAGTGCTGTATCCACTACACTACGTAACTGCCTCAAGAACCATGATTTTTACATCAGAGAACTTGGACTCAAGTCCTGCCTCTGACACTTTACCTGTGTGACCTTGGGTAAGTCTCTTAGCCTTCCTTGACTTTAGTGTCCTTATCTATAGAAATGAGGATTAGCGGCCTCTGAGGTCTTTTAGATTTATAATATGAAGATTGATACGATTTTGATACCCATTTAATAGATGAGAAAAGTGAAAGAGGAGTTGTGCATTGCAAAGGACAAATAGCTGAGGGTCTGGGGTGATATTTGAACTCAAGTATTTGTGACTTAAAGTCCAGCACTGTATCCACTATGTCATTCTAACTGGATGTACTCATGCATGCATTCAAATATGTGTGTATTTGTACATATGTATGCTTCTATATGTAGCCCTGATATAGATTTGTAAAGTTTCTGAAGGTTAAATTAAAAGGTAAGCATCCTATTATCCATATTATATTTAACCTTTATTCAAATTCTACATGTAGACTGCAATATGCTTACTTATCTTAGAAATACAGAACTTGATTTGGAATTCCTAAAAATTTAGACTAGGTTTGGTTGAAATTTATCTCCTCCTTATCAGTAAGAAAGGAGATATTTTTTAATGCACATGAACACTGAAACAAGGTTTAAGGGGGTGTTTTACTATACTCAGTGTACCAAGTATTTTCAGGTACTTCTCTATTAAAAGTGCTTGTAAACATTAAAGTGCTATAGAAATTCTAGTTACTATTTATTATTATTATGGAAACAGTGCACTTGTAAAATAAACAGGAGCCATATTGCCTAGAAAGGTGCTAATTTGAAATCTTTCACGTTGAAATAGGACATCTACCAAGTAACACTAGATTTGCCACTTTCTCATTGCTTTGGTGTGCCTGGAAACAATACACTTCTTGTTTTCTGTGAGAATATTCCATAGTTCAGACTCTTTCTGAATGTACTTTCCCTGTTATGCATCAGTGAAGCATGACCTCTCGTTCTGGGAGGAAGGACAGGTAAATGGCTGGTTTGTATGTTGACCTGGATCTCTCCCCTCACACTCAGGGGCATGTGAAGGAGAAGAAAACAAGCTTAGATCATAGCATCTCTTGGTGCAAGCTATTGAGCCCGATTTTGCACATAGTTCCAGAAGCTCCTGATTTAAGTTTGCCCTCCTTCTTTCTGGCCTAAACTCTCAAGGTGACTTAAGCTTTTGTAAATAGCACAGCATTTTTGTTGTTGGTGATGATGATGAAAATAAAAAGGTCTTTCCAATACTCACACATTTTAAAAATTATTATTTTAAATATTCTTTTCTTTTTAAATGTTGAGTTCAAAATTCTCTCACTCTCTCCCACTCTTCCCCCATTCACTGAGAAGACATGTAACATGACATCAATTATACATGTGAAATCATGAAAATATATTTCCATATTAACCATATTGTCAAAACAAAAGAGCAAGAAAATTATACTTCCATTTGCACTCAGAGTTCATCAGTTCTGCCTTGGGAGGTGGATCATTTTTTCATCATGAGTCCTTTGGAATTGTCTTAGATCATTTTATTGATCAGACTAACCAAGTTTTTCATGATTGATCATCATTACAACGTTGCTGTTGATGTGTACAATGGTACTTTTCACTTCATTTTGCAACAGTTTGTATAGATCTTGCCATGTTTTTATAAAATTACCCCCCTCGTCACTTTTTATAGCCCAATAGCGTTTTCATCACAATCATATGACACAACTAGTTCAGTAAATCCCCAATTGATGGGCATCTCTTTGATTTCCAAATCTTTGCTACAAGAAGAAAACTGAGATAAATATTTTTGTGTATACAAGTCCTTTTCTTTTTTTTTGTTAATTTGTTTGGATTACGGACCTACTAGTGGTATTTCTGGGTCTAAGGGTATACTCAGTTTTATGCCACTTTAGACATAGTTTCAAATTGTTCTCCAGAGTGATTGGATCAGTCCATTACTCTGCATATAGTACATTAATGTACCTTTTTTCTTTATCTTTTCCAGCATTTGTCATTTCAGATACATGTGAAGTGGTACCACAGAATTGTTTTAATTTAATTCTGATAATCAATAGTGATTTAGAATCCAATACTCTTTTTAAAAATTTTCGAATACTCAGAAATTCTTAGGCACTGATGTGAAAGGTAGAAGTAAAGTCAAATAATTAGTCATCTTCCAAATAAGTTGTTTCAAATTGGATAAGAATTTTAAACATAACTAGGATTATTTGGTGAGCTTACCTTTACAATGGGTTGCTTTGTTGGCCTTTGCATATATCCAACTACAGAAGCGTGGAAGGAACTAACATAAGCAACTCTCTTGGTAAACGCAATCATTGATTGACCCTCAGGGAAGACATAGTCCCTTCCTTAGGAAATAAGGGAATGTAACACAGGCAGTTCATCTCTCCCCACAGTGCATAGGTATGAGAACTCAAAGGAACAGGTATAATCTCATACCACCATCCTCATGCCTACCTTTTTCCTTGCCATCTTGAGAATCATTAATAAGTCATTTGGACACCCTCCTTAGCTGCTCAGGAGGAAAATGGGGAATTGTGGAATAATTCAATAGAATGCTTCCCTTGAATCTTTTAAGCTAGTAAGTGCTGATGTTACCATGAGCTGCATTGCTCAGACAATGGAGACAGGAGACAAATAGTCATCATGTGCCATCATGAGCAAGAGACTCTATTTCAAATCTCAGTAGCTGTCTCCCAGAAAACTTTTTTATGTGAATCCTTGGGTTGTGCATAAAGAAAGCTTAAGAGTCACAAAGGTCTAAACTCACTTGCAAGGTTTTCTTGTGCAGATTGTTTATAAGAGAGCAGAACTTTTGGAATAGTTCAGGTTAAAATGACCCCCACTTGCTGGAAAGTGAGAACAGCAGTAAGGGAACTATGAAAGATGGGGAGGGAAGCAGAAGGAGGAAAGAGAGGGGTGGCTATGCAGTGACTGCTAGTCTCTGTTGTAAATAGTAGGAAATCACAGTGACTAGAACAAATAATAATGAGCCACCAGGAACCATAGAAATGATCCCTAATATGGAGGGACACACCTCATCTTCTACCCCTTCCTCCAATGAGTGACACCTTTACTGGGAGCAGTGTAACATCAATGTGATACAAACAGCAGCCCCTATGGATATGCATGTATATTTCCAAGTTAAATTCATGAAATATAACTCTCTTCCTCAAAGACAAAACCAAAATATTCATTCAGATACCAGAAAGTCAAATCCATCATAGTAACAAAGAAATCTATACACATTGTCAATGCAGGGACCACGGCTATCCCCAAGTATTCCCTCTGTTAGGCCTCCCCACAAATAAGCTCCCTTAGACAAAATCACTCCCTCTCTTACTCATGCTAGTTGCTCTGCTCTGCATACACTCTCTCAGCTTTGCCTCGTTCTCTCTTCCTGTTCCACTCATTCAGCAAGCTCTTCCCAACATGGGCTTCATGTGACTCAGACTGTGGGCTGGGCCAGAGCTCAAAGTAGGTCACCTGGGTCTATTAAGGGTCAGGGAAAGTGTTCAAATTCCCTTTCCTTTACAGGAGGTAAGGAATGAAAAGTGAACATGTGAGCACTATCGATAGTTCTGAAAAGTCTTGAAAGAATAATGACCCTTCTGAAAAGCACCATTTTAAAATCTTCCAGTTTTGCTATCTGAATTACATATGCACTTTAATTGCTAAGGTAAGAAAGACTATGGGAGTAGCTAGATGACTCAGTGGATACAGCACTGGGATTGAAGTCAGGAAAACTTGAGTTCAAATCTGGCCTCAGATATTTATTAACTGTATTACCTTAGGCCAATCATTTTACCTCTGTTTACCAAGGAGGCAGTTAGGTGACTCAGTGAGCATGGGTCTGGAGTCAGGAAGACCTGAGTCCAAATTTGACCTTAGACACTTACTAGCTCTGTGACCCTGGGCAAGTCACTTGTAAGATTAACTTTTCTTGCTCATTACAAGTCGTTTCTGTCTACCTCGATTCACTGGAGAAGGAAATAACAAACCACTTAATTTTCTTCTCTAAGAAAATCTCATGGACATTGGGTCCATAGAGTCACCAAGACTCATGACTCAACAGCCACAACAACTTACCCTCTCCCCTTTTCATCTTCAGGTTAAATATTGCCTTTTTTTTCTTCTTCAAGTATTCTACTTACTAGATTATTCTGGGAAGCTTCACAATCCTGGAGATCATCATGTGCTCCACTTTCTCTGAGTCCCTCTGATATGTCTGCATTTCAATTTGAAGAGACGTGTCCACTGGAATACCCTACAGATCTATCCTTTGCTCTATGCTCTTTAATGTTTATCAATGACATGGATGGAAGTCCCTTGTGTTAATGGCTTCCTCCTGATTTGAAGACCTCAGATATACTTTAGAAAAAAATTCACTTTTCTTGTGCATTACCACCTTTGGAATGATATGGAAACAGTAATATATGTCATTTTCAAAGGTGTTTACCACTTCCCCTTATCAGTACATAGGTTCATAGGATTTGAAATATTAGTAAGTTTATTTAGAAGTTAATAGAAACATGGAAGACTTACATCTGAGCCCATAGTGAGTATATATATCCTCCAAGGAGCAATCTTCCTCCAGAGAGTTATAGAAAATCTCTGTGGTTTGTAATATTTACTAGAGAGGGCCCTTCATTTAGGTGGTCACAATGAAGGGCTCATAGATGAGAGCTCCTCGTTTATTTGTCGTTGTCCAGTTATTTTAGTTGTGTCTAACTTTCCATGACCCATTTGGGGCAGACTTACTGGAGTGCTTTGACATTTCCTTCTCTAATTCAATTTACAGATGGGGAAATTGAGGCAAACAGAATTAAGTAGCATGCTCAGGGTCACCCAGCAAGTATCTGAGACTGGATTTGAACCCTGCTCTCTTGACTCCAGGTTTAGTATTCTATCCACCTAGCTGCCACCTTCTCTTTATATAACCTTTCTGTATGAAGTCTTATTTCCTACAGTTTTCCTCTGATTATGCTTCTCATTGCTGGGCTTGTCTAGAGCCCTTCGCTGCCATTCCATTACAGTGCTTTCATTCTCATTAAGTGTCGTTGATATTCTCACTACTGTTGTGTTCCATGGCCCTTCCTCATGGGAATTTTTATTCCTCTCAACCTCACTGACACTTAGGTCTACTTTGTGGTTGCGTTCAATTCAGCTCCCCTTTAGTTGAGGATGCATCTAACCCATCTCCTCAGTTCTCACCAATTAGTTTTTTGTAAGCCACAGGTACGTCACCCAATCACTCACTTGGATTGGTCCTATCCACAGTTCAGCTGTATTCCCATAGGATCAAAGATTTAAAAAGAGACCTAGTTCAACTGCCCCCATTTTATAGATAAGGAAATTAAGAATAAAGGAAGTTATGTGACTTTCCCAAGGTCACATAAATAATATGTTCAAACCCATGGCAGGGTTTGAACCTAGCTCTTCTGATCCCAGGGCTAGTGTTTTGTTCTGGTGCTTACTCTCCTCCCCCTCTTCCCCTTTCAATAAATGAAGCTAATTCCATTCTCCAGAGACCTGGCTCCAAATCTGGCTTTGCTTTTATTTCCACTCACTTTTTTAAAGTTATACTGCAAGCCTATGTCCTCCTGCCTTAGTTCTGCCTTTGAACACTCAAGGCTCAGATCACGTTCCAGTTTTCTGTATGCGACTTTTCCTGACATTCTTATTTATTAGTGTGTGCACCCTCCAACGACCTTGCCCTTACTGATATGTGTATGTGTTCCATCTCCAGAGGAGAATATGATGTTTCTATGGACAGAGGTCCTTTTGTTTGTGAATCTTTGAATTTTCATTGTCTAGCATAGTGTTTCACATGCCACAAATGTTTAATAAATGGATTAAGTTGTTTTGAATCACAGTTCCCTCATGCTTTAGTCTATAATGCTCATAAGTTGTCAAAAGTTATTTAAAAAAATACACCCTTTGATTGGGGCAGCTAGGTTGTGCAGTGGATAGTGCACCAGTGCAGGAGTCAGGAGGACCTGAATTCAGATCTCACCTCAGACACTTGACTTTCACTAGCTGTGTGATTTGGGGCAAGTCATTTAACCTCAATTGCCTCATTCTGGGTCATCTCCAGTCATCCTGATGAATACCTGGTCAGTGGATTCAGATGGTTCTGGAGGAGAAGTGAGGCTGGTGACCTTCATAGCCCTCCCTCACTCAAAACAAAGTCAAGTGCAAGTCATGTCATCATTTCTCTGATGGCATAGTCCTCTCTGGCAATGAAGGATGAACACACACTCTTTGGCTGTGTGCCAACCATTAGATGCTGTATCTTCCCAAATTTAGCTAAGTTGATATATAGATACGTGGTACAAATATTTTCTGAAGCACAATTTGGGACAAATAATTTAAACAAAGGTTTTTCTTTTTTTTCTTGTCATATAGAAGGTTTATTTCAAACATCTTTTTTTAATGTTTATTTATTTTTAGTTTTCAGCATTCATTTCCACAAAATTTTGAGTTCCAAATTTTCTCCCCATCTCTCCCCTCTCCCCACCCCATAATGCCTTGCATACTGATTATCCCTTCTCTCAATATGCCTTCCCTTCTATCATACCCCTCCCTTCACTTATCCCCATCTTCTCTCTTTTCTGGTAGGACAAGATAGATTTCTATACTCCATTACCTGCATTTCTTATTTCCCAGTTTTATGCAAAACAATTTTCAACATTCATTCCTAAAACTTTGAGTTCCAACTTCTCTCCTTTCCTCCCTCCCCACCCATTCCCACTGAGAAGGCAAGCAATTCAATATAGACTATATATGTGTAGTTTTGTACAAGACTTCCATAATAGTGATGTTATATAAGACTAACCATCCTATCCTGTCCCCCATTTCTTCTATTCTCTCTTTTGACCTTGTCCCTCTCCAAGAGTGTTTGCTTCTAAGAGTAAGCTTCACTTTTTCCCTCTCATCTCTTTCCTTCCAATATATTCCTCTCTCACTCCTTCATTTTATTTTTTTTAGATATCATCCCTTCTTATTTAATTTACCCTGTGCTCTCTCTCTGTCTCTGTCTCTCTGTCTGTCTCTCTCTCCATACATATATATATATATATATATATATATATATATATATATATATATGTTATGTGTGTGTCTGTCTGTCTGTCTCTGTGTAATCCCTCCAACTACCCAAACGCTGAGAAAAGTTTTAAGAGTTACAAATATTATCTTTCCATATAGGAATATAAACAGTTCAACTTTAGAAAGTCCCTTATGATTTCTCTTTTCTATTTACCTTTTCATGCTTCTCTTGATTCTTGTGTTTGAAAGTCAAATTTTCTATTCAGTTCTGGTCTTTACATCAAGAATGCTTGAAAGTCCTCTATTTCATTGAATGACCATTTTTTCCCCTGAAGTATTATACTCAGTTTTGCTGAGTAGGTGATTCTTGGTTTTAATCCTAGTTCCTTTGACTTCTAGAATATCATATTCCAAGTCCTGTGATCCCTTAATTTAGAAGATGCTAGATCTTGCGCTATCCTGATTATATTTCTACAATACTCTGTTTTTTTCTAGCTGCTTGCAATATTTTCTTCTTGACCTGAGAAATCTGGAATTTGGCTACAATGTTCCTTGGAGTTTCTCTTTTTGGATGTCTTTCAGGCAGTTATCAGTGGATTCTTTCAATATTTATTTTGCCCTCTGGTTCTAGAATATCAGGAGAGTTTTCTTTGATAATTTCATGAAAGATGATGTCTGGGCTCTTTTTTGATCATGATTTTCAGGTAGTCCCATAATTTTTAAATTGCCTTTCCTGAAGCAGTTGTTTTTCCAATGAGATATTTCACATTATCTTCTATTTTTTCATTCTTTCAGTTTTGTTTTGTAATTTCTTGGTTTCTCATAAAGTCATTAGCTTCCATCTGCTCCATTCTAATTTTTAATGAACTGTTTTATTCAGTGAGCTTTGGAGCCACCTTTTCCATTTGGCTAATGATGCTTTTTAAAGCATTCTTCTCCTCATTGGCTTTTTGGACCTCTTTAACCAATTGAGTTAGCCTATTTTGAAAGAAGATATTTTCTTCAACATTTTTCTGGATCTCCTGTAGCAGACTGTTGACTTGCTTTTCATGATTTTCTTGAATCACTCTCATTTCGCTTCCCAATTTTTCCTCCACCTCTCTTACTTGGTTTTCAAAATCTTTTTTTGGGGGGCTCTTCCATAGCCTTGAGACCATTGCATATTTATTCTGGAAGTTTTGGATGCAGAAGCCTTGACTTCCTCTGATGGTATGCATTGTTCTTCCTCAACCAAAAGGATGGAAGAAAATACCTGTTCACCAAGAAAGTAATCTTCCATAGTCTTATTTTTTCCCCCTTTTTGGGCATTTTCCCAGCCAGTTACTTGACTTTTGAGTCCTTTGTCAAAGGGAGGGTATACTCTGGGGACCTGTAAGTTCTCAGTTCCTCCAAGATGGCACAATCAAGGGAGAATAGTTACTCCTCTCCTGGCCTGTGCACTGGTTTGGGAGCAACCAAAAATTTTTCTGCCCAGAATCTGCAAGTTGAATTCCTTCTCCACAACCACCTCCAGCTCCACCACATCAGCACTTCTCCTCACTCCAGGACAGCCACTTAGGGCTGAGATCTAGAGACTTTAGGCAGAAGGCTCCAAAAATGGATGCTGTTGCAGCAGTGACTACTGCTAGTGGTCCAGACCACATTCCCTTCTCCTGGGTGAAGGAGCTTTCTCACTGACCTTTGAGGCTGTCTTTGGCATTTGTGGGTTGAGCAGTCTGGGAACTGCTGCTGCTGCTGGTGCCCTGAAGCCTGTTCTGTGTCCTGTCCCTGATGCCCTTCTGTGCTGCATGGCCCATGCTGGACTGTGCTCCACTCTGTGCCTGGTGTGATAGACCTTTCCTGTCAGTCTTCCAGGCTGTCTTGGGCTGGAAATCTCTTTCACTCTGTTGTTTTGTGCTCTAGAATTTGTTTAGAGTGATGTTTTACAGGTATTTTATGAGCTATGTAGAGGAGCTTCTCCAAAGGTTTTTCTTTGGATAATTCTTTTTAAATGTGTGCTTAACATTTTTCAAAATTGGGACCATCCTAGAAATTCCATTACCTGTAATTGCCATAGATAACCTGTGACTCATGATCTCAGATCTGAGCAGTTGTGAACTTCTGTTAGTCTGGAGTCTCTCAATAATAACAATTTTTGTGGCTTAATCTCCACCTAGTGTTTAACCTAGAGATTTCTGTTTTTGGCCTATTTGCCTTTCTAGGGCCTTAATGACCTCTTAGCTCTTAAGCTGGCATCATTAACAAAGAGCAGCTAATTAAAGTATAGCAATGACATTAAAAGGCAAAAGATTATGTCTCTACCATCCAATATTATTTTTACTTTTACTAATAGTAAATATTTATATAGGACCTATTATGTGCAGGATGTCATGCAAAGTGTCTTGTTCTATCTCCACAACATCTCTCAGGTACTATTATTATCTTCATATTACAGATGAAGAAACTGAGGCAAACAGAGGTCACATGTCACACAAACTAGCTAATATCTGAGGCTGGATTTAAACTCATCTTCCTGACTCTCAGGCTCTTTACTGGGCCATGTAGCTGCCTTTAGCAATATACAATTTAGAAAACAATTCAGCAATGCAAGTACAGATGACGATGACCCTTTGACCTTGTTGATATGAGTGTTTCAGTGGAAAGGGCAATATCTTCTGGACACTCATCTACTTCTCTTTGAAGGGAGTCTACTAATTCTTCCACTTATCACCATACCCACTTCCACTGTATTCTTGGCCGGTATCCCCCATTTGTATGTAACATTGTGGATTTTACATGCTGACACTCTCCATGGGGTTGGAGTGGGTAGAGGGAAAGGAGTAAATATTCATATAGTGCCTGTTCTGTGCCAGGCACTGGGCTGTGTTTTACAAACATAATCTCATTTGATCGCACAACTCTGTCTGGCAGGTGCTGTTATTATCTCAATTTTGTAATTGAAGGAACTGAGGCAGAGGTTAAGTGAATTACTCAATATCACGCAGATACTACCTTAGGCCACATATGAATTTAGGACTTCCTGACCTATATAGCATTCAATCCACTGCACAACCTACCTGCCTTTAGCTAATCAGTCGCTATTAGAGTATAGGCATGACCCATTTCTAGAGGCTGCTCAGTGGTACGGTCATTGCCCTGGGTTCACTTATCCTCCTCCTGCTTACTGGCAATGTGGTCAGGGGCAATGATCCTGGAGCTTTGTCCTCAGTGGAAATCTCAGGTCACTGAATTGAGCCAGCTCAGACTGCCCTTTACTCTTTACTTCTCCAACTCCATTCTTCCCAAGGGTGTTAGATGGTTGCTCCAAAGAGCATCCATTCGATTTGAAGGAAAATTCAAACAATTACTCCTCTCTCTGCACCAAGCATTCACTGGCATCTCCCTGTCCTTGTAAAGACAGTAAGTTGTTCATCTAAGCCTGTCAGGACCCTTAGAGTCACTAAAGCTACAACACTTATAGATCAGTTTATATTAAACATATATAATATACTAATAGCTTGTCAACAACATGTTCTAAGTTGAACAGAGAATGATCTTATTATTTTTTTTCTTAGAAAAAAGAAGCTAAAAGGGGCACATTTCAAACAGTAACTAAACATTGTAGGCTGATGGTGGCATTATCAAATAGAAAGGATCAGCTTGGGTGGTTGCCAGAGAAAGGATGTGATAGACTTTGGGTTGAGTACTCTTCACTTTGACACCTGAAAAGCCAGAGTGTTGAAGCAAATATGTTACACAGGGCTCTAAGGACAGAGGTCACATGCTGTCCTTTAAATTTGCTTTAGGGAACATTTGGGTTTAAGAGCTTGAAAGAGGCCTGCTTTGCACATGAGTCAATTTTTTTTTTTGCTGTTATGCTAAATTCAAAAGCCATATGCCTGTAATTTTTTTCTTTCCTATGTTCTGTTTCTTGTCATTCAGATAGCTCTTAGTGGAAACAAGAGAGACATAACCAAATTCCATTTCCTTTGGGTTAGAAGTGGTACAGTTGGTGGGAGAGAAAGCAGCGAGTATGTGTGGCCTTCATGTGATAAAGATGAAGGGGGCAATGTTCAATTATTTTCATTAGTTGACGAGAGCAAAGCTAGACGCCATGGGGCTCAAGTTGTCACAGAGAAATTCTAAATTAATTTGTAGGGATAACTTGCTAATAGTAGGATTGGTTCAGATAGTATAAGAAGCAGCTAGGAGGTGAACACAGAACACTTAGGAATAATAAAGACCAAGGTTATACACCCATCTCTCAAGGGTAATAAATGTTTCTTGTCAAGTGAAAGACATAGGGTACTGCGAGAGTACAGTCTGGGGAGCAGTTTTTTGCAAAGGTTCTCTGAATTGTTAGGATAGAAGGGTGCTAAGGGCCATATTTTCTGCAAGAAGTAAGCTGGAAGCAGAGACTAGAGAGAATATTTAGATGGATAAAGGGACATTATTTTGAGTTATCTTTGGGGATCACTGAATCTTAGTGTTGGAAGAGACTATAGAGGTCATATCTTGTAACCTCCCTCTCAAAACAAGAATCCCTACCAGATGGCCATCCATCTTTCTTTAGCTTCCATACTTCCAGTGGCATAGTGCTAACTATCTCTCAAGATGGCTCATTTCAACATTGAACTGCTTAAGTTATTAGAAAGTATTTTTGTCTGCTGTTGAAACTTTTGCCCTCATCATTGCAATCCACTTTCCTAGTTTTGCTCTGTGGAACACTGAAGAGATAGAATATTTTCCCTTCTTTAGTTTTGCCCTAAAAATAAAGTAGACATTCTCCAAGTTAAATATTCTTGGTTTCATCATCCATTGGATGTATGCCACAGTTTTGAGTTTTTAAAACTTGAAAGACATCCTCCATTGGACTTGCCTCCGTTTTGTCAATACTTTCAAAATATAGCATTGGAAATTAAGCAAAACACTTCAGATATTGTCTATTTCTAAATGAATGCATTTGGACAATTACTTTCTCTTCTCTGGATTCTTTTGTAGCAACAGAAAAGCACTTGTTGAGGGGGTAGAAGATACTTTCTCTCATTGAGAAACCCCAGCTCATGGTTCACACATGGTCATTGATGAAGTTCTCAGGAATCCAGACCTTTAAGAAGAAAGTTAGAACATTTTTTGTTGCAGATGGTTCTTTACATTCTGATCCTGGACTCAACCCCAGAGAAAATTTCCTAATAGTTATCATATTCTTTGAGAAGTGTATAGTGGTAGAAAATTCCTCCTGATGTCAGCCAATTCTAGGTGAAGGAAACAGGGGTTCCCAAATTCTCTAAATCTAAGACTAGAAACATCCATCTAAGTATTTTTGTTTTGTTACCTCTGCTCAAGGAAAAATAAATCAAAAGTAGAAGTGATGTTCAGGGATGCATGCCTGAACTCAAGTACCTAATGTTTGCCCTTTCATAGGAAGTCCCAGAAACAGGTTTCCCGACTGTATGTTCAGGAAGGATTGAAAAGAAATAGTAGGAATGAGAGTTATGTTTTCCTTTAAAGTCTCTCATTAGGCAGCTCTTGCTGACTCAGTGGGTATTCTCTTTTAAAAGATCTCCCATCCCTTACTGCTGTCACATGGGCCAAGAGACTGCTATGTCATCTCAAAGGGCCAAGTGCTTCAGTGATAAGCCATAATACATGTGGTTAACCGGGGTTGGTCTAGTGGAAGTAGCCCAGGGGAATGCAGCTCAGTTTCAGTGGAGTGGCTCTAGACAGAAGTGATAGGAGTTTGGTGATTATCTTCATTACACTTTCATTAATACAGTTTAAGAAAAGAAACATGGAATTATGGAATTCTCCATGTTGAAAAGACCTTATACATCATCTTGTACCTAACCCCAATGTAAAGTATGAATTTTTGCTACAAAATCCTTAACAAGACTCTAAGCTCTGTTTGAAAATCTCCAATAATGGGTTAGGTATTTCCATTGTTGTGCTTGTCTATCTGTTAGAAAGTTCATATTTATATTGAACCAAAATGGACCTCCCAGGAACCCATTGGTCCTAATTATGCTGTTTAGAGTCATACATAATGAAAAAGTTTAGGATAGATGCCTAGCTTATAATTTAGGAGAATGAAAGAAGACAGAATGCAAAGAGAAATTGTTCTAAAGAGATGGAGTTCAGAATTCAGGAGAGTTGTGAAAGAAAGATGGCAACTGAGAGAACATTACTTTGCCTGGAAACAAAGAGAGACAATGTAGGACTCAGAGATTTAACGTGCAGAGACAAACAGATGGTAGAAATGTGCTTCCACTTGTGATACTGTCAAGGAGATCAGGCAAGGACAAATCAGTTATCTAGAAAAAAAACACATTTTAATGTGGGGGCGTGGGTAGGAAGGGAAAAGGTGACTCAGGTAGTACTAATTCTTCCCAAAGCCTTTGGAAGCCAAGCTGGTGTTGTGTTGTTGCTTTTTTTGTCTATCCTAGACTGTCTGTCTCTAAGATGGGCACGGCCAGGGACAATGAACCTGTACTAACATCTTTTATCCTTATCTCAGCTGTTGGCATTTAAAAATCCAACAACTCCAAACACAGCCATTCCATAATTTAGAAAACACTGTCAAGGTTTGAACATGAATGGCAAGACGTGCCCCGAGGTAGGGGACAGAACCTGATGGAACATTTATGAGATTTATGGTAAGGAGTTTTAACATGAGTGCGGAGGTTTAGAGCAGATAAATCCCGGAAGACAAATATTACCAATAATTGAATTACAAAGCCATTATCATGGGCTGAACAGAGCAACGTTATGACTCTATTGTGACAAGATGAAAGTTGTTAGAATATTTATGCATTGTAGACAGCTTGAGCATTAGAATCAGGGAACACGAATTTGCCATTCCACCTCCCTCTGGTGGGAAGTTGGCCTTTATAGGAAATTCAGTGACCCAGGAGGCCAAAGGCCATTTTATGACATGGCATTCTGAAAGCAAAGACTTCATTGGCTCCCATCAGGCTGATAGTTTTCTTTCGATCCATACAACTTGGGCCCAGAGAATATTCATATTAAGGCTTGAAATCTACTTCCTTTGACCCTGGTAGGGCTGTCTCCCTAACCCTGCCAAGCCACCTCCCTCTCCCAAGGAACCTAAATCAAATCTGGATTTGATTTGGAATCAAATCTGGAACAATAACCCCATTGTTATTTTTTCTAAAAAGCCAAAGAGCAAGAACTTCTGACTTTTTTTTTTAATCAGTGACTATTTTATCATTTTTTGGATAGAAATATCCAACTTCTTTTCCTTTCTGGGAAAAATAAACATGAAACTATTGAAAGTAGCATTAAGCCTCTGGCTTAATAGCAGTATAGTAGTTAGCCACAAAATACAAAACACCAGTTGCCTACACAATGAAATGTTAACAGATTTCACAGTTATTGTCAGAGTTTAGGCACTTTTGACATCTAATCCTGGGGGTTGGCAAAGATTGTTTTGAATGAATTAACCGAATGGACTATTGGCAGCATAGTTAATCAGTTAAGTTTGTCATAGATGTCCTTTGTTCACCCCTAACAATAATCACTTTTTTCTGTCTAGTGGTTTTCTCCAAACTTCTTGACACTTTTCCTCATTCTTTTTCCTTGTCTCAAGCTTGCTTTGGTTCTTTGAGAATTCTAATAATCGCCACTGGAGAGCTTAACTCTTAATGAAGGTATTAACTGGTAATTAAGGTTTTGCTGTTAACATTTTAAGGTGTGGCTCTGGAGTAGGTATTTGAATTTTAAGGTCTGTTTTCCACTCTACTTCATTCAGACCATGGATTTCTATCGATGTTCCAGAGCCTATTTCCACAGTTCTTTCCAACCATGCCTTTACTAAATTGGGGGTTCATCAAGATGATCTCACAGTATACCTTTTGGGTGGGGGTTAACCTGGGAACAATCAACTCCTTCCCTTCAGACTTGTCAAGAAAGAGGATGTAGCTTCCAAAACAGCCCAACTCAATTCCAAGAGGGGAAATAATTGACCTTCAATTTTCTTTTTGGTTCTAATGGATATTCTGTAGTCTACAGTGACTTCCTTTTGAGGAGAAAGTATCTTAAAGAAATAATGATAGTTCACTTACAGTGCTTTAAAGTTAATTAGACACTATGCTTCTATCTATTTATCTATCTGACTGTCTTCTGTATGTCTGTCCATATCATATCATTTCATTAATTGACCTGTAAGATAGGTATTATTATTAACTCTATTTTATAGCTGAGAAAACCAAGTAGTTAAAGGACTTTTCCAAAATATGAAAGGAGAGATTAGAAATCAGGTGTTTCTGCTTTGAGTACAGAATTCTATCACTATGTTTCTCTGTCTGATGTGTATAAAGCTGCAGGATGGAGTGGATAGCTCGCTGGCCTTGGAGTAAAGAAAGCCACAGGTCAAATATTATCTCTGACATTAGTTCCAAGACTATGGAAAAGGCAATTTAATCTCCTTGAGCCTCAGGCAAACTAAAAAGATATCTTCTAAATTCCTTAATTTATTTATGAAGCATGTTAAGGGTTTTCAGAATACTTTATATACACAATATTATCTCATGATTTTCAAAGCAACACTTTTGAGGTAATTACTTTAAGTATCATTGTTACTGCTTTTTAGTTGAGGAAACTGAAATCTGGAAACAACCCCACCAATGACTTGGCTTTGATGAGAAAGAGAATAAATAAAGGTAGTAGCTTTTGAATCCAGATCTCTCCTAATTCCAATTCCGGTGGTTTTATCACTTCTACTGTGTTTGAGAAAGGTACTAGAATCTCCCTTGAGCAAAGGATTTACATCATCTTTCTGTACCATTGTGGTTTTCTTTGTGTATAGATGGATGTATCTTGGAACTAGTCATGCTAGAATCAAGAAGTTGGGAGCTATTGCCAGTGAACTTTCCCAAGCAGAGCCTATATTATGTGCTTTCCAAGAAGGTTCCTTGTCAGTATCCTTATACTTTTGCCTGCTCAAGTTCCAGGGCCCAGTTCTCCCTGGTTCTTTTCAAAGACAAAATAGTAAAGAGGATGATGGTGTTGGCGAAGCCTGGATTTCTTGAGAGCACAGGGAGAATATTTTCCATCACAAGGTATGCATGACCAGATCTCAAAGGTACACCAGTAGCCCAATAGATAGAGCTCTGCACCTGGACTATGGAAGATCTGAGTTTGAATTCAGCCTCAGACATTATTAGCTGTATGAACCTGGAGAAATAATTTAATTCATTTTGCCTCAGTTTCCTCATTGGTAAAATGAGCTGGACAAGAAATGGCAAACCAGTCCAGTATCTTTGCCAAGAAAACCCCAAAATGGGGTCAGGTAGAGTTGGACAAGATTGAAGCAACTGAACATGGGCAAAACCGAACTGAAGGGAAAATAACTTTATGAGCTTACTAAGGAAGATGGTCTTCACTGGTAGTCATTTTAGTTTCCTAGGACCCAGAGTTGACTTATGTAGATTCTTTAGGGCTTCTCAGAATAGACTGACAATCAGTAGTATTCTGTGGCACTGGAATGAACCAATAGAATTCTATCTGACCCTTTATGAAATGTGGTCAGGTTGCATAGGTGTACATTTGTGGGATATGGAGCTAGTGAAAGATGTGCTCCATGAAGGAAGGGTGTGTGCATTCAGCTTGAGTAATGGAAGTAGTTAAGTTAGGTAACATTATTCAGTCTTTAGTAGAATGAGGGTAATTAAGTCAAGTTTTCTGTATTTGGAGGTGATTCAGTGAAATTGAACGTTCAGATAACAGTGTTGCTTCTGCTCCTTAAAAGAGATGTTTCCCAAGAATATTCTTTGTCCATTTGCTATAATGCAGAATCCTGGGTGCCATACGGTTTTTCACCCTCTTCCTCATTCTCATTCTTTATCCTGTATTGTATCACCTGTAGAGGTTAAAAAGTGAGAACCCAGTAGGGCAGAGTTCATTGATAGTATTTTCCATAATGAGGCAGAGACCCAGAATTTGGAGGGAAGCAAGATTTGAGCAACCACAGTCAGCTAAAGTGTTGAGGAACTAAAACAAAGGAGGAGGAAGGGATTCCCATGGCAGCTTTATTAATGTAACACCCTCACCTTCTCTTAATTAGCACGAGACTTTATCAATCCTCTAGATCTCCCTGAGTTAAAATCTGGCCTTAGACCCACTAGCTGGGTGACTCTGGGTAAATCACTTAACCCTGTTTGCCTCATTTTTCTCATTTGTAAAAAAGCTGGAAGAGGAAATGACAAACCTCTCCAAGAAAACCAAGTAAAGCCCAAGAAAGCTTCAGATGGGATCACAAAGAGTCAGATACAACTGAAAATGACTTGACTCAACTAAGCTCAATCCTCTCATTTTACAGAGAAAGAAACTGGGGTTTGGAAAGAAGTGACCTGTTCAAGGTCGTATAGTGAGTCAGTGGCAGAGATGGGATGAAAATTTAGATCTCCTGACTCTGCCCTAGAACTCTTTTCATATCATATAAGCAAGCTCATTTAATCTGCATTGACAATTCTCATGATTTTTCATATCTCTTGTCTATTTCTAAAGCTTTTATGTTGAAGTGATTGCTTGATGGATTAGAGAACTTGGAAGAAATTGGTTTTAGAAAGTGAACGCTGAAATAGGAACATAAAAGTGAAATTTGTTTCATGGCTAGGATATGGCAGAGAGAAGTAGACCCCACTGCATTGTACAATGGATTAGAATGCAGGATTCCCAAGTTCTAATCTAGATGCTGCTGCTACCTAACTAGGTAATACAAGTAAGCCATTTCCCCATTCTTATGGCTTACTTTCCCCATTTTTATGCCTTACTTGCACTATTTTTATAACTTAAACAGAATTACATGATGTCTAAGGCACTTTACAGTTTCAATGATCTATTATTCTGTTTCTGAATGACTGAAAATGTCAATCTTCCTTTGCTTCTCTACTTTTAGTCTCTTAGTGATCTTTAATAAGAAGACCATTTTTTTGTAGCTGGGAGAAGCAGACAAAGGAGGGGAAGATGAAGAGGGAGGGAGGGATATATATATATATATATATATATATATATATATATATATATATGTATATATATATGTATATGTGTGTGTATAATATACATATACATACACACACAGTCATGCAGTTTCCCCTATATTTGTGAGAAGAGATATTCCAATGACTAAATGAGATCCATCTAGAATAATTCACCTATGAAAATGATAAACCAAGATAAATAGAAAGAGTGCTTGTGAGCAGCTAGAAGTAATGAGGATGATTTCTTTCTATGCAGGAGAGTAGTGATGGTAACGAGGTTATGGCATATCTGGATCACTCAGATAAGGCCCTTGGCAGGGCTGTTTTATTTCACAAGTAGCAGTGTGGGTCTTCTGTGCTGCTACTGGCCTTTAGAAACACAGACAGTTGCCTTCTTGAGAAGGTGAAGTACGTTTTAGTTTGTTGGGTCCAAGGTAGATGAGGAAACAGTCTTGGTTGTTGGAGAATTAGACCTGAAGTAATAGATATAAAATCTTCAGACTGAGTAGACTCTGTTTTCAGGGCCAAGTTAGTTCAAAAGATCTGGGCTTATTTATTTGTAATCTAAATAGAACAAGGATGTATAGTGGGAACTGTTCATGGTACTGACCTCCACTCATGTCTTTCCACTTGTTCACTAAGATTCTTTTCTTTCAGTTCTGACTATAGATGATGTTTGATGTTGAACTGTATTAAGTAGACACCTCTGTAATAATTAGACATACTCTCCTTTTTCTGTAAGGAATTATAAATGGTATTCTGTCTTTGGGTTTAGAGGTATTATTTGTTTTGAGAGAAACCTGGGGCTTTTTTATGATGTTATCCAGAGGAAGATAGAGTGAAATGTGATTTAAAGAGCTGGTAGTATAAGGGTGCTATTTTAATTGGGGTGTCTTAGACAGGAGAACCTTTGAGCATGGAAGAACCTTTGTTTAAAAAACATGTCCAGGCACAGCCAAGTGGCTCAGTGGATAGAGCACCAGCCCTGAAATCAGGAGGACCTGAGTTCAAATTTGGCCTCAGACACTTGCACACTTACTAGCTGTGTGACCTTAGGCAAGTCGCATAACACCAACTGCCTCCAAAAAAAAGAAAAAAAGGAGACATCCAGATGCATGATGAGGCTATAGGCCTATAGGTTAGAGAAGATAGGTTTTCTTCTAGGTTGTCTATCTTAGATCCTCTAGATGGCTAGTAAGGCAGAGACTTCAGCAAAGAATAATACATATTATTCATTTGGATAGAACTTTCTTTGGACATATAAGCATGGAGTAAGATAATGACCAGTACAATCTCTTCCAAGTCAGAGGAGGAGAGGTTCAAGTATATTGCTTGTTTTCTTTAGGATCACATGTTCCACTTAGCACAGAAAATTATTAGGCACCAGAAGGCCAAAAATTGCTTATATTTGCTTCACTTAGGGACAGGGCCTAAGAGAATATCCCTTTCACCGGTACTAAGTGAGAAAACTGGGAGTCAAGGTGCTCTCACCCTGCAATCCTTTCTGCTTCCTGTGGATGTCATTAACTAGGAATTCTAAATCTGAATAACCAGCTTCAGTTCTGTCACAGTATTTATTTTTTAATACTTGCTCTGCAGTTATCAGCATCAGGACATTTTATGACTTCACAGCATTTATTAAGCACTATTTCAAACTAGTCTAAACTGAGACAAAATGCCACAAGAATGATAAACTGGTGACATTTCTGAGCCTCTCTGTAGAATACATGTACAAAGACTGCATTTGGCTGATTATATTTTAAAAATCCCAAAGTCATATAGCTGACATTACCAGTGTAGTATTTCTGAATATGGCTGTTATTATTATTATTTTTAAAATCTTGTTGGTGACTTTTTGTAGGCTGCTCTGCTGCAATCATCAATTATTCCAAAATAACCTGTAACTGTGAACTCCTCCCCTTATGGTCTTAGAAGTTTAAACATATACAGGATATGGTTGGAAAGGAATTGGGGAAGCATTTCACATTTGCCAACCGGAAGTCATATCTTCTGTCTCTGTACTTCTAGAGCAGATACTTTTTTTTCTTTTTTCTTTTTCTTGATGGGGGAAAAGTAAAGGGGTAATGGTAGTTATATGACAGTATGGTATAGTGGGAAGAGCTCTGGCTCTTAAATCAGAAGACAGGGAATCAAATCCCATTTGGGGCTGGAGTTTACTATGCTGTGTAATAAGATCATTAGAATAGATGAACTCTGAGGGCCCCTTCAGCTCTAAAGCCATAATCCTATGATTCTGTTTTGTAGTTTCCTAAGTTTGTATTTTATTGCCCCTAAGCTCTGTGAGGATCCCAGAGGTGTTTAACCATTTATTGTGTCTCTTTCAGTACCAAATAGAGTATTCTGAACAGGGGGACACTAAGGAAAAGCTTGTTGAATAAATATATTGATGCCTGTAGTGATTAGCCAGGAAAATGACCTTCATCAATTGATGAAACTTGATTTGATAAGAATGATGATATCCTTTTTATTACCATACCCTGTCAGGACTGTGAGAAGACTTGAGTGTGGTAGGCTGGAACATTAGATTTTCTATCACAAATAACTTTCTATGATAGGATCATTTACCATTGATCAATCATTTTAATTCTTTCCCTAAAAGGCAAAGAAGCTGTTCCTAAGACTTGATTGGACCAGGAAGTTAAGGTTTAAGTAATATTGTTGAGATAGCTTGCTGATGGACATGAGTCATGTTGATATGGATTTCTGTTCACTTAAAGGCAAAAAAAGTTCCACCTATTTGAGATTGGTCTCTTCAGGCTTGTTCCATGAAAGAAGGTCAGGGGAGTCACCCCCTCATGTCCTGATGATTAGACTCTTTTCAGGATGGGGCCCTGTGCTGAGTGCTATATCCTTGAGTATTCTTTCTAAGAGACAGCTAAGTAAACTTCCATTTTTTAATTGTTTATTAAATCTAAACTGATCAGATCTAAACTGCGTAGGGGACAGACTGAGTTAAATCCAGTCAATGATGCCTTCTTTCACTGTTCTCATTATATAATCCTTTCTGAAACTCCTACTATATAGGATTATAAGCTTTACAGCTGAAAGGGACCATAATGTAATTCAATGTACTCATCTTGCTGATGGGAAAAGAATTGCCTTGCTATTGCTATATTCTACATACTTTTTGTTCTTTTTAACTATGTACATGATGTACCTTCATTCCATTTCATAGAATGTGAGTTGCTACAAGGAAGACATCATTTTTTATCTTTGTACTCCATAGCATCTCATATAGTTACTGGTATATACTGGACATTTAATAAATGTTCTCTTAATTACTAATAATCAATAAATTATCTACATTTAGTAGATAATTATCTACATAATAATAAATAAATTATCTACATTTAGTAGATAATTTGCAACTAGGTGGTACAGTGGATAGAGAACTGTCCTTAGAGTGAGGAACAACTAACTTCAAATCCTACTTCAGAAAATCCTGGGGTGGAACCGAGATGGCAGAGTAACAGCATGCACTTTCTAGAGTGCTACTCCCAAGCCCAGCCAAATACCAGTAAAAAAAATGGCTCTAAAAAAATTCTGGAGCTTCAGAACCCATACAATGACAGAGTGAAGCAAATTTCCAACTCAAGACAGCTTAGAAGGTTGCTGGGAAGAGTCCATCACATCACTCAGGGAGTAGAGCACAGTCCAGCATGCACTGTACCAGCACAGAGAGGACCTGAACAGGCCATGAGGAGATTGAATCTCTTGCACCTGTGGCAGTTTCCAGACTCCGGGACCCCAAAAGGCTGAAGACAAATTGGAAGGTCAGTGGAAAAAACCTGTGGGACCAGTGTGGGAGAGTGGAGGGGTCTGCCTCAGCTCCAGGGTGGCAGAGGGTGAAGGGAGCAGAGGAACCTGCAGTAGCCACAGCAGTAGCAGGGGTAGAGATAGTGACTGTTTCTGGAGCTCTAGACCTACAGATTATGGGGGAATTGAGCAACTAACAGTATATACTCTACCCTCACTAGAAGCAGAGATCTACCTTAACAAAGAACTCAGAAGTCAAGTAAATGGCTTGAGAAATGACCAAAACCAAAAAATGTATCAGACTATAGACTCTTACTTTGGTGACAAGGAAGACCAAAGCATGCAAACAGAAGACAACAAGTCAAAGTTCCCTCACCTAAAGCCTCCAAGAAAAATAACAATTGGTTTCAGGCCATGGAAGAGCTCAAAAATAATTTTGAAAATCAAGTAAGAAAAGTAGAGCAAAAACTGGGAAAAGGTATGAGAGTGATTCAAGAAAATTATGAAAAATGAGTCAATTGCTTGGTAAAGGAGATCCCAAAAAATGCTCAAGAAAATAACACTGTAAAAAATAGACAAACCCAAGTGACAAAAGATATCCAAAAAGCCAATGAAGAGAAGAATGCCCTAAAAAGCAGAATTGGCCACATGGAAAAGGATGTTCAAAAACTCACTGAAGAAAATAATTCCTTTAAGATTAGAATGGAGCAGATGGAATCTAATGACTTTATAAAAAATCAAGAAATTATAAAACAAACCAAAGGAATGAAAAAATTACAGACAATGTGAAATATCTCATTGGAAAAACAACTGACCTGGAAAATAGATCCAGGAGGGACAATTTGAAAATTATGAGACTACCTGAAATCCATGATCAAAAAAAGAGCCTAGACATCAAAAAATTATCAAGGAAAACTGCCCTAATATTCTAGAAGCAGAGAGTAAAATAAATATTGAAAAAAATCCACCAACTGCCTCCTGAAACATACACCAAAAGGAAAACTCCTAGGAATATTGTAGCCAAATTCCAGAGCTCCCAGGTTAAGGAGAAAATATTTCAAGTAGTCAGAAAGAAGCAATTCAAGTATCATGGAAATACAATCAGGATAATACAAGATCTAGCAAGTTTCTACATTAAGGGATCACAGGGCTTGGAATTTGATATTCAAGAAGTCAAAGGAATTAGGATTAAAACCAAGAATCACCTAAACAGCAAAACTGAGTATAATACTTCAAGGGGAAAAAATGGTCATTCAATGAAATAGAGGACTTTCAAGCATTCTTGGTGAAAAGGCCATTGCTGAATAGAAAATTTGACTTTCAAATCCAAGAATTAAGAGAAGCATGAAAAGGTAAACAGGAAAGAGAAATCATAAGGGACTTACTAAAGTTGAATTGTTTACATTCCTACATGGAAAGATAATATTTAAAATTCTTGAGATTTTTCTCAGTGCTAGGGTAGTTGGAGGGATTATAGACAGAGGGTACAGGGTGAGTTGAATAGGAAGGGATGATAGCTAAAAAATAAAATTATGGATGAGAGAGGAATATATTGGGAGAAGATAGGGAGACATGGAATGGGGCAAATTATCTCTCACAAAAGATGCAAGAAAAAGCTTTTTCAATGGAAGGGAAGAGGGGGGAGGTAAGAGGGAAAAAGTGAACCTTACTCTCATCACATTTGGCTTAAGGAGGGAATAACATGTGCACTCAATTTGCTGTGAAAATCAATCTTAAACTATAGGAAAGTATGGGAGAAGGGGATAAATGGGCTGTTGGGGGGATGATAGAAGGGAGGGCAAATGGGAGGAGGGCATAATTAGAAGTAAATACTTTTGAGGAGGGATAGGGTCAAAAGAGAGAACAGAATAAATGGGAGGCAGGATAGGATGGAGGGAAATATAGTTAGTCTTTCACAACATGACTTTTATGGAAGTCTTTTGCATAACTATACATGTCTAACACATATTGAATTGTTCACCTTCTCAGTGGGGATAAGTGGGGAGGGAGGGAGGAAGAGAAGCTGAAACTCAAAGTTTTAAAAACTAATGTTGAAAAGTGTTTTTACTTGCAACTGGGAAATAAGATATACAGGCAATGGGGTATAGAAATCTATCTTGCCCTACAAGAAAATAGTGGGGATGAGGATTAGAGAAAGGAGGGGTATGAATGGAGAGCAGATTGGAAGAAGGTGTAATCAGAATGTATATTGTCTTGGAGTATAGACAGAGGGGAGAGATGGGGAGAAAATTTGGAAGTTAAAATCTTGTGGAAATGAATATTGGAAACTAAAAATAAATAAATTAGAATTTTTTTTAAAGGAACTGCTAATTGTGTTATCTTGGATAAGTTACTTAACTTCTGGAACTTTTAATTTTGTCATCTGTAAAGTGGGATATATGCATATACATACATGTATATATATATATATATATATATATATATATATATATATACACATACACATGCATATATATACAATGATAATTTTGTAACTGTGGGGAATTCCTTTCATGAGAACTCCTTATACCTGTTCACATCACAGACTGACTCTGACTTCCAGTTTCTTAGGAAATTTCTTGAAGCACATAAATGTTTACTTGATTTGCCCAGAGTCACTTAGCTTTGCTGTTCAGTTGTTTTTTCATAACTTTTCATGACCTCATTTGGAATTTTCTTGGCAAATATACAGGAATGATTGACCTTTCCTTCTCCAGTTCATTTTACAATTGAAGAAATTGAGACAAACAGAGTTAAATGACTTACCCAAGGTCATACAGCTGTTGAATATCTGTGGCCAAATCTGAACTCAGGAAGATGAATCTTGCAGAATCTAGGCTTAGTACTCTATTTGCTGCACCTTTTACTTGCTTCATCACTTAATTAGTAAGATTAAAAAGCAAATTTTTATGCTTTCAAATTTAGAATTCTATCCATTAGGTTGTTACCCCTACTTCAAAGTATTAAATGCTCTTCTGTATTAAATAAGACAATTCTTATGAAAATAGTTTGGAAAGTGGAAAACTCAATGAAGTTGGAGTTATTTGACTATTGTGACTGTGGAGGAATTATTCTAAATCTTACCAAATAGTTCCTATCAGCATGGTGAAATGGATAAAGAGCTTGAGCTGGGTTCAAATTCTATCTCACACCTTGATAAGTCTGTGAGTCTTAATCTCCCTATATGTAAAATGGTGCTGTTAGATTTAATGACCTCCAGCCCCTGTCAGGTATGATCCTATGATAATAAAAAGAGCCCATTTTAATATATCACTTTATAAAGCAATTGCCCTCAACAAGCTTTGGTGTTAGATGCCTGGTTCAAATCTTATTGCATTAAGTAGATGAGGAATTGGAGGCCTGGATAGCTTGTGGCTTGTCTGCAATCACATACCAGTTAAGCCTTGGAGCTGAAACTTGAATTTAATGATGCCATACTACCCCTCAAGTAAGAAGGTTATATTAATTAGAAGCCCATTATGTGCAAAGGCATTATGATATGCTCTCCTGGAGACTGGCGAACAAATAAACCATACTCATGTCATATATTTTTTAAAGATTTTGAGGAGAGCTAAGCCTATAGGGCTGTGGTTACAGTAAAGGAAGATGCTGAATACATTATAGTTCTGTATCCCTCCTGAGACTGAGTTGGTCATCTGTTGGTAAAAATCTAAATAGATTATATTCAAGCATGAACTTTTCCACATTTTTTCCTGAGAGTTAAGAGACTACTTTGAGTCAGAGACTCTGCATGTGGGAGGCAACACACTAATTAGGAGGCCAGAAGCCATAGATCTGAAAAGTAAGCCAGGAACCCACTGCCACCCCCTCGAAGCTCTCACATAACAGGAGTTAACTCCTGCGCTTGTCAGCATGAGCGATGTCAGGCAGATTTCTTTTCTTCTCTGATGCTGATGGATAGCTGAGGTCTTGTCTAGAGAGATCAACAATAGATCCAATCGATTGGCTTTTCTGCAAGTGAAGTCTTAAGAAATAGTCTGTGCCTTTGACCAGCAGTGTCCAGAGCATTGAAATAAAGTGATAACACTTTTACAAAAGCTATTTTACTGTCCAACCTGTAACCAGAACAAATTCTAATGATATTAAAGGGTCAAACTCTCCTGCCTATTTAAGGAAGCCACAAACTTTTTTTCTCCATTTATGAGGAACTATTAACCATAGAATGGTTAATATTTCTTCAAGAAATAAGGAAAAACAAACGAATTGAGAAGGCAAACCCTGAAAATGATGTTTTACAAAGAAAATTGTAGTAGTAAACATTTGGTTTATCTGTCAGGTGACAAATGATTAAAAGTGTGTGTGTGTATGGGGGAGGGGAAAGCAGGATGGTCGAAATAGCACTGGTCATGGACGTGGGTAGACTAACAGATCCTGGCTCCGCCACTTACATGTTGTGGGCCCTTGGGAAAGTTACTTAAAGACTGAGCCTCAGCTCCCTTGTCTGAAAAAAAAAATCAGGTCATAAAATGCATTAATACCTTTCTCAGATGTGTGTGTGTGTGTGTATGCACATGTACAAGGGTAATTTACCATAGACAAAGCAGTAGGAGAGTGAATCAGTTAATAGGTAATATAGGGTAGCATTATAAAAACAAGTGTGCAAATAGTGATTGAGAGGCAGGAGACCTGACTGTTAGATGAAATGATAAGACAAGTTGAGAATGGTCAGTGTAGTAATCATTGCATTCATTTTCAATTTCAAGTCAATTCAGCAGCATTGATGGTACAGTACATTAAGTGCCAGCCCTGGGGTCAAGAACACCTGAGTTCAAATTCATCCTCAGACATTTACTAGCTGTGTGACTCTGGGTAATTCACTTAATATGATTTGCCCCAGTTTCCTCATCTGTAAAATGATGAGGTAAAAAAATGGCAAACTACTCCAATATTTTTGTTAAGAAAAAAAACCTAAATTGGGGTCACAAAAACTGAAACAAAAGTTAAAAATAAAATAAAATAAAAGAAAAAAGAAAAAAAAAGAATCTGGTACCTCAAGCATTTTATGTCCTAGTAAAGTATAACATGAATAGAGATAAGCAAATGAGATAATGTCTGAAAGGAGAGATCCCTAAAAGCTTGGAGTATTAGAGGAAAAAAAAAAGCTTTCCATTGAAAGAAACCTAAGCTAAAGATTCTAAGAGGTAGGTGGAGGTATGGGACAATTTTAATTGTTTTAAGCTCATGTCTATGTATCTCCCTTTCAGGTCAGTGATGAGGTCAAACAGGGAGCCAGACCTTGTGCATCTGGAGGCCAGGACTGTGGATGGTCGTAAGTACCCCAAAATACACTATTGTATTATTTGAATCAGCCAATTTTGGGGAAATTGTTGTTTTAACATTTCAACTCACTGGAGCATGAATACTTTTCCCCATCTTTTCAAATCCTGATTTTTCTTGTGATAGTATTAGGGCCTCAATTTAGCTACCTCTACCCTACTCACTTAGTGAACACGTTTCTTGGGCAGTAGAGAGACAACTAAATGCATGGAGTTATATAAGTTATCTGAGGGTTAGTAACTCAGGCTCACAGAGGGTTTCACTTTGATACATGCATTTTACATTACACAAAATAAATTTTTCCACCAGCCTTCTTAATTCAATAACAGTGGACCATTCAGCATCCAGTTTTCCTTTGTAGGGATTCGTAAGATTATTTTTTCTTCTCTTTCTCCTCTCTGCCTCTTGATTTTCATCTGATACATTATCTCCAATGTTCGTCTTTTGAGGTGAACTAGGAAAGGAGCAACAAGAAATGAGGTTCTAAGAGGAAAAGAGAAAGAAAGGAAGAAAAGGAAGGAAGAAAGAAAGGAAGGGAGGGAGGAAGGGAGGGAGGGAGGGAGGGAGGAAGGAAGGAAGGAAGGAAGGAAGGAAGGAAGGAAGAAAGGAAGGAAGGAAGGAAGGAAGGAAGGAAGGAAGGAAGAAGAGACAAGGAGGGGAAGGGGTAGTGGAAAGAACACTGGCCTTGAAGACAGAAGACTTAGGTTTGAGTCTAGATCCTATCTCTAATCTGCTGTGTGATACGATATTTATTTAACTTCTCTGATCTTCAGTTTCCTAATCTATGAAATGGAGATTGTAGTAATATGTCGATTACTTAACTGATAGGCTTCTAAATAAATAACTATAAAATCTATGTAAACATGAGCTATTTTAATAAATTCAGTCCATTTTGCCATGTCAGCAGAAGGAAGGAGAGAAAGGTATGGTAAAGAGGAAGATAAAGGAACGGCTGTAACTGATGCTTTAAAGTGCAGTGATCTAGTATGCTTAAATCTTCGTTCAATGGTGGTTTTTGCAAGTTGTGAGTTCTCACAACTCATAAGATCAGATTTAAGATACCCAGAGTCAAGGGAAAAGGTCTGCTAATTTATCTATCATTATGATTTGCTAAACCACTAAGAAAAGAGGAAACCAGCATGTCCCTGCCCTCTAGCATTTTATATTCTAATGAAGTACTGATGAGACCTTGGGTAAGTCACATAGATACATTTGTAAAATGAGAGTATTGGACTAGATGGGTGGTCAAGTGTCTTGCAGCTCAAAATCTGTGATCCTGTGGTGGGGGCGGCGAAGGAAGAGAAGGTGTATTGTTCTTATACACTTCCTACTTTCCACACGTTTCAATACTGTATGCATATACTTTGTATATTTATAGATGAAGGCTCACTTTTCCCTCTTGGGGAGTAGATTTGTTCTCTGGCAAATTCAGATTGAGGTAACCTGGATTCTTTGTGGCATGCTCATATGTTTGGATCTCCTTATCCTGGTTTAAAGAGGAGAAAACTAAGAATTTTTATGGCTATGTTTTTGGAATCAGAGAAAGGAAGGATTTTTGAAATAGTGCCCTCTCCTGCCCTGCATATTGTTATCTTTCTCCATTTGAAGTCTGTGTCATTATTTCCATACTGTCCCCATCTTATATCTTGTATGAATTTTCGTTACCTTGCAGTGGATGCACTTGGTATGATTCTCACATGTTATCACATAATAGACACAGTATCCAATTTTCTTTTGTGTGGTTTATGAAAGCTCCATAAGTTTTACTGGTGTAAGTGCTCTCCTCACACCACAGAAGGAAATTTTAAAGAATTTAAGAGTTGGAAGAATCATGTGCTTTAGAGCCAGAAGATGGAGAAATGAAT
The DNA here is from genome assembly GCA_023548195.1 of Bettongia penicillata ogilbyi. Lineage (NCBI taxonomy): Eukaryota > Metazoa > Chordata > Mammalia > Diprotodontia > Potoroidae > Bettongia > Bettongia penicillata. The sequence goes on from JAJHZJ010000091.1 coordinate 868,279, forward strand.
GCTGGGTTCAAAGGCAGAGGACCTGGGTTTAAATCCCAATTCTGCCTTGATATTTGGGTCAACTTGAACAAGTCATTTAACCACTGTAGGTCTCATTGTCTTCAAGTGTACAATGAAAACATTAAACTAGATACTCCTATGACCTATAATGCTCCCCAGCTTTAAATCTATGACCTTGTGAAGCCCATTAATTTTATTTATTCTATTGATATATTTTGTTTTTAATTTACATTCAACATTTCAATTACATCCTTTCACTAGCAAGTGTATTTTTTTCTTGTAAAAAAGGAGAAAATGGAATTAAGCAAAGTTGACTGATATATGGACCTCATCTGACTACATATGCGATATTACAGATGTGTAATCACTCTCCATTTTAATGAAAAGAAAGTAATATGTTTTCAAAGTCCCTCTTCCCCCAAGATTGGTCATTTTCATTGTACTTGTTAAGCTAATGAGTCTCTTAATTTGCACTATGTTTGCTTGGTCCTGCTTATTTCACAGTTATTACTTTACATATATATATAATATATATTATATAAATTATATATATATACTTTATACAAATCTTCTTGTGTTTCTCTGAATTTCTCATATTCATCATTTCTTAGAGTACAATGCTATACTATTAAATTAATTTACCAAAATTTGTTTCATTATCATCCATTTGATTGACATCTACTTTGTTTCTACTTATTTTTTTCTACTGTACCTCACCCCTCTCCAGGCTAAAGATCCATGAAAAGCTTTACATATTCTCCCCATCCAAAACAATCTCTCCCTCACAAAGTCACTAGTGGGCAGTTTAGAAGTTTGTAGTGGTCACTGTTCACCACCAAAGGAATGGTTATAGTTAAGAGTTGAAAAAGGCAAGAGTCTTTCCAAATGAGAGCAAAGCCCAAGTGGGAAGATGAAGATTATGAGCAATTCCATTGGTATATCCTTGTTCTAGATTACAGAAAAAAAAAGTAAGGGAGATCAAATTTTCTGTATTAACTTTGCCTCAGAAATATAGTCTACTGAATCTGAAAGTTTCATGACAGGTCAGGCTCTTTAGCATCTAAGACTTTCTTCATTTACCCTGCAACCTTCAATGAACCCTTTTCAGAAGGGCAACAATTTATATTATTCCTCAAAGCATCAGCATCAGCACAAAAGACCTACAGTAATGCTTGAAGACATAAAACAGCCATGTATGGACTTTGGGAAGTGATTTAGATATGCCATAGAGAGATGACTTTAATGTCAACAAGACCTGGATTCAAGTTGTGCTTCTGACTCATGGCTTCTTTGTCCTGGGAAAGTCACTTAACCCTCACAGTATATATACACTCATAGCACTCTAAGGTTATAAATTTCAGGGTAATTGCAGATTCTTATTGCTAGAGGCAATATGATTTCATTTCACAAGTCTAGGAGTGTTTTATATTTGTGTTAATAATTTATACTTCAATTTTTGAGAAATGTTTATGGATATATATTATACTATATATTGGGTAATGATTCTTATTTGTTTATATGAATTTCACATATATGTATATACATATGTATATGGGTGCACATGTGTATACACATGTATGTTTATATATGCATATATTCATATACATGTATATATGCACATGTGTATCTATATAGTATTATACTTTTTCTGTTATATTTAATATATTGATTCCCTTTTCCTGTTTTGCCAATATTTTGCTTTCAATTAAGAAAAATCAACTTAAGACAATTAATAGTTGTTTCTGTTGGTGGTGGTTTTAAATCCCTCTATCCTTCGTTAAGTATTATCCTTGGTTAAGTATTTTTTCTCAAATCATAGTTATGAGGGACACTTCCTCTCATTTTCCTCTAACTTTTTTTAATGATGTGATCTTTTATATTTATATCAGTAACTTTTTGTTCTATGTTGTATAAGATGTTGCTATAAATTCAATTTTTGCCAAACTCTTTTCCACTTTTTTGAACAGATCTTGTTGAACTATTTCTTAAGTAGTTTGTGTTCTTGATTTGCAAAATAAGAACAACACTACATTACCGGACTAAATTGTTTCTTATTCTTGTTCATATACTTTTTTATTTGTAAACCAATACCAGAGATTGATAATTACTTATTTATAATATAGTTTGAGGTCTGGAAGTGGCATTAATTGCTATTTTTCTGTTAAATGTTTCTGGGGTTTTTTTTCCCCTACAAGTTTATTTTGTTATATATTTTTTCTACTTCTCTAAAATGGCCTCAGATACTTTGATCAATGCTAAAAAAGATCTGTAAATCAATTTAGGTAGAACTGTCATTTTTTTTATATTGTAGAAGTCAATCAAAATTGATAATTTCATTGTTAGTCTCTCTTCTTTACTGTAAGGAATATTTTTATCATTGTATTTATATATAATGTAGACTAATATACACTTTACATATTTGGAAGTTACTTTGAATTGTATATTTCTTTTCGTTGATTCTGTTTTTATTGTATTTTTGTATTGTTTTGTATCTTGCTACCTTATCAAAATTAATAATTATATTATTTTGATCTATTGATGATTCTTAGTGGTTTTCTAAATCAGTCAACATTTCATCTACAAGTACAGATATTTTTGTTTCCTCTTTTCCTTGTGAGGGAATGGTAAGAACTGTGTGAACCTGACTCTATATTGTTAACTGTTTTGACTCTAGTTCGGTTCCCCTTCTATTCTACAATGGATCTTGTCCAGTTTCTGTCCTGTGAGAAAACTTTATTCAGTTATGGGAACTGTGAGAAAATTTTAATGTGTTGCTTGGACCAAGGCACGTTTCACTGGGAAGTTGAATCACACCTGCTTGTTGTTTAAAGACATTGAACTAAGGATCTAGGTTATATGTTGATCAGAAACCCAGTCAAATTCAAAGATTTATGTGAATCTTTTTCTCATAGCTGTATATTTCGAGAAACCCATATGTCTTATCTGAAAATTGACGTTGTAATGGTCAATAAGTTACTATTTCCTTGTTCCTTTGATTGAATACAGACATTTAGGGGAGAGTGAGGCACTCCTTTTTCTAATTTCAGGGAGTCATACCAGTTTGTTCTTTCCCTTCCAACTCAGAAATCCCCCAATATTTTCTTCAACTAGAAATTAAGGTTACCTGATCTTGCATCTGTTTTTTTTTTAATTTTAATATATTAAAATCTTTCTTCTCCTCATTCAAGATCCAATGCCAAGCTGAGGAGTCCTATTTCCGATTTGTTATGCAATGACATGCATTGCCCAATAAATTGATATGTTCAGGAGCTCAAACCTTTGTTTCCTCAGTTATTTCAGGTTTTACCCATTGCACTTACCAGTGTTTATATCATTTCTTTCTCCTACCTCCTTCTTATTACTAGCATTACCAGAGGTGCCAAAAAATGAGAAGAGAGGGAATCACTGATTTATTCTTGTATTTTTGAGAATGTTGTTATTATTTGAAAAAATGATAATATTTGGTGTTAGTTATTAGAATATTATTATCTTAAAATGGCCTTTCTCTAAATGAATGTTTCAGGGTTTTTAGGATAGATTAATGGTAAATTTATAAAGCCTTTTATGTATCTAATTGTGTAATAGTTTGGTCCTATCTTTGTTTCTAATAGAATTAATCATATTTATTATTTTCCTGTAATTGTAAAAAAAACAATTATAACTGGTGTAAATTCAGTTTTGTTATGGTGAATAATTTCCATTATATTTTTATAGTGCTTTTGCTAATATTTCATTTTTAAAATTTGAATCAAAAATCTTCAGTAATATTGATCTCTAGTTCTCTTTCTCTGACTTATCCTTCTTTGTTTTAAATATTAAGGCAATATTTGTCTAATGAAAGAGATTTTTAGAGTTTTCTCAGTTTCTGAGAAAAAGTTGTGTAGTATAGTTAGGTTTTTAATTGCCCTGATCAGTCTTACTCATTTTTTCTCTTCTTTATATCTTGAAGAATATTCTTTGTTATACATGAGGTGGTCCTTTTGGAGGGGAGAAAAGGAGGCATACTGGGAGAAAGTATTGCTTTATTAAAAATAAATTATGTCAATAATAATTTTTAAAAGAACTATATGCAAGAGAATGATAAACTTATTTATTTATTTAACTTTTTACATTCATTTTCACAAAACTTTGGGTTCCAAATTTTCTCCCCATTTATTCCCTCCCCCCACCCCAATACACCGAGGATTCTAATTTCCCCTATCACCAATCTGCCCTCTCTTCTATCATCCCTCCCTTCTCTTGTCCCCATCTTCTCTTTTGTCCTGTAGGGCCAGAGGACTTTCTATTCCTCATTAACTGTATGTCTTATTTCCTAGTAGCAACAACAATACTAAACAGTTGTTCCTAAAACTTTGAGTTCCAAATTCTCCCCATCCCTCCCTCCCCACCCATTCCCTTTGGGAAGGCAGGCAATTCATTATAGGCCCTATCTGCGTAGTGTTGCAAATGACTTCGATAATAGTACTGTTGTGTAAGACTAACTGTATTTCCCTCCATCCTATCCTGCCCCCCATTGCTTCTATTCTGACTTTTGATCCTGTTCCTCCCTGAGTGTTGACTTCAAATTGCTCCCTCCTCCCATTGCCCTCCCTTCCATCATCCCCCCCACCTTACTTATCTCCTTCTCCCCCACTTTCCTGTATTGTAAGATAGGTTTTCATACCAAAATAAGTATGCATTTTATTCCTTCCTTTAGTCTAATGTGATGAGGGTAAACTTCATCTTTTTTTCTCAGCTCTCCTCTTTTTCCCTCCACTAAAAAGTCTCCTGCTTGCCTCTTCTATGAGAGATAATTTACCCCATTCCATTTCACTCTCTCTCCTCCCACTACATTTCTCTCTCACCATTTACCTTAATTTCTTTTAAGATATGGTCCCATACTATTCAATTCACTCTGTGCTCTCTGTCTCTGTGTGTGCATGCATGCGTGTATGTGTGTGTGCACGCATGTACGTGTGTGTGTGTGTGTGTGTGTGTGTATGTGTGTGGTCCCACTAACTACCCAGATACTGAAAAGTTTTAAGAGTTACAAGTATTATCTTTCCATGTAGGAATGTAAACAGTTCACCTTTGGTAAGTCCCTTATGACTTCTCTTTGCTGTTTACTTTTTCATGCTTCTTCTCATTCTTGTGTTTGAAAGTCAAATTTTCTTTTCAGCTCTGGTCTTTTCATCAAGAATGCTTGAAAGTCTTCTGTTTCATTGAAAGACCATATTTTCCCCTGAAGTATTATACTCAGTTTTGCTGGATAGGTGATTCTTGGTTTGAGTCCTAGTTCCTTTGACTTCTGGAATATCCTATTCCACGCCCTTCGATCCCTTAATGTAGAAGCTGCTATATCTTGAGTTATTCTGATTTTATTTCCACCATACTGGAATTGTTTCTTTCTAGCTGCTTGCAATATTTTTTCCTTCACCTGGAAATTCTGGAATTTGGCCACAGTGTTCCTAAGAGTTTCTCTTTTTGGATCTCTTTCAGGCGGTGATCAATGGATTCTTTCAATACTTATTTTGCCCTCTGGTTGTAGAATATCAGGGCAGTTTTCCTTGATAATTTCATGAAAGATGATGTCTAGGCTCTTTTTTTGATCATGGCTTTCAGGTAGTCCCATAATTTTTAAATTGTCTCTCCTGGATCTATTTTCCAGGTCAGTTGCTTTTCCAATGAGATACTTCACATTCTCTTCCATTTTTTCATTCTTTTGGTTTTGTTTGGTGATTTCTTGGTTTCTCATAAAGTCATTAGCCTCCATCTGTTCCATTCTAATTTTGAGAGAACTATTATCTTCAGTGAGCTTTTGAACCTCTTTTTCCATTTGACTAATTCTGCTTTTGAAAGCATTCTTGTCCTCATTGGCTTTTTGAACCTCTTTTGCCAATTGAGTTAGCCTATTTTTCAAGGTGTTATTTTCTTCAGCATTTTTTTGGGTCTCCTTTATCAAGGTATTGACCCATTTTTCATGCTTTTCTTGCATCTCTCTTGTTTCTCTTTCCAGTTTTTCCTTCACCTGTCTAACTTGATTTTCAAAATCCTTTTTGAGCTCTTCCATGGCCTGAGCCCACCGGACATCCACCTGGGATGTCTGGGATACAGAGGCCCCAACCTCCATCTCTTTCCCTGATGGTAAGAATTGTTCCTCGTCATCAGAATTGAAAGGTGGGAACATCTGTACCCCATCAAAGTAGTTTTCTGTAGTCTTATTTTTCTTCCCTCTTCTGGGCATTTTCCCAGCCAGTTACCTGACTTCTGAGATTCCTGTCCACCCCTGCCTAGATCCGCCCAGCTAGTGCTTGGGGTCTGAGATTCAAATAGGCTTTGAGAGGCAGGCACAGCTGCTATTCAATGTGAGCTTAAGTTCTGGTGCTCAGGTGGAGACAGGGCCTCCTCCCAGGCTCAGTTCCCTCAGGGGCTTTATGCAGAGACCTTCAATAATGGAGCAGGTAGGGGCAGGGCCGCCTCCCAGGCTCAGTTCCCTCAGGGGATTTATTCAGAGACCTTTGGTAATGGCCCTGAACTTCTGCCCGCTGCTCCTGGAGTCCTGGGCTGCCTCTGCCGCTGCCTCTGCTGCTGCCTCTGCCGCTGCCTCCCAAGGGGGCCGGAGTCACGGAGACACCCTGCTCCCCTCTTGGCCAGCCCAGACGTCTCTCTCAGTGACCTGAGAGACCTCTCAGTGACCTGTAGTGTCTGTGGGTGGAGGGACCTTCTTGGCCACCGGAGATTCCATCCGTGAAGCCTGCTCAGAGCTGCTCCTCTGGGGCCAGGCGGCCAGGGCAGCACAGGGTTGGGCTTCGCTGTCCGGAGTATGACAGACCCCTGGGGATGGCTCTCCAGGGCTCTCTGGAACGGAAATCTTTTCCACTGTGTTTCTGCATGCCTTGCAGTGCTCCAGAATTTGTGGGGAGTTCTTTTTGCAGGAAATATATGGGCTGTGGGTTCGGAGCTAGCATATGTGAGTCTTTCTACTCCACCATCTTGGCTCCTCTCAAATGATAAACTTTTACACTAGAACATTGTGCTCTTTAACTTTTTAAACTTTTGATATAACTCTTTAAAATTTGATATAATTTATCTATAAATCCATCTGTACCAAGGCCTTGTTTTGCTCCTTTGGTAGCTGCTTTATGATCCTTCAATTTTCATTTTAGTAGATGGGATAATGAAGATTAGAATTTCATGTTTTGTTTTTTTGAGTAATTTATATTTTTATAGATAATCATTTTTCTTCAAGTTCTCTGTCCTGCTATCATATAATGATATTTAATGGTTCTGGATAATATTTTCATTTATTTTCTGGGGTTTTTTTGTGAATTAATCTCACTCAGATTTTATTTTGGCCCTCTTTATCAGATAAGCTAAAAGTTTATGTATTTTTAAAGTCTTTGCAGTGAATTATTGTTTTGTTTTATTTGTCAGTTCTATAGTATTTTTATTCCTATTGTTTCTATTTCTCTAAATTTCAGTAGTTCCCTTTTTCTACTTATTTTTTAATATGCTGATTCTATGGCTTTAAAATTGCATTCTCAGCTCATTAATTCACTCTTTTTTCAATTTTGTTAATGCATCTTTTCAGAAATATGGTTTTTCCTCTGAGAGATTCTTTAGCTACATCTACATCTCCAGTATTGTGGTATATTTTCTCATTATCATTCTCTTGCATATAGTTCTTTTAAAAATTATTATTGACATAATTTGTTTTTAATAAAGCAATACTTTCTCCCAGTATGCCTCCTTTTCTCCCCTTCAACAGAACCACCTCATGTATAGCAAAGAATATTCTTCAAGATATAAAGAAGAGAAAAAATGAGTAAGACTGATCAGGGCAATTAAAAACCTAAATAAATATCTATATCTATATATGTATTTCCCATCTCTACCAAAGTGTGTGGTGTACTGTCTTTGCATATATCTTTTCTGTAGCCATTCTTGTCCTATGAATTTTTCAGCATCACCTTTTGATTGTTTTGTGGTTGTTTTTTCCACTTACATTGTTATAAACTTTGTGTATATTGCTTTCTTGCCTTTATTTGCTTCACTCTCCATCAGATAATGACATTTCCAAGTTTTATTTCTTAAGAGTACAGTAACATTCCATTACATTAATTTATCATATTTTATTTAGCCATTCCCATCTCAATGAGTGTCTTCTTTGTTCCCAGTTCTTTACTATCATGAAAACTGCTGCTGTAAATATTTTGCACCATATGGAGACCTTTTTCTTATCAATGAACTCTTTGTGGGTATAATCCTCATGGAAGCATCTCAGAATCAAAGGTTATGGATTCTTTAGTCACTTTATCTTTATGATTCCAAATTGCTTTCCAAAATGTTTGTCCTTATTGGCAACTCCACAACAATGTTCTAGTGTACTTCTCTCCCTCCATTTCATATAGCTCTTAATTGTTTCAATGGTTTATTCTTTGATAAAGTCATTTTTCTAAACATCACTATTAATTCTCCTTTTATGTACGTGCTTTAGCTTGTGTTCTCTGTCATTTATTTTTATTGTGTTAGGGTCTATGATGGATATGTTAATATTTCAACTCAGGTTATCAACATTGATTAAGCATCTACTATATGCCAGGTACTGTACTAAATACTATGGATAAAACAAAGACCTTTTATAACTTCTTTGGAAGTTAAAATGTTTTATTTTTGTAAAGGTACCATGTTATTCTGAGAAATAAATATTTTTAAAATATTTCCTCAAGTAAAATTTATTACCTTTTTCTAGCTTTATAAAGTATTTTTGACAATTATTTTAAATATTTCAGAAATTTTACACCTATTTTCAGATATTCCCTTTTATCTGTCCTTTTGTAAGACTATCTAGTTCTGAGAAATAGATTCCGTATCATTATTTGTGTGCCTTTTTTTTTTTTACAAATTATCTTTTTCATTATGAATTGGAACATTTTACAATTTAGTATGTGTCAAAAATATTTTTTTCACTATTGTACTTTTTAGCATATTAGTTTCTGTTTATTTCTATTAATATTAATGTTTTGTTTTTCTCCAATAATATGATTATATTCTCTGCTTTTTGCAGTCAACTAATGCATAATACATTTTTGTCCCATCCTTTCATTTTCATTCCATATGTACCTTTTAAAAAGTGTGTTTTGTATATGCATAGCATTAGTGGGTTTCATTCTCTTATTCATTTTGTAATTGTTTCTCTTTTCATTGGATTTTAATCCATTCACATTAAAGTTATTACTGCTAGGTTTATATTTTCCTCCATTTACATGTTATGTGTATATGTGTATTTTTTAAAACCTCTTTAATCATTTAAGTTAATACTATGTCTCAATAATGAGTTTTGCCTACATTAATTTAATTTTAATCTCTTCCCACTCTCGTTTTTCTTCTCCGTTTTCCCTCTACTGCTAGTCATCCCAATCCTAAATTCCTTAAATTGATAGAAAACCTTCTTTTCTCCCTTCCTCCCTTCCTCTCTTCCTTTCTTCTTTCCTCTAGTTGTTTACCATCTTTTGACTCTTTCATTTCTCCATCCAGGAAAATGTATATCAAAATTCATGCAGCCCCATCTCCTGAAGTAATTCTTATGTGACAAGTTTTCTAATGATTTGTGTTTATTTTGTCCTCCTCTTAATTCATGGCTTATACTTTTACATGTACCTACCCTATGTGCATGTGCGCTCTCTCTCTCTCTCTCTCTCTCTCTCTCCCCCTTATATGTATATATGTATATGTGTGTACATGGGTCTCTGTGTGTGTATATATGATCTTTTAGAGGATTCCTTTTATTTTCCCTCCTCCATTCTATTTCTATACCAATGTACTTATAGGTTATAACCCTTCCTCTCTTCTTCCTTTGTATTTTATGTTATTTTGAATAGAGCCTGCTGCTGGACCTCACTCATAGAAATAACCATTAATGAAAGAAGTAATGTTTTGTAGTGGGGTTTGTTCTACATTTTGAATAATGAGACCTGATCCTAGCTCTTGCCCTTAGCTTGATTCCTCCCTGTTCCTTTGACCAATTTATTCATAGTGCCCTCTATATCCTATCTGCTGCCTGACTCAGAGTCTGACTTATACCTTTTCTTCAGAGGTGATGCAATCCTTGGGAGCCTAACCTTTGTTCAGATAAGTTTATCTACTCTTATGTCCTTTTTCCTTGATAATAAGCCTCCTTTCTGTCATTAAAGAATAGATCTTTTCTCTTAATGTGAATGTTCTTTAATGAACCAATTTAATATTTCCTTTTGAGATGAGACCTATCATTTATCTCTAGCCTCCACCTTAAACTGTTACCCATATTGTTCTGACTCAATTTTTCCTTATTTCCCTGATTGCTCATACTTGTTTAAATTATTATCCCTTCTTAACTTACCCATGCTGCCTCTTGTTGCCCTTTTCCCCTGCTTAAATGACTTATGCCCTATCACAAAAGATATCAATTCACTTGTTGGGGACTATGGAACTTAGTGGATATTAATTCCACTCTTTCTCCTTACCTTTTCTTGGCTTTTAAAAATCACTTAAAATCTGTAGCCTCTTACATTCTTTTTTCCCTTTATTTGTCTCTTTATTCTTCAGACCACTTTATTTTTCTAAATATAAGCATAGTAAAATGTAAAAATGCATTTCATTTCTTACTCTTTTTCTTAGTACTTGTACTTAACTTCTTTGGGGCTTTTTGCTGGATTTTTTTTTTGCAAGTTAAGTTTTCTGATCACTTTTGTTTGTTTTGCATAAGTGCCAGAAATGCCTGTTGTTTAAGGAACATCTACCATTATCGCTGGTTATTAATCCCAGACTTGCTGTATATGACATTCTAGGTTGAAATTTGAAATTCATTGCTTGTTGGAGTATATACTCTCCTTTGTTATAGCAGTGGTGTAATCCTGGGTCATTCACATTGAGATTCCATAATGAACAATTTCATCTCTCTTGGTCACCTGCAAAATATGTTTGTTTGTTTGCTTTGAAATTCTGAAACTTCAGTACTAATATATATCTTTAAATTTCAAGCATGGACTTTTTTTTTCTTCTAGTGATAAGCAATGGATTCAGTCAGTCAGTACTTAGTTTTCTTTATTTTAAAATTGTAGGTAGTGTTCTTATTTTTTTTCCTGTGTTTTTTTCCTAATAATTAACAATATTGTGTTAATGTTTTTTGTTTTTTTTAATGTCATTTATTTTTTTTTCTGGAAGGTCTACAACCCTAAAGTTATCTGAATGCATGCTTCCTATTTTCAATTTCTGTCCCTTTGGCTTATTTCAGATTCAGAGGGCCAGGAGTGAGTTGCCACCCTTCTCCTCCCTGTTCCCCCTTCTCTCCCCACTCTCCCCTCAGTTCTCCACCACTTGCTTGAGAAATTTCTTCTAGTATTTCTAGTGTGCAAAGGATTTCTATACTGTGTCTTCTGATATATAATACAAAAATCTGAATATTCCAAGAACACAGGTCCCTCCCTCCTAATGATCTGCAGGGCCTTTTCAACCCAGTCATATTCTTTCCTCATTTGGCACAGAGATTGTTAATACATGAATGTCTCTGCTGGCTCAGATTGCATCAAGCATGAAACATACAACTTCCAATTGTATTTATTTTATTTTCTGCAAAGGTAGCATCTTCAAAAACTAACCATGGGTGGAAATCCAAGAAAAGGATTTAATTTGAAAAGTTAACCCTGTCAACATCAACTCAGAACCCCTCTCAAATTATCTGCCCATTGAAATATGGAATCTAGAGGTATTTAATAAATACTTGTTGAAATGAATTGAATCTCAGCATAATACTTGACTAATGTGTTAAAAAAAAGAATAAAGATAATTTCATTCTCACAATATATCTATCTCCCCACCTCCCACCCAGGAAACAGATCAGCAGTTCAGTAACTGGCACCAGATGAAGGAGAAAGAGCAAAAAAAAAGCAGCAGTGAAGGAGAGAGCAGAGATTTCAGAAAAGGAAGGTGTTAGTAGATGCAGTTGGCAGGATTTGTGAGAGTGTTTATCAAAATCAAAGTTGGGACTGACCAGTGGCCGCTAGAATACCAATATCTTTATATTCTATCTCCCCTCCTTCCAGTATCTTGATACATATTTACTCTTTAATCTCCCCCCAAGAAACCCTTTAAATATTTGGAGTGAGAGCAGGAAATCTTGATGTATACAGCATATTATTTCAATGTTAAGTCATATACATATAGTATATATTATATATACTTGTTATATAACAATGATGTTTTGGCCATAGTACATTGGTTTTTAGCATGTCTGCTTAATGAAAATCCAATCTTTACAGAGATGCTACTGCCAGAAAACAGGAATTAGAGATCCTGGTGAAAATCTCTTATAACATCTACTGTATCTCTGACAAAATCTCTGATTCTTTCTTAGGGTTTGCTCCTTAGAATTTAGCCTGGCCCAATTATAAATTCCCCTGTCCTTTGATTTAAACATTGCAATTAATTGCATTTTATATTGTAGCTCCTAAATTTTAGGAGATTTGGAGAATATCCTGCTCCACTCTACACACCTACATTCTGGGGCGATGTGGTGATCTGTGGTCAGGCAGAATTATTGCTAAGCTTAGTGTCCTTTGAAATAAGTGTATCTTGCAAGTTGCTGTTGTGACAGAGATGCTGCTCTTATTGTATTCTCTGTCTGCCTAGGGAGGTGTGCTGAAAAGAGCAATCTCAGATATAATCCATCATGGGCAGTATTATTAGAAGATTTTGATCATATGAATTGGAAGTGACATTCGCTATTGGGCCCAGTGTTTATCCAAAGGCAAACTGACAAATGAGAACTGTAAAATTGCCCTGTTCTCTGGGTCAAGGGAAAAAAGGAAGCAAGAAATCTGATTTGAAAATGTGTGAGACAGAAGTATATGCACATATATGAATGTACAATGCTTTTAGTCGTAGATATGTCTATGTAAACGTAAGCATATATGTCGATTCCAAAAATCCTAGCTACATAGCTTGGCCTTTATTATTTCTTCCTTTACTCATTTCTTTTTTTTTAATACTGCCTCTCCAGTGAAGAGTCCAGTGGATCTGTAAGTGTTTGAGCAGTGGTGCCAATTATTGCTGGGTAATCATAGGAGACAATTACTCATTCCCATGGACTTTTACTTGAGTTGAATAATCCTCCCTAAACTTCTCCTGCTGCTAATCTCTTTCACTTGCTGAGATTCATTGGCCCAACCCTTCAAAGGGGAAGTTTATACCCTGTGGTTTTATTGCCACTTAACATTGGAAGTCCTTATTCAAAAAACATTGCTTAAAATAAAACCCAAGCTGGAATTTCACAAACCAGTCCTAATGGAAGAAGCTGTTCCCTACTCTTCCTCACATCTCCAAGTACACAAGGGAGTGAATTCAGAAAGTGTCACTCAGTTCCTTTATCTGTTAATCTGTTTCCCATCTTCTGTGATATGCATGTGCCCCTTCATTTGTATGGGAACAGAATTACTGAAGTACTGAGAAGATATATTATTTATCTCAGTTCTCCTAATTTTTCCATTCATTTAGTTTGGGGTTCTCAAAGAAGCTTCTGTAGTGTATCAGCCTTCAAGGGCCCCCAAATTAATTTTTCTATGCTTCAGTCAGTCAACAGAGGTTTACTAAAGGCTTGCTGTGTGTCAGGCACTGTGTTAAACCCCAGGATAAATTGCAAGCAAAGAGAAAGATAGGCCTAGTCCTTAAAGGAGCTTTCATTTTAATGGGGAGTGGGGGGTGGACAATACAGAAAAGGGACCTGGAAAGAGGGAAGGATAAAAAGAGAATAAAATACCTGAATAGGGTCATAGTAGTGAAATCCAGAGGGGAGTCAGAAGCAGATCTACGAAAGGAATGGCTGGCCATTTTTCAAAAGGATGTTTCAGGAGTAAATAATGGGGGAACACAGGGTAGAGAGATGTTCCACGGTAAGAATATCAAGATTATCAAAGAATGATATTTCTCTTTGGAGATATCCCATTTCACAATGAAAACAACCTTCTCTCTCTCTTTAACCTCCCCCACCCCCACCCCCAACTTCTACCCTAACACCTTCACAAAAATTCAATACAGTCATTAGATGTCTGTGGGGGATTTCCTTGCAAGGCTTATACCATTCATTCACTATTGATTGAGGGGGGAGAAGGACATTAATAGGGGTATATATTGTTGGGATTTGAGATCTTAAAATATGAAGACTGACAAGTCCTGAAAAGAAATGAAATTCTTTCATTTTAGAGTTATTTTTCTTTTTTTCTCCAGTTATTTTGTATATATGAATCTCCCTTCCTACATAGACTGAACTCCTTGAGAAGAGAGACTAAGTCCCAGGAGACTTTCCCACCTGCTGTATCCACCTGTTCCCTAGTCCAGCTCCATGCTAAGCACTATCCTATTTCTCTAATAATGATATAATAGCTAACATTTTTATTTCACTAAAAATTCCAAAATCCTTTATGGATATTATCACATTTCATCCTAATAACAACCTTGACAAGTAGGCGCATTTTTTATCCCTATTTTATAGATGAGGAAACTGAGGCAGACAGAGGTTGTGCCAAGTAGATCGTAAGGTACTTAATAACAAGATCCTAAGATTTATGGGTCTTATTATCTCCACATCATTTGCCATAAGGTGAGGCACATAGTAGGTGTTCATTAAAAGCTTATTCTTTTGTTGACTAATAGAAGTCTTGTGTGCCTTAAGTCGTTAAACATGGTTCATAATGGGTATCCCCTAGTTAGCTCTATTGCTTTCCATTACTCATATATGAATAGTTTATAACCATGTCTAGCATATAGCAAAATTATCTCCCCCTTCCAAATACTGCCCATCTTCCACTAGATACTTTCATCTTTCTCCTGTTACTCTATTTTCTTCATCAACAATATTTATTAATAATATTTAATGCAATCATTCTTTTAACAGAGTTGTGACTGAGTCATTGTATGGACATTCAGATTCCCTGGGTACTATTACAGAGGTCAAAGAAAGCAATAGTTTCCTATTCTTTGTTTAACTTTACCCTGTTTGAGGTAGGTTAGAATCACAGAAATTTCAAGTTGTAAGTGACCTAAGTAAGTAGCATCCAGTCTAAACCATACCTAAAAATAATCCGTCCTTTAGTATGCCCAATGTGTAGTGATTTATCGTCTGCTTGAATATCTAAGGTAAGAAAGAAACGTATTTCTGTCCTAATTAATGAGATGTCACTAGATCTAGCTGACCTGTCTCCTGCCAGTACTTTTTATCCAACTCCTTCTCCAGTGAACATCACTCCCAGACCTCTTCTTTTTGGTCTGGGTACTGTAATCAAATGAATGCTACCATCCATCCTTTCTATGGAAGGTGAATTAGTAGACTGCCTTATTGTTCCACTCACAATCCTGGTGACTTCATTCACCAAAACATCCCATCCTCACCACTACTCTCCTATAGTTGTCCTTTAGTAAGGATTACTAAATCCTTTGGTGAGCATTAAGTACTTGGTTCTTATATATGCAGGGCACTGTGCGCAAGAAGAGTGAAAAAATAAAAGAGTCCCTGCCCTCAAGGAGAGTACAGTCTAATGGAGGTCTGAAAGAACAGGAGACACTTAAGTACAAAAAAGATAAATATAAGTTAAAATAAAGATAATCAACCCTTGGAAGGTACTAGCCTTAAGGGGCTTTGGGAAATGTCCTTTTAATCTCTTCAGCTACTCTATTGTGCTCATCTTGCTGGGCCTACACATGCTGGTCTCTATAATAGAGAAAAGTCCAAGTCAATAACAAACATTTACTATACTTAATCTTTTTTTCTGATAGTATTCTTATAGATGGTGGGATTTTAACTGAGACTTAAAGGAAACTGGGGAAGTCGGGAGATAGAGATGGGGAGAGAAAGAATTACAAACAAAAGGTAACCAATGGAAATTCATGGAGTTCCATGCATTACAAATATAAGTGCTTAATAAATGCTTTTATTTATTCATTCTTTCACTCATTCATTTTCCTCCTAATGCACCCAGCCCACTTAATTATTAGGAAATTCTTTTTTTGCTTGAAGTCATAGTTTGCTACTCTGCAATTTCTCTTTCTCAGAGTTCTACCCTCTCTGGTAAAACATGAAAAGTCTAATCTCCTTTGAGTGTGATAACCCTTCTCAGCCCTACTGCAGTGGTAAGGAGGTATGCAGGCCAGGAGAGGTATGCCATGAAAATGGGATCCTGGCTCAGTGGGAGAGGCAGTCTGGACCTGGTTGAGGGAACCAGGATGATCAAAATTAACCTGTTATTGGGATGGTATATCAGAAGGTAAATTGATCCTGAAATCATCTATCCTTAGTGTCTGGACACAACGCAAGTTACTCTGTTTTCAATGCTACTCCAAAATCTAGGTTTCTGACTCTCATGTTCAGTGTTCTTCTCTGACTGTACCTAAGTGGTTTCTCTTGCTAGTTTTCAAGGCAATTTTGGCATCTTTGGGAATACTTCAAAAAAACCTAGAAACACTACAGAAAACATTTTTGCCCCAACATTTCTTTTCCAGTATTGGTATAGGTCCCTCCTCCAAAAAAAATAAAAGAATAAGGAAAAATATATTAAAGTACTCTCTTGAAATGCCTAATGGGATTGAGTTGGGTTGGGATTGGTCATTGGGGAGCCAGAATTGGCTTGACTTTCTTTTGCCCCCTTCCTGGATATGCAGCAAAGTTTCTTTAAGGGAAACTGGTTATTACATTATTCAAGGCAGCAGCTGTTGAAGAGGGTGAGAATGCTTGAAAAGAGATGCATAATGTCCTAATTACCTATGGCAAGGAAAACATCTGTGCAGGAAAAGTAATGAAATTAATTCCGAAGCTTAGCAGTTGCATATATTAATTGACGTTAATTAATGCCAAATTACAAGACACTTCCTATGGAATCACAGCATATATCCACAGGAATTGAATATGGAAAGAGTTCATCATACTTAATGCTATTATGATAAGCCCCAAGGGAAATAAGAGTGATTGGTCTCTCATTATGAAGTACGACCAATTACTTTGTATTTCCATTAGGAGGAGAAGGAAACCAAATTGGGAGCACTTTGCCATAGGGGCGGCTGTTGAGCTGTTCCCTTACAATTGATCATTTCCCCTCTAACTTCACATTGAGGGAGAAGTGGATATAGGGTCTGAGCCTTGGGCCTTTGTCACAAGAGTGGCTCAGGGAAATCTCACACTCCACAACAAGGCGCAGTCATTGCAGGGAACCAAATTTTGGGGGCAAAGAAATGGTTTTAACCATTCAGCTCAGTCCCACAAGTAATTATTAAGCACCCGCTAAGTACAAAGTATGGTGCTTATTAAGAATACAGAAACAAGAATGAGAATTCCTCAACCTCAAGTAACTTAGATTCTTGGGGGAAGAGGGGCATAAGGAGGAGGGCTGCAACATATACTCAGATTAAGACAATAGAAGAGAGTTTGAGGAAGGAAAGGACACTAAAAATTAAAGATATGAGGAAAAGCTTTGTAAATCTGATGGTCCCAGTACTGAGCCTTGAAAAAGGAAGCTAAGGGTTACAATAAATCTTTTTTAAAAAATATTTCCCAATTACGTATTAAAACATTTTGAACTATTATTTTCAGTTCTGAGTTCCAAACTCTACTTGGCCTCCTTCCTTCCTGAGATGGTAAGGGCCTACTCTGTGTTCTAAGGCATAGATAAAGAAAGGGGTGCATCCCAGGCAGGCATGAGGAAAATTAGTTATTTTGCATGAAAATCTTTGTTAGATCTGCTGTACCCTTTCTTACCTTCTGATCCATGGTTTATGACAAAAGAATTGCTTTTTTAAAATTTATTAGGATCATTATGGATGCTTAAATCCTGACTAGCTGTATGACTTTGACCAAGCCACTTAACTTGTCTGGGCCTCAGTTTCCTCATTTCTAAAAGGAGTTCGTTGAAATCAATGGATGACCTCTAAGATCCCTTGTAGCTTTACATTTATGAACTTATAATAGATTCTTGTATTGTAATGTAATAATAAAGCAACATGTTGCTGTGGAAAGAGACTTGAAGCCAGTAGGATGTTAGTTCAGTCCCCAGCTCTGGTTCTCAGTACCTGTGTGGCCCTAGGTAACTCACATCATTCCCATTATCCCTATTTCTTCTTCTGCAGCTGAGGGAGACTAACATATTTAGCCTATATCATGGAAATGCTGCTATTTATTGTAATGTCCTCTAGGTCTCCTGAGGCATATAAGCCAATAAATACTAGAATGTAGCGCTTTTTGAGTTGCTTGGTTGACGTTTTTTAGTTGTTCTAAATCTTTATTCCAAGTGAGTCTGTCAAATGTCACTTCTCACTGTTTTCATTTTCCCTTACGTAGTTTGGCCCCTTTACACCCTTTCAATTTGCTTCTTCTAATCTGTAGTGGATTTACTTACCAACAGATCAGCAATTTAGCAATAACTATGTATGTTCGTCCTTTGTTGCCAAAGAAGACCATGCCATCAGAGAAATAATGACATGACTTGCACTTGGCTTTGTTTTGAGTGAGGGAGGGCTGTGCAAGTCACCAGCCTCCCTTCTCTTCCAGAGCCATTTGAATCCAGTGACCAGATGTTCATCAGGATAACTGGAGATGATCCAGGATGAGGCAATTGGGGTTAAGTGACTTGCCCAAGGTCACATAGCTAATGAGTGTCAAGTGTCTGAGGTGAAATTTGAACTTAAGTCCTCCTGACTCCTGCACTGGTGCTCTATCCACTGCACCACCTAGCTGCAATAACTAATCTAAGTTAAGAGGAATTATAGCCTGAATTGCCACTTGAGGTATTTATCTGTGATAAAGGTATATGAACTTGGTAATGCTTATTTCCGTTGCTGTGATTTCTTTTTTCTGTGTTCCTGATTTTCAACTGAGCTCCAGATAGGTGAGATGTTGCTGTATATAGTAAGGATTGTTCAGGTGTCATTGAGGAGGTGAAACTTGGAGTCATAAAAGAGAGAATGGTAAAGATAATTGGGCAAGAAGCATTTCCAAGACAGGCATATTTAGCATAGGTTGAACATTAAGCTCCATTTAGGGCTGCTTTTTGAAAGAACCAGGCAGTTTTCAGTTGAAAAGTTGATTGGTATGATTCAGTTCAACTAATTTGGTTTCAGTTCAATGTAATAATTTTTTGTTACCCCATGGTGCATAGCGTTCTCCTGACCACTGGAGATAAAAGATAAATGAGAAAGCTCATGGGGTTTGTAGTCTAGAAGGGAATTTCCAGCCTGTATTACAAATTAGAGTCAGAGCAGTACCTAGGAGAGATACAAGGACAGTCAGTGCTATAAAAATTTAGAAGAGGAAAAAATCATTTGCCACTGGGGAGATCAGGAAAGAAGTCATGGAGGGTAAGATATACTTCCCAGAGCCTTGAAATCAGAAATTGAGAGAATGGGAAGGATCTCTACAGGCCAGAGTATACTTGGAAAACTGGATGCTACAGTAGAGATGAAGTCAAGTGTGGTTCAGTACATAAGTGTTGTAGGGCTTTGGGCAAAGGAATGTACTGGGTGTTGAGTCTTAAATTGGGCCCCATAAAAAAATGAAACTTGGTAAATGGAGAAGAAATTCTGGGCCCTGACTTGGGGATAAGACTGAAAAAGGAATGGTTTGCTGTGACTAACTGGTTAAATCAGAAAATGATTCCCCCCAACCCCACTTTGGGCTTGTAAATAAGTAAGGAGAAAAAAACTGATGACGCACACAAGCATTCTTGTGGAGATACAACTGCAGAAATGTCTTTCAGAAGCTTCTTATGGGTTGAGTAGAATATATGGGCATGTTTCCCCCTAGTGGCTGACTTCTAGAGTGCAAGGCATCCCTTCAGTGGCAATGTTCTTGGAAAAGTTTTGTGCAAGTGGAATTTGGAAAGGAAATCTAAAGTCAATTCTGTTGTAAAATTAAAGGCTCCCTTGGTGATGTGAATTGCCACCCAATCCTTCTGTTTTGAAAAGTTTGGAATTTCATATAGTTTGAAGTGGAGTACATCATTATATGACACATTTCAGTTAGTTAAAATCATTTCAGAAAGCAAAGGGTATATGGAGTTAAGGGTGGGATTGTGGTACTGTTGGTGGTGAGGGTTTCCTGATGTCTTATTTAATGGAACTGTCAAAGTAGAAATGTCCTCATTTTGGTTGCACCTGACACTGAAAGTAGAATTCCGAATGAGCCTCAGGATCTTAATGTGCTCGTTGTCAGAATGTGGGCAGTGTTTTTGAAAGTCCCCTTCCCCCTCCTCTTCCCTTTCTGTTACTGAGAGGAAATATGGTGTCAACAGACATTCATTATAGAAAGTGTGGCAGTGATTTAGCAATCGTGTAGGGCCTTTTTTTCCCCTTCATGTTCAACTAGTAGTGAAACAAAGCCTGAAAAAGGGACATGTTCATGGAAGAAAACCTGGAATCAACAAAATCTCACCACTTCTGTGTATTCTTATTTTTTTCTTTACATTCTCATTCTCTCTCTGTCTGTCTCTCTGTCTCTCTCTCTCTGTCTCTCTCCCTCCCTCCCTCCTTCTCTCTCCCTTTCTCCCTCCCTCCCTCCCTCCCTTCCCCCCCCCCCCCCCCCCCTCTCTCTCTCTCTCTCTCTCTCTCTCTCTCTCTCTCTCTCTCATCACCTCACCAAGGGAATAATTACTTCGACTCAAGCACTGTGACAATCTCCCAAGGGAAAAAAAGAGTAGAAGTAATGAGCTGCAGGTAGAATTGCTAAAGGAGAAGGCAGATTCACAATGAGAAAAGAACCCAGGAAATGAATAACTGTTGGTTCTTTTTCTTTTTGCTCATTCCTCCTTCTCTTCCAGATTCCCAGTACTTAACCTGCCGGATGCAGAACTGCACAGAAGGCAACAGAAGTAAACCTTTCCCTGGCTACATTGACCCCGATTCTCTGATTGTCCAGGATGATTACGTTTTTGTCCAGGTGTGTAGCAGCCACTTCTGTTGATTGGTTTCCAAGAATTTTTTTCCCCACATATGCCCTTTCTCATGTGTTCTTTTACCCCCTCACCACACTGAAGGATTCTTTCTTAAAAAAGGCTTGTGATTTCCAATAAAAGGGACAGAGTTTAGTATGTCAAGTTTCCAAATCATCAGAATGCTAATTAGCCTCTTGTGACTATGCCGGAGGACCTTATCACTGTGAGGTCATAGGGGTGCTTCTCATAGGATCAAGAATAGACATCGGAATGATCTGAATCTCCAATCAACCTCCTTATCCTGTATTCCATTGCCAACTCCCTGTTATCATGGATCTGGCCAGATATGCCAGTCTCTTGCTATCAGGAGAGCAGCGGACCAATCAGGCTTTCTTCTTGCAAAAAAAATAGTATTTTCTTAGAAAAAAAAACAGACTGAGGGAGATGCTGTGAAACAGCTAGAGGTGGTAGACGGGGAGACAGAGACATAGAGAGAGAATGTAATCAACCATTATTGTCATCACTGACTATTATTAGGATAAGGAGAATTTAGATGAGATGTATTAAGGCAGGTTTCTCACCTCAGAGAATAATTTTTAAAGTTAGGTTTCATTTGAACAACTACTCGAATCAAAGGGCAAGGAAGGCCGCTTAGCATATTTTTACTTATTAATGTGTGAAATATTCATTGGAAGGGGAAGTTTTAGAAATATTTGGACTGGAGATTAAAAATAATTCAGCTATGTTTCCTGCGCTTAATTGACAAAGGGGGCTTTAACTGAAAAAAAAATAAAGATTTATATCAGAGCACATACTTACCAATCCAACATTCATGTAAGTGCCTACCATGAGTGAGGTACTGTGCTAAATATGGGGAAAACAGAACTGATTTTTTTTTTATTTAAAAGAGGGCCTTTTCTCAAGTTTGCATTCAAATGATAATGACATTTTTTTTGTACCAAAATTTATGAAGCTCATATTTCATAGCATATGAGTTAAGAAAGCAGACATGAGGAAGGTACAGCAGTGACTTTGGCAAATCATGCTTGATACACCTGCATATATTTTGTTACCCTACCTTATTGTCTAATATATCTTCTAGATAAATGTGTACCTAGTTCGCTTCTTATCCCAGACTGATCATGTTACCTTGAAATATAGGTACAGGTGGTTAAGTTTAAAAGTTCATTTTCCTAAGTCTATTGCCACCTTAGAAACTTTGTTTTTGCAATTTCTACTAACTCTTTCAAATCCCCTGTTATTACTTGTCCATTAAAATCCATTCTGCCATTTTGAATTTCTATCTTTTCACTCAAATTGGAGTCAACGCAATCAGTAACACCAACTTGTCATCTAATTATAGTTGTAAGTTACCACCTGTCTTATCACCAACATACTATAAAAAACAGTGCTTTAGAATCACTGATGTTTAGTGGTTAGAGACGAAAGAAAAAAAGTGTTTGGAAAGAGGAGAGAAAGTGCTGTGAGTGCATAGCTGCTCACATGAAAGAGACAGCTATTCTGTCCCTTTGTGTTCTTTGATTTAATAGTATGATCTTTTATCTTGTAGGGTTACTTCCAATGTTTCCATTTTGGACAGATCTGTAGCTAGCATGGCCTATCAGCCAATAGATTAGCAAGCATTTATTAATCACTTACTAAATATAGGGCACTAGGCCTGCACGTTGTGGATACAAAGGAAAAGAAAAGCATGTCTCCTGTCCATAGGGAGCTTATATTATATTAAGAAAATAAAACATATAAACTGATAAGTAAATACAAAATAATGAGTAGGAGAGAGTACTACCTAGTCGATTGATTAGGGAAGGCTTCCTGTAGGAGGTAGCACCTGTGCTGAGCCTTGGAGAAAGGTCATTTTTTGGTTTTCCCTTTTTCTTCAGGATAGCTCCTGTTATAAAGTTATGATGACCAGAATCCCAGAAAAGAAGAAAGAAGACCTGAATGCTTTGAGTCCTTGTTCTGTCAAGGCTAGATTTGAGTCACTGTCTTCTTAAGTAGCAATGGGAGTCTGGTCTTATGTTTGTGCTTCTTAAAGTCAGACATCTAAAGCTCTGGCTGACTTTGAGTAAATCTATATTATAAACTCATATCTTCTACAAAGGTGAGAGAGTTTCTTGAGGCTCTGCACTTGAAAGACACATTGAAAGTTGAAGAATCTCATTTTTGACCAGAGATACATATTTGACTCTAATAGACTCACATATAGTACATTTTATCTTCTACCCTGGCACCCCAATGACTATGAATGATAGATCTTTACAACATTGTATTGGTGGGGTTTTTTTGCCTCTACTTATTCATTGACCACAAGTAATAGTAATAAAATCTATTGTTATAATCTTTCTATTTATGTCTCAGTTGACCTCAGGAGGACGACCACATTACTACGTATCTTACCGTAGGAATGCATTTGCACAGATGAAGCTACCCAAGTATGCCCTGCCCAAGGTACAGTTGAATAATCTTCCTTACATTTTTCTCTTTCTGCTTTCAGCTTCTTATGGACAACCTCCTTTACCTGTGTCTATTTATTTTGCATTCTTATACAACTGTATTAATATTCAAACTGGAAGGGACAGAAGGTATCAGAGACTTGTAAAATAAATAGCCCATAGAGGGAGCTCATATATCATCTTGTACAATCTTTTTAAAGAAATTTTGCATGTGAGGAAACTGAGGCATAGAGAAATTAAATGTCACCTAAGTTCATACAAAAAACTAGTGACCAAAGTGGAACTAGAATTAGGAACTCCTTTTTCCTAGACTACTGTTGTTTCTGCTAAACCACACTGCCTCGCTGAGCTTTAGAGATTATTTTCTTTAGCTCCTTAAAGTTACATATGCAGTACCTAGGGAACCTTGCCCACCCTACATGCTGGGTCCTCAGAAAAGCTTTCTCAGGTATAAAATAATCTGTGATTACGTATTTGCACAAAAACCTCAGCTCATGAACCTTCATTAATATGTTTAGATTTAATATTCATCCAGAGAACACAGTTCAAAGCAAAGTTATTAAATGAAATAGAATAGTTATAGTTATAAAAATAGCAATGGAACATTATTCCACAGAACATAGGTAATACCCTTCCACAAATATACACACTATCACTGAGAAGACAGATAAACATGGAGATGTTTATAAAATCCCACAAATAGTGAGCACGTGTGACCAGGGAACATTCATAAAAGGGCAGCCCAGGCCACCAAAATTTCAATCACCATTGTTCTCTAGTGAGGTCACGGTGCTGCTTGCTGGACTTCCACACAGCTGCTATCCATCACTTTTGCATCTGTACCTGGGTATAACAACATAAATGTTTTACTCCCTAAGTGACATCATATTCCCAATTTTTCCTGTGTATGCTCTCCATCTCCCTTTCCTTCTATATCTCTCTTTTACTCTTGATTTCTTTCATCTATTTTATTCTCTCTTATTCTCCCTCTTGCTTTCTCTTCCTTTCCCTCTTGCTTTCTTTCCCTCTCCATTTTCCTTTCTCCCTCTCCTTCTCCTCTTTCAGTCCTCTCCTTCCTGGGTGTGCTGCTCAGCTGATTTCTTGGGCATTACTCCCAGGTACCAATTTTTGGGCAAAATCTCTTCAGGGCTACCTGCTAGCTATCTAAATATTACTCTCCATTCTGTTAGTGTGTAGAGACTGGAAAGCCTCTCTCTAAGAAGTGTAGTCTGATAGTTCTTGAGTTTTACCAAGAGATTTGCCACTTACCTAACAAAAGTGAATGTCCTTAGGCTAGAATGAAGGCTTTTCTTCTAAAATCTGTGTCTGGGATTGAATATTAAAACACGTTCTCCCCCCCCCCACCCCCAGAAAATAATTTAATTAAGAACAAGAAATATCCAAAGCCCTCTCTAATTTGGAAAATAGATGAATTCGATCTCAGAATAAAATATAAATGAAAGAAACACCATCCACCTAGCTTATATTTCTGCCATTATTGTATATTATCTATCAACAGCAAAATCCCCTAGTTTTGTGATTGAATTTTGATCAGAGTAAAACATTGCTGTCTCCCTACTTAGGTGAAAGAACAGAAGCCAAGACAGTGGAAATGACTCATTCAAAGTTATAGAAGGAGCAAATGTTAGAGTCAGGAACAGAACCCAGATTTTCTGACTCCTAGGTTAGCCCTTATGACACTTTGAGTAGATAAGCCTTCTGAATCCATCAATAAGTCTTATTGCAAATGGTGGTCAAAAACTACCTGTCCATCACTCTAACTCTTCAAAAATCTGCTTTTACACTCTGTAAAGGTATTAGCACCACCTAGTGGAGGGTATACTGACCTAAGAGATTAAAGCCCTAGATTTAAAATCCCAATTCTATTAGTAGTAAATTGTAGGCCTGAAATAACTTTACTTTTACATGGGGGCATAGAGTTTAAAGTTAAAAGGAACTTTAGATACAATCTGTTCCAATCCCTTCCTTTTACAGATAAGAAAATTTAAGCCCAGAAAAGTTAATTTACCAAATATCATGCAAATAGGAAACAACAGAGCCAGAATTTGAAACTACATGATCTGATTTAAAATCTAATGATCTGTTTTTTGTAAGGACTACAACCTGTTACCTCTCTTTTGACTTGCATATTCCTTGGGAGCTCACATATCTGGATTGGGATGGACTTGGGGCATAAGAAAAGAACATAAATTCATAAGAGTAAATATGAAAAATTTGAAATCTTTGGAGGAGAAGAGCAAGACCCAAAAAAGGGAAAGATTCCTTGTGTTTGATCTCTTTAGTAGATCAGTCTTTTTGAGGCAATATACCTTAATGGATTGAGAGAAAGATTTGGAGTCAGTAAAAATATGGGTTTGAATTTTCCCTAACTGTTTGACTTTGGAAAAGTAACTTAATAAATTCTCCCAAGCTTCAGTTTCATTACTTGTGAAGTGAGGATAATAACACTACTTCCTGAGGTTGTTGGGAAGACTAAATGAGTTTGTGTGCAAAAGATAGCTCTGTAAACCTTAAAATGCTATATAAATATATGTCAGTTGAGGTTGTAATGGTATTTTGTTACTTTCCCAAGGCCTTTCAATGGTCAATTTCCAACAGCAAACACGAGTAATTGATGCTTAAGCATTTAGCTAGCATGTAGGAGATCCTTAAAAAAAAGAGAACAGTATGACCTCCTCTTCTTCCAGGAGAATTAGGGATGGGAATGACCAAACTCTTGAATAAAATTCTCCTCCTTTCCCTC
The DNA here is from genome assembly GCA_023548195.1 of Bettongia penicillata ogilbyi. Lineage (NCBI taxonomy): Eukaryota > Metazoa > Chordata > Mammalia > Diprotodontia > Potoroidae > Bettongia > Bettongia penicillata. The sequence continues at coordinate 894,438 of JAJHZJ010000091.1, forward strand.
CTGTCAGTGAAGCAAAAGATAGGAAACCACAAGTTAGAGCTTTGAGAGAATCAAATCCCAAAACTTTGTTCTGTGAAAAATTTGGAGACTGGGTTTTTCAACCCTAGGACCTCTGATTCATTTGAAGTTCTGTCAGACAATCATCCATCTCTCTACTGGCCCCTTTCCCTTTCTTATCCTTCTGTGTTCCTTACCCTTGAACACATTCATCTCCTCCACTTATTAGGAATGCCCACTAAGAAGAGAACCCAAAAAGAAACCAAGAGACCTGATTCTTTATTAACTAATTTTGTGACTTAGTTTGTGATATCACCTTTTTATACCTCAGTTTTGATACATTGGTAAAAGAGGGTTGGGTTTAGTGTCAAAAGACCTACATTCCAAACCCAGCTCTGTCATTTAATATCTCAGTTTCCTCTTTTGTAAAATGAGGGGGGTGACCCCAGATGATCTTTGATATTTCTTTCATTTTTTAAGTTGAGACTGCGATAGCATTTATCTTACATAATTCCTGAGATTATACAGTGAGGTAAGAATGTGTAGAAGCTTTGAGAGATGTTAAAAGCATTTTAAAATGTCAGATATGTTCTAACTGCCATTCCAACACTATTTCCAGTATGCTAACCTAGACCTGTGAACACTTGGGGATGCTTTCATAAGAAATGCACAAACAGAAAAACAAAGCCGTGTATTCAGTGGTGTCAGAGGAAATGTCCCATCTGACCTGAGTAGCATAAGAAGTGTGGTTTGAAATGAATTTTTGTAATCCAAAGAAACCTCTCACTCCATTACTAGGTAACTTTAGAATGGATACTTTGCAGTTGCCCAGGTTTAGTTATCACTCTGATCACCAAAGTCCTGTGACTCCCAGTGGTTGGCAGTTGATCAATTTGGGCCAAAATAATTGCCTTTGAAACATATGCATTCATCTCTCTCCTCTTTCCTCATCTCCTTTTGTGGTAACATTGTGGCAGTGCCCCTTCTGAGGTCTGGAAAGAGGACATTGTGATTAATTTAAGTCATTCACAGAGAAATAGAAGTCAGAACAGTTGACAAATGTATTATTTTGACCAAGTGAGTGTATATAATTTAAGGAGATGAGCTATCTCATTACAACCTCATTACACTTTCAAAGTGGAAATATCCTAGGCTTGAGTTAGTAGGACCATTTGTGCATATATTTCGAGGTCTCAATGCCAGGAGCTGACATGTTTGGAAAAGAATAAACTACAACTTTTATGCTTAGGTTCCTTTGATTTGTTTTGTTTTAATCTTACCATGCCGTTAGAGGGACCCATGAATGACTGAGGCTAAACTGATGGGTACCCAAGAGATTAGATGATGAGCAAAGATGGTGGAGTGAAAGAAAACTTTATTGTTTGCTTGGAATTCTCCAGACAACTATTATCCCAGATAACAGTAAACATAGATAAAAGAGGGAAAAAAATCTCTGCCCTCAAACAGCTTCCATTCTCCCTAGATTGTAAACAGATGAGTAAATACCAGACAACGTGAGGAAATGGAGAACATACTTCAGTGGCAACAAACATAACATAGAATATAATCCTTATCTATCTATCTTTATCACACATAATTCCACTGAAAAATATTCTCCAACTTTTTTTTCAAGTCTCTTCCATCCCTCACTTATTTGTAAGGTTGTTAACATTTTCACTAAATGTAGGGAAACAGTCAAATCACGAGAAATGCATATATTTCTCACAGCTAGAGGAGTCTGGAGAAACTTCTAAGAGGAGATGCCAGCTGACCTGAGTGTTGAAAGAAGTTAAACTCCTAAGAGGAGGGAGTGAATTTGGGACTTGGAGAATGTCTGTGTAAAGATGAGGAATAGAGGGTTAATGGCAAATTGGAGGAACACCAAGGTGACCAGTTTGACCAGAATATCATGTGTGGGACCGGGAGTGGAGTGTTAAAGATTGGAAAAATAGGTTTGAGGCAGATTCTGAAGTATTAGACTTTATGGTCAGGGAGTCAAGAAACAATGAAGGTTTTGAATTTCACGGACTGAATGGCCCATTGTCTGACTCCCACTGCATGCTTTCGAAGACAACACATTTCTCCCATCTGCACCCCAACTAAACCTCTGCTTTCAGCATGAAATATATGCATTTCTCATGATTTGACTGTTTCCCTACATTTAGTGAAAATGTTAACCTACTTTTAACAACCTTACAAATAAAATGAGGGATGGAAGAGACTTGAAAAAAAAGTTGGAGAATATTTTTCAGTGGAATTATGTGTGATAAAGATAGATAGATAAGGATTATATTCTATGTTATGTTTGTTGCCACTGAAGTATGTAGTATTGTCCTTTCTCCAAAGAAGGAACTTAATAAATACTTGCTGGTTGACTGAGAGGAAAGAGATTTCATTATGGAGATGAATTTAAGTTAGATATCAGACAGAGCTTCCTCAAACTCTCAAGAACATGAGTCAATGATGGAAATTATGACTGAGACTGTAGCATTCAGTTTTCTGAAGTTTTGTTTATTTTTTAGTTTTAAGGAAAGGCTAGGGAGCTACTTTTCTGGGTTTGTTTAATATTAGCCCCACAGAGAAGCAGGGGGATAATGTGGATGAAGTATTGTCTATTCCCCTTCTTGTCTATTCCCCTCTGATCCAATGGACTGTTGGAAAATATTTGCTGTGATAGATTAGGGACTGTAGAGGTAATAGGAAAATGTACCCCAGGGAATCAGTGAACCTTGGGATGCATGATCTCTTTTCTCTACAATTTCCAGAACACTATCCTAGAGGAAAATAAAAAGAGTTGAGGAGGTCACTCCTACTTGGAAAATATTATTATTATTTTAGCAATGGCACCTACAAAAAACAGTTTATTTTAACAGGGATTTTACTTGGAAAATGTTATTGCACAAGTATTCATTGAGTAGCTCCTATGAGGCAGGCCCTATGCCAAGCAGTGTGAGACAGAAATGAAGAGGATAGAGGTACTGCTTTAGGGAATTTATAGTCCAGTAATCATTATCATTCAAATATAAATGTCTGTTATTGCTTTAAGTTTTATAAAGTATTTTCCTCAAAATGACTCTCGGATATAGTTAATATTGGTCTTATTATACTTGTTTTACAAGTGGAGAAACTGATGCTGAAAAATGAGGTGACTTTTGCATGGGCACACAACTAGTACGTATCAGAAACAAGATTCGCACTCAGTCTTGCTTACATAAAAGACATGGAAAAATAACTATTTCCACCGAATTTAGCAAGCATTGATTGGGTCCCTACTTTTTAAAAGGTCCTGTGTTAGGATACAAAGGCAAAGTGAAAAGCACACCCTGATCCCAAGGAGCTTACATGCTAGAGGAAAGAGAGAGGCATGTGAAGGGGATAATACAAGAAGAAAAAATATAAGAAACGTCATGAAGATTCCATAACAGAACTCCATTGTACCTAGAAAATACTATCTGTTGAATGGATGTGAGAGTTCGAAAACAGAAAGCCTTTCTTTGCCTACTTTCTGCTAGGCAAGTAGACAGTCCCTTGCCTTTAAGGTGCTCATAGTCTAATAGGCCTAGCAAGATTTGTGAAAAGGTTGCCTGTTACGCAAATTATAAGTCTATACATAATGTACACAAGTAGATAGAAAAAGTACTAAATAGATTTATTTCATTTATGTTTTCTTGCTGTACCTTGAAGAACAAAGATATGGGTAAACTACGGTTATTAAAAGCAACCAGCTAAACCAGCCTGTTTCTCTCATATAATAGTGAGCATCTTCATGCTGACCCACCTCAGGGAAAAAAGTTGTGATCTGGCTGGTCTTAGGATAGATCAACCCTCTCTCATTTTTATCTTTCCTTTCCCCCTCCTCTCAGGCTTTTTCTCAAGTTCTCTACATAAGCCTTTTGAGCAAATTTGTGCTTGGCAAATAAATCATGGTGATTGATTCTCCTAAGTCCTACTCATTTGAGAAAGCATTTTTCAAGTTGTTTAATAAGATATCCAAATTATACCCAAGCTCCCTTCCCACTTCCTCCATTACTTTAATGCCCATCCCCACAACCACATCAAAAGAAATGTTTGATTAACACTCCTTCAATTAATTAATATCTTGCATATATGCAAAAGAGCAACTATCTGCAATCATAGTGCCTATTAAAGGATTTCTTATTAGATTGCAAACTCATTTTATTTTCCAGACCTACCGAACAACTTGAAGGAGGATAGACACAGAGAGTGGAGCTCCTGTACTCTCATGCCTCTTCTTTGTCCTCTTTCCAGGATATGCATGTCATCAGCACGGATGAGAATCAAGTGTTTGCAGCAGTCCAGGAGTGGAATCAAAATGATACCTACAACTTGTACATCTCAGACACACGTGGTGTCTACTTCACTCTGGCTCTGGAGAATGTCCAGAGTAGCCGAGGGCCAGAGGGTAACGTCATGATTGACCTCTATGAGGTATGTCACGTCTGGTAGGCTGGTCTCTTAAGGCAAGGTCTTGTATGCCTATTGGAAATAACAGTTTTTCATTTTTTCCCCAATACCAGTTACTTCCATAGCCCTTTTAAATTAAAGCAATACCAGAATATTTATTTGGTTGGTGTTTAGTCAGGGAGGTGTGTCCGACTCTGTGACCATATCACACCAATACTGTTTGTTTTAGTTTTGTTTTTTGGCAGTTTGCCATTTCCTTCTCCAGTGGATTAAGGCAAACAGAAGTTAAATGACTTGCCCAGTAAGTGTCTGAGACCAAATTTGAATGCAGGTCTCCCTGACTCCAAGCCCAGTGCTCTATCCACTGAACCACTAGCTGCCAAAAATATTTATACATATACATTAATTACTTACTATTAGGAATGTGCAGAGAATTTTAGAGGGGTCCAAAGGAGACAATAAAAAAAAATCAATATACTGGAGATTCCCAATGAGGACCTCTCAAAGAAAAGCCTAGGGGAATCAGGATTACTTAGCTTGAAAAGAAAAGAAGAAGTTAGGTAGTTTTAAAAATAATCTCAAAACCACATATAAAAAGAGATCAAAGAACTAGGGATATGTATCTTAGAAAAGAAAACATTTATAGGCCGTGTTTTCAGAGAAGCAATGCAGTGTGGAAGAAAGACAGTTAACGTTGAGACCAGAAAGATGTGAATTTATACATACTGGACATACAACTGTGGGCAAGTTACTTAATCTACTAGTGCCCTATGCAGCTCTCTAAGACGAGAAATTTTCGAGGAAGTACCAGTCAGTTAATAAAGGGATTTTCCACACCCAGGAGTTCCCTATAAAAATGAAATCTACAGTGTAGTTCTATTTTTATGTTTTAGTTACTTGAAAACCTATTATTTGGAAGAAGGAGTACAGTGGTTCTCTACAGCAATAAAGGGCTAGGATTAATGGGTGCAAGTTGAAGGGAAGCAGACTAAGATTCATATTAAGAAAGAACTTTCTAAAAATCGCAACTGTAAAACAGAGGAATGGCCAACTTGAAGAGGTAGTCAGGTGGTCTGCTGGCACTGCCATAATCCTAGGTATCAGAACAGTACCACAACTAACCCAGTATAGTCATGGGATATGAAAGAAGGTTTACTTAGCTTGTAAAAATACATTTGTCAAACATACGGTAAGAATACATGATCATGGTTAAAGTTCTGCTTTTGGTTTTTGGTTCAGTTAAACTGATGAGTTGAGCACCAAGGACTTGCCTTTTCTCTTCTTTTTACCATGAAGGCAGCACTCCAGTGTTGCAGCTTCCATAGAGTGGACAATCCATTGCCTGACAAAATGAGAAGTTACCTTGATGGGGGCTTTTGATGGCTTTTTATGGGATCAAGGGGATATTGAGACCATGTCATCAGTGCTTACTTTCTAACTGGCCAAATAAGATTTGAAAAAGTCACCCATTATGTTAGTTATGTCTGTTATAGTTGAAATAAAGAAAACTTTAAGGTCTGGATGAATGTATTGCAAGGCTACTATCAGTCGGTATCTATTAATTCCTACATGACTTGTGCTACAATTTTTTTTTCCTCTAGCACAGGATTCTGTTTGGAATCCTATTTACTCTATAGTACTTACTTCCTCCCTGGTAATGTCTATAGTCCTGAATATAGTCCATTATAATACCCCATTACTATAAAATATTAAAGCAGAAGTTGTGTCTTTTGAGGATATAATAGAGTCTTTATATGACAGATTACTTTGATTCATATTATTTTAAAACCTATATATTCATTCTATCTCATCCCTCCACTGACCTCCAATCATGCATTTCCAACTGCCTACTGGACATTTCAACCTGAACATCTCATACGCATGCCAAATTCAGTACATCAAAAATAGAACCCAGTATCTCTTCCCCTAATTTACCCCTCCTCTGAACTTCCTTATTGCTGTCAAAGGCACTATCATTCTTCCAGTCATCCAGGTGTCCATGTTCCCAGACTTGTTCTCCCTCATTTCACATACCCAAATTGTGCTAATGTAATTACTACCTCTTCTGTGGTAGTAATCCTCATGAGTACCGCCTTTATTCGGGCCACCCTCACTTCCCATCTGGATTAATTCAGTAGTCTCCTGACTGGCTTGTCTCTAGTCTTTCTCCTTTCCAATCTTTCTTCTGTATAGCTACCAAAGTGATTTTTCTAAAGCCCAAAATCTAATCATATCACAATAAACTCCTGTGGTGCCTTATTTCCTGTAAGATAAAATATCAATTCCTCTGCTTAGCCTTTCAAGTCATTTACAACCTGGTCCTATACTGCCTTTCCAGCCTTATTATATATATTATTCCCTTCCCCACAATCTATGATCTGGACAAACAGGTCTTGCTTTTCCTCTCCAATGATACCCCCTCCATCTCCATGCTTTTGTACAGGCTTTCTCCTAGGCCTGAATGTGCTCCTTCCTCACCTGTGTGTCTTAGAATCTCCTCGTTTCTTTTTAAAACCCCACTCAAGTACCATGCTCTCTTGTTTTTTCAGTCATTTTTTCAGTTGTATACAACTCTTTGTGACTCCATTATTTTTGTTTGGGTTTTTTTTTCTGGTTTTGGCAAAGGTACTGGTACCATTTCCTTATCATGCCTTTCTTATAGATAAGGAAACTGAGGGTAACAGGGTTAAGTGACTTGCCTAGGGTACCCATCACTCTGAGGCCAGATTTGATCTTGGGAACATGAGTCTTCCTGATTCCAGGGTTGGCACTCTATCCACTGTGTCATCTAGCTGTCACCCTCCATATGAGTCCTTTTCAGATGCCCCACCCCCAACTGTTAATGCCCTCCCTTCCTCCCTGAAATGTCTTGCATTTATTTTGTATATATGTCTTATATATATAAATCGAATTATATGCATATATAGAGATATGTTTATATATGTATATTTTATCTCCTCTAATCAAATATAAACTCCTTGAGGTCAGGGCCTGTTTAATTTTTGTCTTTGTGTCAGCATTTTCTTATGCAGTCTCTGTCAGATAGTAAGTATCTAATAATTGCTACTTGGTTTATCTATTCCTGTACTGCGTGGGAAGCTGGATTTTGTGGCCCTAAATTTTCCTTCCAAACTTCTATCTGTTTCTATCACTCTAAATATTTACAAGGATGTGTGAAAGATGATAAAATTGACAGGTGTTCTCCATTAACGCAGGCAATAATGTAAAGAAAAGTTCCCTTAAATTGCTGCAAAAGAAACTAAAGTTAAAGAAAAAAGAACTTCCGGATTGAATAACTTCCCTTGGTAATTTTACCCCTCTCTTTATCTATGTAGTAGATAAGAATTTAGATGACTTAGTAAATAACTTTGCCTCCAATTTCTTGCTCTGTAAAACAGAGAATACCTAAATGAGAGGACATCAGAGTCTGTTAGAATCCACTAAAGCTTCGATCGCTTTTGGTACCCCAAATTAACAAAGATTTAAAATCAAAAGATGAATGAGCTGTCAGCATCACAGAAAGTCCACCAAAGATGTTATCTCTAACTACTGTTTTTATTAATCTCAGGCACAGCCATTTGGAGGGAAAATTATTCATTGCCACATAAGATTTCAGCAGTTTTTAGAAGGCCTGCCTTTTGTGAGGAAGGGATTGCAGCATTCTGTAATGAAGAATTTAAAACTTCACTCATAATCTGGTGAATCTCTATCTTCCATTTAGTTCCTACTTCACAGCCCTAAATCTAATTCATCTCATAAAAGTGACTCATTGGTCAGAGAGCAACATATGTGATCAGCAAGGTAAAAGACATAAGATTTGTGTTTTCTCTGCCTTTGGGATGGCCAGGGTTCATGTTGGGAAACAGGAGTAGCGTGACTAACGTAAAGGATCAGGTCCCATAAAACCATATATTTTACTTAGTGTTGAAGTTTGACCTGTTGTTACAAATCCTTAAAATGCCCTACACATTTTTTTCCCATCTCCCTCACCTTTATTAGATGTTCATGAGAGTTTTCTTCAAGCAGACTTGGAGAACCTGAAGAAGTACATGTTTAGGAGTGCTTTATGAAGGAACTCTTTGTTGGAAGAAGGGTAAAGGAAGAGGGGATTTCTCTCACTAACTATGCATTTAGACACAGCTTGCCCAAAGGGAGACACCTAATTCAAAAGTTTACATATTCATTAGTTCAATGTACAAATGAGGGAACAGAATCATGTTCCATGTAGCCACTAGGGAAAAAAAATGATACCCAAAGTCACCCAAGGGAGGAAACAGCTTTGAGGCAAATGAGACTCCCTGGAAGCAGAAAAGAGACTTAGTTTTGGAGAAGAGTAGATCCTTATAACTTCAGTCAGCAAAATACCTAGCAGAGAGACACTGTGCCCAAGAGAAGTTGTGTGAGAACTCTATGAAGAGAGAAGGAATTTCTAGGTCCTTTAGTTCTAGGAGATGTCAGTTGCCAATTATATTTCAGAATATGTATCTCATTAACTACACTCTGAATTAATACCCATCCTTCCCATTTTTATTATGTGTATTTGTGGTAAAATGAGCTTTAGAGCTGCCATGTTTACCATGTCATCTCAGTAAATGCCTTTGCTAAGAGTCAATTGAATCTACTGGCTGGCTGTGGATTGAGACCACAGTACTGGGGACTCATGAACTGAATACTTTCTTCCATTGACTCTAAAGGTAGAGGTCACCCCTTTGTGGATTCACTGCTATTGTGTTAAGTATGCATTGGGAAAGTAGCTAAGATTCTATGAACCATTTCAGTAAAATATACGCTTCAATAACCAAAATGGATGATTTTGATGAAAATTATATTAGGATCTCGTAATACATGAGAGAAAATACTCACAATGTCCACCATCAACTTTTATACACTGTTTTAAGGATGCTAACACTAAAGAAATAATTCTAGACTTGTTGCTTTTTCCTTTTCGTTTTCCAGGTAATCTAGTACCCAAAAGACCATATCAAGAATTCTGAAATGTGAAGGATATAGCTTCAAATTTATGTTTTCAATATCTTGTCTTAGTACCATTTTCTAATTTTTAATAATGCTAACAGTCCATTTATCTAGCTGAACTATGAGTAGAGATTCCCTCATTCCAAATTTCTATTTTAAATACAAATGTGTACATGTATATATGTATGTATGTATGTATGCATATATGAAAATATATACATATATATGCACTGTTATTCATATTGATAAAAATTACCCTCTATTCTTTCTACCATTGGTCAAAGATTTGAGATGGCGATGTCTTGCCCCTAGAGTTTCTGGGATGCAGAAATCCTAGGGTCATATTTTCCTGTACTCACTTCCCCCTTTCCTCATGAGTGTTAGCTGTATACTCTATGTGCCCCAATCTTTTCCCCATTGATTTTCAGACTGCTTTTCTTCTTTCTTCTCTACCTCTCTTCCCCCTTACCCTAATTTCTCAAGTTAGCCAAGGAAACATTTTTCTGAATTTTTGCCTTTTTCTGAGAGATCCAGAGCACATTTTAATTGGCCCCAAGATGATGTGAAGTTTGACAGGTTTAGACCAGATCAGCTTTGTATTTTCCTGTTGTTAGGAAGCTATTTAAGATGCTCACTGTAAAATTCAAATGTTTGTGCTGGGTGCAGAATGAGGAAGGGCAGCAGTCAAGGTGGCCCTTAGACATAGTTCGAATTTTTTCTGTTCCCATCAGGATTCCCACGTGGGTCTGTCTGGCCATTGGCTGACTGTAGATAGACTGCTGCCTCCTATTAGTAGAAGTCTGAGCAGTGGTTTGACTGTATTATGTAAAGGTATCCTGTATCCTGGGATGTGGGACTGGGGTGGAGAAAGAAGGCTTTGTTTTATTTTACTGACAGTTCACAGGAACCTGGATTGAAATTGATGTGATCAGACCTGTGGTGCTGTATCTGCTGATTACCTAGATGGAAAGAATATTGGCTGGCACTGAACCTGGCACAAATGTTCCCTTAAATCTGATTGTTCTGGCTAGAAAGGAGCTGAAAGTCATCCAGAGAGAATCTCCCAGCTGAATTGCAATGAATGATGAGTGCTAAGTGATAAATGGAAAGAAAGGCAATCCATAGATGAATTAATAAGGGGCAAGGAAAATGAAGCTTCAGTGTTGTGGGTTAAGGGGTAAAAGCATAAAGGATATACCAGTCAAACCTCAGAGAAATAAATAAAAGAAGCAATCTGGATTTGCAGGAATATTAGTTTGGTTGGATTTTACTGAGCTACTTCTGTAGAAGGGATTTTTGTGGGGCATGTGTGTGGGTGGGTGGGTATGGGTGTGTGGATGGGGAGAGAGAGACAGACAGATATACAGACAGACTTAGCATGGTGGAATAAAGAAGGAAAGACTCAGTTTCTCAAAGATGTGGGTGCATGTCCTGATATTGACTCATAATGGCTATGACCCTGAATAAGTAATTTAATTAGCAGATACTACTCTACAATGAGTAGAATTTCTGGAATTTTTAGGTAAAGGGAATTTCTTCATTGGACATTTCCTATACCAATGATATTACAAGCCCAATGCAATCTTTATCATAGTTGTCAATACTTGTTATACTTGATGCTGGTTCTTTGTGATTTGTGAAGTAGCAGGGTACCCATTAAAACTGTATTTTTTTCTTCTCAGTCAACACCATCAGATCCTTCCAATATTACTTTCAATGATGCACTAGAATTTGTTATGAGTTCTAATAGACATTATTCCCTGAGTATTAGTCACTGGGTTTCCAAATAGAGCTAATTAGAAGAAAACACCTAGGCACAACCTTCAAAGGCAATATTAGAATGAGGCAACACTAGGAGACAGTACCTTTGGTAAAGTCATTCTTCAGCTTTTCTTGGTTAGTAATCTTCTCTTCTGTTACTATTACTATAGATGGTTTTAAAATGTGAACGATCCAAGATTATTAAATAATAGCATCTAGATCTGACTTAGAACTTTATTAGAATAGGAATCATATTTATTTAACTAGTAGCACTTCTTGAATCTTCAGCACTTAGTACAGTGTGGTACATAGTTGGTGTTTAATAAATACTTAATCCTAAATGATTGAGTTGTTTATTAAATTGAACTGATTCTACCTAGTTAGTGTTGAATCAAGGAGATGGGGCATAGCCTTAGAGTTTACATTAAAGAGAAAGAAAGTATCTGAGAATATATCATATAGGATGAAGGAAATAATCTTGGGAATCATTCATTCAACAAGCATTTATTAATTGCTACTTCTGCGTGGAACACTTATGCTCAGCATTAGGAGAAATGCAAAGATTAAATCAGACATTGCTTCTATTCTTATGGAGGTGGTGATATAATAGATAAGTCTACAATTCAGAATATTCGGTGTGCATAAGAAGACCATTAAATGCTAGGAGATGAGCCGATGGAGAAATTTTTCGAATATAGAGAATGTTTCGTGAATTTGCATATAAATGCAAATGCTCATGCAGTTAGAAACTATCAGTCCCTGAATGCTTTTATTTGGTCAATACCATTCTAACATTCTAAATTGTGAGGGATACATTGAATAGGCAGCAGATAGCTCTGTTATGGGATTTTATCCATTGGACTAAGAGATCTTTGGGAGTAGATGCCTCTTGACATGTGTCCCCTGGAGAAGAAATACCAAGTAATAAGTTTCTACTATCACTGAAAGGAATAGATAACAAAGGGGCCTGTCCAGTGGAGCCAATGCAGATAGGACTGTGATGTGTGTTCCCATGATGCGTGTCTCCTGGTATGTTTGCATTGGTGTGGATGACAAGTGGTGTTTTGACAGGACTGGAGAATATCCACCTTCCTTTGGGAAAAGAAGATTAATTAATGATGATAAAGAACACTATGGCTTAATAGGCAGTGACAGTTGGCCCAGCAAGAATGAAAATGGTTGTGAGAATGCTGAAAACACCTGCTTGGCATACACAGGAAATACAAGTCATATGCAAGGCAATGCTAGAGGAAGAATAAACATATGCAGCCAGTAATGATGTATGCATGTATGTTCGTGAGACATGTTGTGTGTGTGGTCAAACAAAATGCAAACTTTGTACTTTGCAAAATGAAATCATGAAGACAAGATATTATAAATCCAATTAATTTAAATTCAGCGAAACAGTCATTTGTTAATGATTTATCCCATGAAATCTCCTTGCTAAGAGCTAGAGAATAGAAAGAGAACACACCATAGAAGCTGCCCTCTGGGTTCTTACAGTCTGGTGGGAGGAAACACAGCATGTATATACCAACATAACTAAAAAAAATGGAACATGACAAGGTATTCAGAAGATTTGCAAACAGAAAAGCAGAGCTATTTCCTAGGAAATCTTTTCTCCTCTCCACATCTATTAGTACTCTCTTCCTCCTCAAGTTATAATTATTAATTATCTGTGTAAGTAGTTTTTACACAGATAATTAGAATGCAAACACTGCAAACTCCTGAAGGGAAGGAAATGTTTTATTGCTGTCTTTTTCTTTGTATCCCCAGTGCCCAGCACAGTGCCTTGTAATAGTAAATATTATTTTAACATTTACTGAATTTATTGGAGTGAATTAAAAGGGAACCAAAGAGGTAGAGATTGTTTAAATGTTGATTGCTTTAAAGAAAGGCTGTGAGTCATAGTTCTAGATGCAACATAGAAAAGATGAAAAACACATTTACCATCAGATGTCTAAGTTTGTCCTCATCATTTAAAGCTGACAACTTGCTGGGCTGTCAGTGCCATTTTAGGACAGTAGCAGAAAGGATGTAGGTGAAGTTATAAGCTCAGGGATTCTCTGAAAGCTAGGGCAGCACTGGAGATCCATGGTCTTAAGTTTGGCTATTTATAGTCTCTGATACTAAGCCTACTCCTAGATATTCCTTTGCTTTCTCAATGAAAATAGTACATCTCCAAATCCCCAAATAAATTACACCAATTGAAGTATTAGCTTATTTGATATTAATCATGAGATACCCACTCCCTGTCATTTCCGGAGTCACTTCAAATGCTGACTTTTGGATTATGTTAATTTAGTTCCCAACAAAATTCATTAAGAACAGTAGTTTCTTTCATTTAGCCGGGGCAGATATAGGCAAAAATCTTTGACTATGAAAGTCCAACAACTCAGTGGAATCAGAGAAGGTCACGTTAGATAAGACTGGAAAGCATTTCCCCATGAGAAGGTGACCCCATCTTCTATGAGGTTGAATCTTCTTATCTTGGTAACTTCTATGGTAGCATGATAAGATAAATATTATGCTTCTTATCTCACATTTTTTTATTCCAAACATTGATATTGCTGTTGGAAAAGGAGTGTTTCCTAATTAAATATGAATACACAATTCATAGATAGAGCTTAAAGCCTGGAACCTGGAGTCAGGAAGACTCATGTAAGTTAATCTAAGTTCAATCAGATACCTGCTAGTTGGGTGACCCTGGGCAAGTCTTTTCAACCTGTTTGCTCAGTTTCCTCATCTGTGAAATGAACTAGAGAAGGAAATGGCAACCCACTCCAGTATTTTTGCCAAGAAAACCCCAAATGGGGTCACAAAGAGTCAGGCATGACTGAAAACAACTGAATAGCAACAATATTCAATTTAGCAAATGATGAGAACTCACTATTTGCCTGGCACTATTTGTGTATAGAATTATTATGATGTGACCTCTTCCCTCAATGAAATTACAGTCTAGGGGGGAAGAAGTATAAATATATAAAAAATTTTAAAAAACAATGAGAATTAAATAATCTAAGAAGAAATAATGCAGGAGATACCAAAAGATACATAAAATGTCAATGAATAGTCTTAACAATAAAGAGGCAAAAAGCAGTATTTTCAGCAGGAGAGAATCCCAGAATTTAAAAATGACTGAATAAATAAATGATTTAAGCACTTAGTATGTTCAAAGCACTGTGCTAATCACTGGGGATAAAAATAGAAAAGTTAAGACAATTCTTGCCCTCAAGGAGCTCACTTTCTCAATGGGAGAAAATTTAAGAATTGTAAAGGTTCTTCAGGGCCATGTAGTGTAACCCATTCCTGAAAAATAATCTTTTCTTTAAAAGAAATAGTATTTTATTTTCCCCCAGTTATATGTAAAAACAAACAACATTTGTATTTCAAATTTTGAGTTTCCCTTCCTTGCTCCCTTTCTCCCACCCCCATTGAGAAGACAAGCAGTTTGATATAGGTTACTCATGTGTAGTCATGCAAAACATAGCCATAGTACTCATCTTGTAAAAGAAAACCTAAGACTAAAAAAAAAATCTTAGGAAAAATAAATTTAAAAAATATGCTTTCATATGTATTCAGATACCATCAATTCTTTATCTGGGGATGGATAGAATTTTTCATCATAAGTTCTTCAGGATTGTCTTGGACTGTTGCATCGCTGAGAAGAGCTAAGTCATTCATAGCCTTACAATATTGCTGTTACTTTGTGTACAGTGCATTTCACTTTGTATCAACTCCTGTCTTTCCATACTTTTCTGAGAGCATACTGCTCATTCTATTTTTTCAACATTTCTTATATCACAGCAGTATTCCATTATAATCACACACCACTATTTGTTCAACCATTCCCCAATTAATGAATATCCCTTCAATTTCTATTTCTCTGCCTCCAGAAAAGAGCTGTTATAAATATTTTTGTATGTATAGGTCCTTTTCTTTTCTTTTCTTCTTTCCTTTCTTTTTTATCTTTTTTGGTCTACAGTCCTAGTATTGCTATTGCTAGGTCAAAGCATTTTATGGCTCTTTGGGCATAGTTCCAAATTGCTCTACAGAATGATTGAATCAGTTCAGAACTCCACCAACAGTGCATCAATGTCTCATTTTTCCAACATCTCCTCCAACATTAGTCGTTTTCTTCTTCTGTTGTATTAGCCAATCTAATAGGTATGACTTTGTATTTCAGATTTGTTTTAATTTGCATTTTTCCAATCAATTGTGAGTTGGAGTATTTTTCATATTTTTCAATCAAAGATAACTTTGATTACTTCATTGGAATATTGTTCATATCTTTTGAACATTTATCAATTGGGGAATGACTCTAATATTTATAAATCTGACTCAGTTCTCTATGTGTTTGAGAAATGAGGCCTTTATCAGAGAAACTTTCTTCAGATTTATTTTTCTTCACAGTTATTATTGCTAATTGCATTTCCCTCCATCATACCCCCCTTTTACTCTATCTCTCTCTCCTTTCACCCTGTCATTCCTCAAAAGTCTTTTGCTTCTTGACCACCCCCTCCCCAAATTTGTCCTCCCTTCTATCACCTCCCCTACTTTTCTTATCCCCTCCCTCTCCTATTTTCCAGCAGGGTAAATTGAGTGTGTATATTATTCCTTCTTGGAACCAATTCTGATGAGAATAAGGTTCATTTGTTCCCCATCACCTTCCCTTGATGGTAAAAACTTTTTCTTGTCTCTTTTATGAGAGATAATTTACCCCATTCTACCTTTCCCTTTGTCTCAGTGTTTTCTTATTTTACCCATTCACACCTGTGCCCTCTTCATATATATATGTGTGTTTGTGTGTGTGTATGTATGTATGTGTATATATATATATATATATATATATATATATATATATATATACTTCTTCTAACTGCACTAGTAATGAGAAAATTCTTATGAATTACAAGTGTCATCTTCCCATGTAGGAATGTAAACAGTTTAACTTTATTATGTCATTTATGATTTCCCTTTCCTGTTTACCTTTTTGTCCTTCTCTTTAGACTTGTATTTGAAAGTCAGTTTTTCTCTTCAGCTTTGGTCTTTTCATAAAGAATATATGAAAGTTCTCTATTTCACTGAATGTCTATTTTTTTCCCACTGAAGATTTATACTCAGTTTTACTGAGTAGATGTTTCTTGGTCATAATCCTAGTTCTTTTGCCTTTGGAATATCATATTCCAGGACCTCCAATCATTTAATGTAGAAGTTGCTAAATATTGTGTTATCCCAACTGTGGCTCCATGATACTTTAATTGTTTCTTTCTGTCTCCTTGCAATATTTTCTCCTTGATCTGGGAGCTCTGGAATTTGACTATAATATTTCTGGGAGTTTTCATTTTGGTATCTCTTTTAGGAGTTGATCAGTGAATTCTTTTCATTTCTATTTTACCCTCTTGTTTTAGAACATCAGGGCAACTTTCCTTGATGATTTTGTGAAAGATCACGTCTAGATTCTATTTTTCATGGATTCTATTTTTCATTATTCCATGGCTTTCAGATAGTACAATAATTTTTAAATATCTTATTGAAAAAACAAGTGACCTGGAAAATAGATCCAGGAGACATAATTTAAAAATTATTGGTCTACATAAAAACCATCAAAAAAAGAGGCTAGACATCATCTTTCAAGAAATTATCAAGGAAAACTACCCTGATATTCTAGAACCAGAGGATAAAATAGAAATGGAAAGAATCCACTGATCACCTCCTGAAAGTGATCCTAAAAGGAAAACTCTCAGGAATATTGTAGCCAAATTCCAGAGTTCCCAGGTCAAGGAGAAAATATTACAAGCAGGCAGAAAGAAATAATTCAAATTTCATGGTAACACAATCAGGATAGCACAAGATTTAGTAACTTCTACACTAAGGGATCATATTCCAGAAGTCAAAGAAGCTAGGATTAACAAAAAAAAATCACATGCCCAGCAAAACTGAGTATAACACTTCAGGGAAAAAAAATAGAATTTCACTGAAACAGGGGACTTCCAAGCATTTTTGTTGAAAAGACCAGAGCTGAATAGAAAATTTGACTTTCAAATACAAGAATCAAGAGAAATATGAAAAGGTAAACAGGAAAGAGAAGATATGAGGGATTCATTAAAGTTGAACTGTTTAGATTCCTACATGGAAAGATGATATTTGTAACTCATGAGACCTTTCTCAGTATTAGAATAGTTAGAGGGAGTGTGTGTGTATATATATGTATGTATACATAGAGAGAGACAAAGGGCATAGGGAATATGAAGGGAAGATGCCTAAAAAATAAAATTGTGTTGAGAGGAATGTACACATAAAAGAGGAACAAAAGAGCTTTTACAATGGGGGGAAAGATGTGGGAGGTGAGAATGAATAAGCAAACCTTACTCTCATTGAATTTGAGTTGAGGGAATAACACACATTCACTTGTGTATGGAAATTTTTCTTACCCTGCAGAAAGGGGTAGGGGATGGAAATAGGAAAGGGAGGATAACAGAAAGGTCATCAGATTGCAGGGAGTGGACTGGTAATCAGAAGCATACACTATTGTAGGGAGAAAGGTCAAGGAAGAGAATGGAATAAATGGAGGGCAGGACAGGATAGAGGGAAATGTAGTTAGTCTTTTGCAGCATGACTGTTATGGAAGTGTTTTGTATGACTACGCATGTATGACCTATATTGAATTGCTTGCTGTCTCAGTGAGGGTGGATAGGGAGGGAGGAAGGAAGAGAACATGGAACTTAAAGCTCTAAAACTGAATGTTAAAAATAGTTTTTGCGTGCAACTGGGAAACAAGTTGTACAGGCAGTGGATTATAGAAATCTATCTTGCCCTACAGGTCAATAGAGGGGAAGGGGAAGGGAGAAGGTGGGATGATAAAAGGGAGGGCATATTGGGGAAAGGAGTGATTGGAGTGCTCACTGTCCTGGGGTAGGGGAGGGGAAAGATGGAGAGAAAATTCAAAATCTTGTGGAAGTGAATGTTGAAACTGAAAATAAATTTTATTAAAAATAATTTTTAAAAAAGGACTAGCCATGTCTAAGCTGGAGAAGAGAAAACTTTAGGGATGTGTGTGTGTGTGTGTGTGTGTGTGTATAGAGGATGACAATTATCTTCAAGTATATAAAGAATTGCCATGTGGAAAAGAGATTAGATTTATTCCTTTTGTCCCCACAGCTTAAAAGCAGTGGATGGAAGTTATAAAAGCCTAATGAACAATTGTAAAGTATTGATAGAGAGGAGATTGATTTTTCAGCAAAGTTTGAAGTAAATAAATAGCCCTTGAGTGCCTTTCCTTTTAAATCTATGAAATTATTAATTTGCATTCTACATAAGGAAGTAATTAGATAGCTAGGTGGCACAACATGCCAGCCCTGGAATCAAGAAGACCTGAGTGCAAATTCTGTCTCAAACATTTATTATCTGAGTGACACTGGGCAAGTCATTTAACTCTGTTTGCCTCAGTTTCCTCATCTGTAAAATGAACTGTAGAAGGAAATGGAAAACCACTCCAATATCTTTGTCAAGAAAACTCCATGGATATTATGGTCCAAGGCAGGGGTGGGGATCCTGCAGCCTCAAGGCTGTATGTGACCCTCTAGGTCCTCAAGTGTAACCCTTTAACTTAATTCAAACTCCACAGAAAAAGTCCCCTTAATAAAAGGATTTTTTTTGTCAAACTTGGATTCAGTCAGAAGGTCTAGAACTTCAAAGACCACATGTGACTTCGGGGCTACAAGGTCCCTACCTTTGTTTCAACGAGTCATGAAGAGTTGGACACAACTGAAGACTGAATAGAAATAAAATCAGGAAGCATAATCTAACTTACTGAAAAATTGTGATTTATGGAATACTTTTGAATGAAACTGTACTTTTAACTAAACAGAAGAATTATATGTATACAGTATATATTGTTTATTAATTTCTTCTTTTAATAAATATTTATTAAAAAACCTACATGTAAGGACATTTATTATACCCAAAGTGTCATCTAGGAAAGGGATTAAGTTGTGCCCTCCCAGTGCAGAGTTTACAATCTCCCAAGGCCCCAGGAGGAGGTAGACAGCAATAATAATGATTAATATTTATATACAGCTTTAAATTTTCCAAGGAGTATTACATATGTTAATTCATTTTGGAACCTTGGGAAAACATCTAAGTAATCCCACCATAGTTACAGTTCTGTCTCTGGAAGATTGACTTCTCAGAATTCACTTCCACTGTAGTTCAATATCCCTCCCACTCTCATCCCCTAAGATGTGTACGGACACACAGATAAACTGATCTACCAGAGAAGCACATTCTCCCAAAGGACACACAAAATAGGACTTATTAAAATAACAAAATAAAAAAGACATGGAAGTGGAAGAGGTTTAGATGCCAGAGAAAGTCGACCTAGGATCCCTAGAAGTAAAAACTACTTGAATGGATTAATAAGACTATATGCTACCAGTGTAGCTACTCTAACAAACACCTAGTGACCTAGGGAAAGGACAAATGCAAAATTATGTTTGTCTTTTTCCTCGATGGGTCTTTATGGTCAAATTCTGAGCCTGTTACATCTCTGAAATGTCTCCTTCTGTACTTCAGTTGTTGTACCGTAGTTCTGAAGGTTTTGGAAAAGAGCATTAAGATTCTGTTTATTTCATTCTTGAACCCAGACTTCTTCATTTGCCTCAGCACTGAGTTGATGCAACCTGTGCGTGGGGATGTGATTCTTCTGGAAATGATATGTCAATTGATGTCCTTTTGTTCCATTAATTATTTCCCAGAAAAAAATATGCATCCCTGACTACCACTCCTGTATGGATGTTGCCCTTTCCTATTAGAATGTAATCACCTTGAGGTCAGAGGCACAATGCCTGAAACATAGTAAATGCTTAATAAATTCATTCTTTGAAATCCTGATGTCAATTATTTCCAAGGTCATGAGGGTAAGAGATAGATTTGGAGGGATGGGGAGAATAAGAAAGGTAGATGCTGTTTTTTTTCAATTGACTATATTCAATTGGTCTTACGGCTATCATTCTAGAGTTATACTTAAATAAGAATATCAGTACTGATGGAATGGAAAGTTTTATCTCATCACTCTTAGTCATATCTGTGAACAATCTAACTGCTAAAACCATGGACAATATACAAATCAAGTTCATCTGGTTTTGAAATCATAGTGTACACCCAAAGAAAACTAGGAAGACAACTCAGGGTTTGCTGGGCCAATCCAACTTGATTTTCATGTTGGTATGAATATCATGCTTCCTGCCCAATGGAATCCACTGCCTCAATGGAATCCCCATCAAATTTTGTGAACTCCTCAAGGGTCGCCTAATCATGCTTTCTAGGCTAGATCTGAGAGTTTGCTATTTCATTTTTGGGGGACAAAATTCTCCTTTCAAATTGATGTATTTTTCAGCCATGTCAATTTCTCCCAGGTAGCAGGGATAAAGGGAATGTTCTTGGCTAACAAGAAGATTGACAGCCAAGTGAAGACTTTCATCACATACAACAAAGGCAGAGACTGGCGGTTGCTGCAGGCTCCTGACACGGATCTGAGAGGAGACCCTGTACATTGCCTGCTGGTAAGTCGTCACATTTAAACAAACTTTTCTTCATGTAACAGTGTGAATATACTGGGTATCAGAGAGGAAATAGGTCAACCTACCTCACCTTTTGAGGAAGAGTTGACTTACTCAGAAAAGGAAGGTAGAAGAGAATGGAGCACAGTAGGTATTTGTATCTCCAGTTCCTAGCATAATGCTTGGGACATGGTAAGTACTTAATCAAAATGAATTAAATTGTGGCAGAACCTTTCAGAGAGATATGAATGGCCAAAATGATCTGAAAATGTTAACTGCGTCACATTGATTTAGTCTCTTAAATTGTCTGATTCAGGATTCTCTCTTTGACTGAGACTGAAGGGTGATTTATGGGAGAACTTAGTAGCTGTCCAATATGACAGGACCATTCTATCAATATCCTTACCTTTCTGCTAGTACCCTTTTATGATCTGATCAATCCTTCATGGTACAAATTAAGGGAGTAACATGGTGTTATTCCTTGTGCTAGTGGAAAGAGGACTGAATTTGCATTCAAGAAATCCTGGTTCAGTTTCTGTTTCTGATAATTTCTTAGCTCTGTGACTACTGACAAGTCCTTCAGCTTCTTTGAGACTCAGACAAATCTCTTGAAACTATTTATGTTTATCAGTGTGTCTGAGTGTGTAGAGGTGGGAGAAAATTCTACAATGAGAAAATGTGTGTGTTCATCCTTTGTTGCCAAAGAAGACCATGCCATCAGAGAAATAATGACATGACTTGCACTTGACTTTGTTTTGAGTGAGGGAGGGCTTTGCAGGTCACCAGCCTCACTTCTCCTCCAGAGCCATCTGAATCCAGTGACCAGATATTCATCAGGATGACTGGAGATGACTCAGAATGAGGCAATTGGGGTTAAGAGACTTGCCCAAGGTCACACAGCTAGTGAGTGTCAAGTGTCTGAGGTGAGATTTGAACTCAGATCCTCCTGACTCCTGCACTGGTGCCCTATCCACTGCACCACCTGGCTGCCCCCCAATGAGAAAATCATAGATCCTGAATATATAAATTTAAACTCCATTTAGGTTGTTTTAAAAATCAATCAATCAATAAAAGCTAAGTGATCAACTATGTTCTATGCTGGGGGGAGGGGACTGGAGAGAGAGAAAGAGAGAAAAGGGGAGAGAGAGAGAGAGAGAGAGAGAGAGAGAGAGAGAGAGAGAGAGAGAGAGAGAGAGAGAGAGAGAGAGAGAGAGAGAGAGAGAGAGAACATACACACTGCAATAAAAACAACTTGAAGATATGATTAGAAGCTTCTAATCCATTTGAGGAATTTAGACGTAGGTATATGAACCAACCAGAGAACAATATAAACTAATGCACCATTAAGGAATAAAAGTGTGGGACAGACCAAAATCAATGCAGAATTTCAGAAAAGAGAGATGCTTCAATGTCCAAAGAGTAGCTCTGAGTGTAAGTATTCTGAGATTTGATGAATAAGGTCATATTCATCCTATCAGTGAGATTACCTACACCAGTGGTTCTCAATATGATCTTGTTTTAAATTAATAAATAAATGTGTGTATGTATTTTAAATGTTTTAATTTTTTATAGCTAGATATTTTGATAACTAAATATCAGTATAGTTTTCTTTATAATTTTTTGCATTTTATTTTATATATTTAAAAGTATCATTTTGAGTATCAGTTAATAGGACTTGAAATATTGAGGTCTGCGACACAAAGAAAGGTTATGGATATGATCCAGACTGATCATGTCCCTGTTTAACCTCCACTGTTTCCAGAGAAAGGATTCTTTTTGAAAAACAATCCCATGCCACTGTTATTGTCACTTTTGCTCATCATGAGATACTAAAAACAATGGCCTGACTTTACTTCTTATAGTGAATATTTTCAATGTCACTTCATCTCATAGGAAGATCTTCCACTCACCCTTTATCAGAGTTACTGGGATGGTGGTGGTGGTGGAGGTGGTTGTGGTGGTGGTGGTGGTGATGAACTCTACTCATGCATTGCTGTGAGTGTTTTGTTCTAGGGGAAGGATAGAGTTGTTGGCAGCTCTAAATAACCACCTCCCAGATAGCCATTCTGTGCTGGCCCACATTAAAGGCCAGCAAATGTTGCACTAGCACAATATCCTTGACCATCAGCATGGTCCTTCATTTCCAGGAAGTATTATGGAAAACAATTGCCAAACAGTGAGGTAGGGCTCTGATGAGCCATTCTGGAGTAAGACATAAGACCAGAGATGGAGTCTTGAAAATCGTGATTATACTTTTTACTAGCACATGTTGACATAATGTGGGATCAATACTTATATGATGACTGATTATTATTGGAAGGAGGGAGTTTTTCAGTAGAAAATACCCAAATACAAAACTTGGGATCTAACCAGGGTGTGCTGAAACTGAGCTCTTGATCTTAAGCTGACCTTGAAGTTCAGAAATAATTGTTAGGGTCATTAAGGCTGGAGGAAAGATTAATTAAACTGACTAAGATAAACAGCTCCCAGGAGCCTTCCTCCTCTTTCCTCCCATTAACCCAGACACTTGCTTGCTTTAAATTTGTTTCACCACAGGCTTTGGAAGAGCTAGAGAAGGAGGGGGCAGTGAGCTGGGCCAGAGACGAAAATCACTTTGCAAAAATCTGCCAAAGACAGAAAATAGGATCGAATCTTTGAGCTCTAGGAGATTCAGAGTGTTAACAACCTACTTTGGGCCCAGGAGCTGGGGGCTGGCAGTGAGGAGATAAAGAGCAATTTGAGATTGTGAGTACTTGGAGAGTGACAGTGTCACCGCTAGCCCAGCCGAGTGATTAGAAAAGAGATTTTCCAGCAGGGCTGCCTCAAATGTGGAACAAGTTCAGAATTACAGCCCCAAATGGAAAGTTCCTTGTAAAATGCTTTCTATAGAAATAAGACATCCAGGATAATTTGGGACCATATTTTAAGGTCTTTTAGACTGATTACCTGCAGGGCTCAGCGGGGATTCTTTCCTTCACAGACTGCTTTGTGCAATTAGACAGGGGTATTACCAGGGCAGGCTCACTACCTTCCAAAGTCTTGGGATTGGGCTCTCGAGGGGCAGCATGTGAGATCAGCTGAACTCATTACAAATTCTTGGTCCCTAGGGAAAATACAGCACTTAATCAAAAGAAGGCCCATTTTCCAGTAAATATAGTCTCTAGTTCCTTGAAAGGGCTGGCACTAGGAAATTGGATGTCCTGGGGTAAATCTCAGTTGTGTATCTCATTCCCTCCCCTTCCCTTCCCCCCATGAGGTACAAATTAGTGTTAGAGAGGTAAATATGACCTATTTATGCCCCATTAGCCCTGGGCCTCCCTACCTACTTTGCTACTGACTCTTAGGTCTTGTATCTAGGGCCTTATTTGACCCAGTTAGGGGAACATTCTGTTTCTTACAGGCCTCCTACCCTGTGATCATATAGTTTGCAAATATGGTAACTCTAAATCCATTCCTTGCTTTAAACCTTTTGTTAATAAATGTAATACTGGCCCTAGTATTCTAGGTTCTCCTAACTGTAAGGGACAAACTGGTACTAGGCTGGAATCGCACAAAGGTTGTGACTCCAGGCTAGAGGTTCTTCTGTCTCTTTCGTGGGCATCTTCAATCTCTTTGGATTTCTGCGTGAAGAAAAGTATGACAAGTTAAAGAAAGAAATGTGAGTGGGAAGTTTAGAAGCCTGAATTTCATCCTCTCTCAACACTGACAACCTATATAATCATAGACAAATCTGTGTAGGCCCCCATTTCCTGAATAGTAAGATTAAATACTTTTAAGGCACCTTCCAGATCCAACAAGCTTTGGCTCTCTAAATAGCAAAGGACCGGATACATAGCAGATGTTCAATATTTGATTTATTAGCTGTTTTGTAATGTAGAAATACCTCTTAGATGGATATCAGTGATTACAGTGGGGGTGGGGTGGGGTGAGGGAGAAGGCCTTTCTGGTTGGGACTACTCTGTCTTTCCTCTACAGCATCCTAAAAGATTGCTAATGTGACTTCTTTACTAAGTCAGTTTCTGGAACTACTATGTGATTAATATTTTCAGTTGTCTATCTCTGGTTCTTCTTGATGGGGAGGAGATAGAAGAATGTTCACGAATTCTCTAATAACCGGCATAATGGGAATTGAACTCCTGTCTTCTTCTGGGAGTATTTCTTGACATACAAAATAACAGTAGCTACCATGGGCAAAACTTCCATAATGAATGATATAGTAAAGTACAGGACTTGGATTCCAGAAGAACTGGTTTCATTTCTACCTCTGATACGTCTTTACTGTGTAGCCAGCCATAGACAAATCACTTAACTAGTCTGAGTAGTAAGAAATTTAGATTTTTAATTACTGGATTGTGATCTTTGTTGTTGAAGGCAGTTGTCACTGGGAATGTCTACTGCGCTGAAATCCATACTCACCGGAAAAGGAGGGCTAAGAAATTATTGCATTTTAGTTTGCCTTCCTTTTCAGATCATCATTCAGGGGGTGGAAGATGATTTCCCAAGTATTTATGTAGACTCCGTACTTTGATGCAGAGGGGAAGAAAAGAAAAGTCACAGAATATTCTCCTCATACCAGCTGGGGGCAATCCAGGACCACAAATAAGAGTACAGAGGAAAGAGCCCTGCAAAGATCATTTGTAATGTTTCTACTCAAGCTGGCATCAGTGCCTCTTATAATAGCAGATCCAGGCAGCCAAAAGCCATAACAACCATACCACACAGCAGTCAGGAATGAGAAAAGTCAGCTTCCCTTTAATGGCCTCCCTAGCTTGCCCATCAACACAATGCCTTGGATCAGATGTCCATAGTCCTGTGGGGATCTTATGTGATTGGGCTACATGCTGGTCTCACAGAGAAGTGGTCAGAAAATTCCAGGAAAGGTACCTCTTCGGTGGAGGATGCCAGTCATTCCAGAGTGTGTAGTTTAATTCTCAATGTGATGCTCCACATGTGTCCCAACCCTCATGCAACATCATCCTTTATATTATGCCTAAAACTATTAAGTTTTTTGGAGGAGTTCAGAGGCCTCATCTCTGTGATTAGCATTTAGACTCAAAATTGCCCAGATGATCTCTCCGTTTATAAATTAGGTATGTGTGTGTGTGTGTATGTGTGTTTGTGTATACATATAAACATACACACACAGAGGCAACTAGATGGCTTGATGGACAGAGTACTTGGGCTGAAGTAAGGGAGATCCGAGTTCAAAAGTTGCCTCAGACACTTACTCACTGTGTGATTCTGAGCAAGTCACTTAATGTCTGTTTCCACTGCAGAAGGAAATGGACAAACTCTAAGAATTGCCAAGAAAATTCCATGGATAGTATAGTCCATAGGGTCATGAAGAGTCAGATATAACTAAATGATTGAACAACGTATCTATATCTATACATGCACATACAAATATAGACAGATATACACAACATATGCATAAATGTGCATACATATGCACATAAACATATATGTAATTTAAAAATATATCTCAGTTCAATTAAAAAATCTTTATCAAATTCCTCATTCCTCTTTCTGTATTTGCCATTGTCATCTATGTAAAAGAAATGTCCTGGGTGGTTCAAGCCTTTCCATAATTAGACTCTTACCAGGGAAATAAATAAAAAATCACACACATACACACACACACACACACATACACACACAAGTTAAATGAAGTTCAGAAAAGCCAGTCAAGACATCTTTGAATCTTACATGTTGAATTTACTATATACTTCTACAAAGCCAATCTGTATAAAATAGAGATTCATTATTTCAAATGCAATCCTAGTTTTCTGTTCTTTGTTTCTATTTTAAATTTCATAATAAGTAAAATTTAAATTAAAAAAATAAAACAGCCACACTTGTTAAATATCAGTACAGGGATGGCATATTTCCAAGAATACCATGATGGTGAGCAAAAGGAACGTCTGAGCACAGTTTCATCAATAATGTCCCTCAGCATGTCCAACATTTGTGTGTGTTGGACAGAAAGGCCCCAAGAGAGGTATACTATCACATCAGTATCTTGAGTGGCATGCCATGCAGCATCTTTTGGCCAGTAACATGAGTCAAGGCTTAAGAAAATAATCACTGTGCTAGAAAACATCACTTTCTGAGGAGGAAACACTTATAGCCCAGAATGTACAACTTCTGCCCTTTTGTTGATGATCTGGGGCAAAGCCTCATCTATCCCATCTCAGTTGACATTCTGGCCTTTATAATTGTGGTAGAACATGATAAAATGGAGATTATTGTTTTATTTCCTTTTTTTCAAGTTGAATAGGAAATTTTCAGGCAGAAGAGAGCCTGAACCTGAATCTCTACACTGGTGATGGCCAAAAACCACTACTCTAATTCAGTGGTTCATTCCACCTCCCTTGCCTTTTTCGTTTCTCCCATCTTCATTCATTTTTGGTTTGTCGTTTACCCTATCCCATATAAATTTAATCATTGTATCTCTGCCATGCTCTGAATTTTTCCTGGTTGTAACTCCAACAGAGCAGAATAAAAGTAATCATGGAACTTCAGTGGTGATTCCAAAAACCCACACTGATAAGATTAGAAAGTAATCATTTTGATGGAAAAATGGGAGTGGGGGGTTTCAAACACAAACTTTTATTTTTAACGACTTAGTAGCAAGGCACTTCTTAAGGAAATACCTAGAAGATTTATTGTACTTTTTTGAAAACTGCTGATATTTTAATCCAGGGACATGTTTAAGACTCAGGGAGAGATTGTAAAAGTTGCTTAAAATTTCACCGAAATTGTTACTGCAAGTACCATCTGTGTATTAGGATAGCTTCTATGTAAAATAATAGTAGCTGTGATACTATTTTGTACTACATTGATTGAATTTTTAAACTTATTTGAATTAAATTTAATCCTTTTCATAGCTATTATTATGCCCGTTAGAATAAAATATTCAACATTGCCCCTCAAGGTCAAGTTATCAGCCATATGGCATTGAGATACATATTGTCCTTGAACTTAATAACTTAAGGCTTAACCTGGCTTACTTTTTTATTTGTTTTCTCAACACATTGCATAGTCCCTGGTACGCAGTGGGCACAATAACTTAAGAACTTAATACAGGACCACTGTTATAAATGCACACTTTCCATGGACTCTTGAAGTCCCCTTGTTTCTATGGTGCCTCTGTTTCTCTTTCTACAGCCATACTGTTCTCTGCATCTCCACTTAAAGGTCTCTGACAATCCATACACCTCTGGAAACATTGCCAGCCGTGACACAGCTCCCAGCATCATAGTGGCTTCTGGTAAGAAGGTTTCTCTGTTGTGAAGAACATTTTCAAGAAAGGAAGTATCTCTCTTTGGTTTTTGATTAGCAAACTAGAAAGGGGAAGAAAACCAGACTGCTTCATTACAACTGAATACATAATGCTGAGTATCTCCACTCAGCTATGTATTTTTATTCTGAAATAGTGTGAGAGATTCTAATGTGCTAACAAAAGAGGTTCATGCAATTCTTTCATAAAAATGTCCCCTCCTCTAAGCATGATATTCTCTTTCCAGGTAACATTGGATCTGAGCTGTCTGACAATGATATCAGTATGTTTGTGTCTTCAGATGCTGGGAACACCTGGAGGCAGGTAAATGATTTGATTCAGGTCTCTGTGGTGCAAACAGTCACATATCTTCCACAAACAGTCCCAATTCTAAGAAATTATTCTGCAGCACCTACATATGCCTGTTTGAATTTTCCTTTTTTATATATATATTCATTGTGAAAGAGAACCAAACACCCCAAAATAATAATTAGGGCTTTAAAGATACTGTGAATTCATCAGTGGGAGCATGAGTTAAACCAATTTTGATTGTACTCACCCCTCAATCTCTTAGTATATGATTTTTTGTTTTTTTTTCATAAATGTTTGTCACCAATCAGGTATGGTAGTACAGAACTAGAGTACCTACTGTTGCAGAGGTTGATATTGGTGGAGCACTTGAGTTTGGGAGTTCTGAGTTACAGTAAGCATAAAATGGATCAGGTGTCTGAAATAAGTCCGGCACCAATATGGTGAGCTCCTAGGAGTGGAGGGCCAATAGGGTCCTTACAGATGACTGAACTGGCCCAGGTAGAAACACTGAGTAGGTTAAAAATTCCGTACCTATCAGTCTTGAGATCAGGCCTATGAGTAGCTCAGGCGCTTCTAGCCTGAGTAACATCAGGGAGACTGGGTTAATTTTTTCAAAGGTTTTCACCAAAAATGAAAATAAATCCATATAAACCATATTTGAAACACCTTGAGACCAGGGCCTGGCTTACTTTTTTATTTGTTTTCTCAACACATTGCATAGTCCCTAGTACGCAGTGGGCACAATAAATTTTGTTGATGGACTGATAGTGACATACATGTCTGAACTTGGTAATACCGATCTGTGGACAACAGACATGCAAAGGGTCATTTTCCAGACTGTAACTGAAGTCTTTCAGGTTAGTATGACTGTATAATAATAACCTTTAAGTATCTAGACTTGCTTCCAATCCAAAGCAAAGCATTAGAATTGAGTTTTAGTAGAGGCTTCAAAAGCCAATAATAACTCTAATAATCCTAGTCAGTTTTATTTAGTATTCATTTGTTAACTTAGTTTGGTTTTTATTAAGAGGAAAATCTGTAAGTGACAATGAAGCCA
The DNA here is from genome assembly GCA_023548195.1 of Bettongia penicillata ogilbyi. NCBI lineage: Eukaryota > Metazoa > Chordata > Mammalia > Diprotodontia > Potoroidae > Bettongia > Bettongia penicillata. Next base: position 923,803 of record JAJHZJ010000091.1, read on the forward strand.
AATTAAATCAGAAAGAAATTTTCTCATAAAACAAAGCCTAAAACCCAATGATTTTTCTTTTCATGGAGCCTGATGCCTGAAGGGCCTGATTATAAGCCTCGCTCAGCGTTACCTCCATAAATTCCTTTTGCCTTGAAGACAGAACATTGTAAGAATCGCTGCATAAAGAAATAGCCATTACACAGGTGGTGTTCTGAGATGTTTAAATCTCATGTGCACAAGATGGAGTAATAACCATGAAAAGTCATATGTCAGGAAACGGAGAAATGGAATCGCTTTAAACCAATGTGTTTAGCTCAAATGCCTCCTGTCTGTCTTCTGCATGTAAATTAGGTATCCATTCCTTATACAACAGGCACTTAATGAGGTTTAGCAATCATAACAAGATATGTGTCTAATGTGTGGTTGTTACACTTCAATAAATATGTTTTAATAACCCTCTGACGTTTAATTATCATACAATAACTAGCACCATAAATTGAAATCTAACATGCAGGTAAGTGCACTCAACAGTGAGACTCCTCTGCACTGCGTTTCCTGCTGAGGAAATGTTTTAGACTTTCTCCGTCAGCTCTTGGATCCAGAACGTTAATAGGTACAAAACTCAGCTACTTGGGGTTCGGAGGAAAGGAAAGGACTTCAAAAGATAAGAAAGTGGTCAAACTTAGAGGCTAAAATATAGGTGTGCATAGGAACATCAGAGGAAAATTAATGAAGTGGTTTCTGAGAGGGAAATTTGAGAAAAGATTGAAGACATGGTGGTTCCTCATCCCGCCCTGACCCTGAGTCCCTTCTCCACCAAGGACAAATACTATCCAAGCAGAAGATGTGTCTAGGACGCTGTACTATTTTCTGATATGTAGAATGTTCACCAGACCTCACTGGGAAGATCTATTGAAGCTGCATGCACAGGCACAACATCTATATCTGAGGAGTGCCCTTGATTTGAGGATCTCTGAGGAGTATGTTTATAAGGCTGGAGTGGCCATCTCTCTAAGCAAGGTTTACTGAGTATTCTCCCATTCCTTAAATGCAACTTCAGGGATAAAAGTAGTTACTCTTCATTTTGAGGAACAGAGGAATGGATGAGGCTCTCTGATTTCAAACTGAGCCACCTCATGATTTGGCAGGACAATAGCACACTCGTCTAGGATGCTTCCCCTCAAGAATATTTTTCAGCCTTTCAGTAGCAAATGTGGAGGAATAAAGCACTAAACTCCTAGCCGAGACCAAAGTTCTAACCCTAGTTTCACCACTAACTAAGCTGCGTGACCTTGAGCAAGTCATGTAACTACTTTATAGTTAAACATCCCAGGATGGTAGGTTTAGAGATGAAAGAAATCTTGGGGGTTACTAAGGCTAATCCTTTTATTTTCTAGAGGAGGAACTGTAATCTAAGTCATTGTGTGTCTCATTGGTGACCATTTACCTTGTCATGCCCAGAACCTAGTTATCACTCCTCTTCCCAACCACCTTCCATCCAAGCCCCGCACATGTGCCCTCAGCCACCTCTTTTCCACTTTCCAACTTTAATTTTCTAATATGTGTTGTCATCATCCTTTGGAATATAAATTCCTTGAGAACAAGGGCTCTCTTATTTGCTCATACTTGGATCCCTAGTTATTAGCACAGCCCCTAGCGCATAGTAACCACTTAACGAAGTTTTGTTTTGTTTTATTCATTTTCATTTACCCGTTCATATGGGTAGTAAGTGGCAGAGACAGGATTTGAATTTTGTTATTTAACTTTAATTCTCTTCCTCCTACACTATAAGATGGTCCAATTGGTATCCTGCCTGGAAAATGGAGAACCTAGATAAAAGATAATCCCTATAATCTTTTCCAACTTAAAAAGTGACTTTGAGCACTTCCTGAGATTTGGGGGTAGGGAATAAGTAAGGGAGAATTATCTTTATACAGTCTTGTTGATTTATTGATTGGAATATTCTGCATTCAATCTTTGATAACCGGATAAAGTAGATATATGAGTTTTTCTATGTTCTTTTTTTCCCTAGATTTTTGAAGAAGAACATAGCGTTCTGTACCTGGATCAAGGTGGGGTCTTGGTTGCTATGAAACACACATCTCTGCCGATCCGACATCTCTGGTAATGGTGCTGCCTGCTGTGACACAGTGCTGATCATTCTGAGCTGCAAAACCCCATCCCAGAGTCTTGCTATCAGCAGACAGATTGTGCTGGTGTTTGTAGTAAAGTGCCAGAATCCATCAGAACATAATTTACACCCTCGCTCTGTTAAATCGAGACTGTTGAATGCAGTTTCACAAAAAAGGGGAAAAAAGTCTGCCCTTGGGGTAAAAGAAAAAATGAATTATGGCTTTCAGATATGACAATTTCTTTCCCACTCCCACAGAATTATGGGTGAGAGGATATACCAATGAAGATCCCCAGATTTGGTTTTTTTTGGAGCAGTTTAACTCATAGTTAAACATCTTACCATCAGTTTTCTCAAATGGAACTTGCTAGAATTACAACTGTCAGTCACTTGTCTCTACAAGTCTCATTGCCTGTTCTGTACATGTCATACCCAATCCCTAGGTTCTCACTGTCTCTATCCCTCTTGCCTGGGCATTTTTCCTGAACCCCTTGGACTATGGTTTATACCCAAGGGCAAATACAATGCCTTTGAGTTGTACTTATGTATAAGGGAAAGGTTTAGAGACACAGGGTTTCCCATGGTTTTCTACCTGCTTTCATAAAAGAGCATCTTGGTGCTCTGCCTCTGTTCAAGTCATAAACCTATTTGTAATACCGCTACGAGTTGCTGTGGCAGGGAATTATTTGAATGGTGGAAATAGAGCATCATGATGTCAGTTGGGTAACAGAATACAGAAGCATGAGACCCACTGCTAAGCAAAGGCTTGGGTCTCAGGCACATGCAGCAAGATGAAACGAAGGCTGTAGGAAATGTAGTTTGGTGGTTGGTGAACCATAAGCTATGGATAAAAGCATGTTAACAAGGCATTATTTTCTCTCCACTCTCTCAGGAGATCCCTGAGATTCTTGCCTTTGTGTATAGCCATATAACAAATACAAAACCTGACAGAGATAAAATATGCAATGATATTAATGAGACTGGTGAGGGTTAGTCATTCATTCAAAAATATATATTAATCATCTAAAATGTATAAGACATGGTTTTATGTATTGATGGAGATTCAAAGTTGCTTAAGACTAGAGACCTAACCTCAAAGAGTTTACAACTTAGCAAAGGCACACATGGAAGAGGATGCAAAATACAATATCATAAGAGAATGAGAAATACAACATAGTATGATCCAGAAGAAGTATAGTTGTCTGCCTTAGGGAGAGATTGGGGAAGGTCACTTGGAAATCAGAACCTTGTATATCATTAAGTGTGAAATGAATGAATAAATGTAGTCATGATATGTAAGACATTTACTTTTGATTGAAAGTCATCTCCATAAGTAGTCACATGTCTCGGCCTCCTTAGAAACAATTGCTCTACATTTTTCTAACTACTTTTGATGTCTTTATTTGAGTTGTAGTGGGATTGTGGAGAATATCTAAAATTTGATAAGAGTGCATCAACCAGAAGATTTCTTCTTTCATACAACTTACTCCCTTTCAGCATTATTTTCCCCAATAGATTCAGTCTAACATGCTCGGGTATTAGATAAGCAGCCCGATTGTGCCAATTTCTACAGATGAAGTTAAGCATAGTTGGTGACTTCTAAGTATCAGTTTGCCTCTGTCCCTTGGACTTTAAAAATTGCCTAACTTACTCCTCATTTTTGGGGAGGGGGAAAATTCCTTAATTAGCTTAGTTATCTGCTTCTGTATTTCTTGCCACTAGGTTAAGTTTTGATGAAGGGAGATCATGGAGTAAATACAGTTTCACTTCCATTCCTCTTTTTGTGGATGGAGTCCTGGGTGAACCAGGAGAAGAGACCCTTATCATGACGTAAGTACGATTCTGTGAGAAGTTCTGTGCTTTTCATCCTCATTCAAGATAGCTGCTTAAGTAGTTATCACCAAGGTGGTTAGGGTTAAAGCTTCTGGAGCTGCATGCTAAGTCCTCTGTGTATAATTGAAGAGAAATTTGGTTTTATGTGTAAAATCAGTGGAAATGACTCTCCACTACATACTGAAAAGGCTCAATGTGTTTAGATAGAAAATAACTGTTTCCTATTCTAATTTCTTCCTGGTAATTAGAAAGTTATTAAGAATGAGAGAGGGCCAACTTTGAAGCCAGGAAGCATTGCCTCTTGATATATATGAGCACTGTAATCACATGCCAGTCCCTTAACTTCTCAATGCTCTAGGCAACTAAGAATTCGATTGACAGATGAGTGGCCAACTTGCATTGGTAGAAGTTTCTGTACAAGAGGCAGCTAGGTGGTACAGTAGACAAAACACTAGACTTGAAGTCTATTTTTGATAGAAAATGAAAATGTTCTAGTACAGATTCAAACAAATCTATCTTCCCTATTGAAATTTTTTGCCTAGCAAAGACCAATATATCTAAATATATACATATATGTAGTTATTATTACAATATGTTTCCTTTGCCCAGTTTTCTGTTATTAGATACAAATTACATCTTTATATTTTGAAAACTTGAATACATGCTTTTATAGTCCAGATTCACCAATATCATTAATGATATATTTCTCAAATGAGTGCGGTTTATTGGGTAAAGAAAAATCACAGCAATATTCAAAATATACCTCCTCTTTGTGTTAGGAACACCTATCGTTGGTGACAGGATCAGAAAAAGAAAAGGAAAACAAATGTTCCTATTTATCAAAGGAACTCATTTTCTCATACTCAAAATTGGATGCATTCACAGGTTACTGTGACTGTAGGTTTGTAATGATGCAGAGGCTACTAAAAACGGTTTGAATTTAAAAAGCATAAATGTCTATTGTTAAGGCTAAAAAAGATTTTTGATGACACGCTTCTACATTTTTGGGGTGTGAAGCATGAGGGAGCTAGATGTGGGATTTCTTCAATGTAAGAACTCCCATTATATAATAAATAACTAGCACTTACATAGCTCTTTAAAGTTTGCAAAGTGCAAATAACATTACAAATGATCTTTGCAGGGCTCATCACACAAATAACTTGTTTTGTTTGAGGGCAAGTGTAGGTAGAGTTTTCTTTGTTTTAAACTTTGAATTTTTCCACTTTTTTTTTTTTTTTTGCAAAATCTACAGAGCACACCAACAACTGAGAAAATATATCATTCACCTTTTGATGACACATGATCAGCAATGCCCAGCCTAAATTGTGGCTCTTTCTCTGAACACTTTAAAATATGGAAGTATAGTATGACTCTAGTGGCAGGGAGCTAGAGTTGGCTAGCGGCAAACAGAAAAGAGGGTTGAGCTTCAGCTGCCTGAGAGAAGTCAGTACAGAGATTATAACATGGTAGCAACCAGGATGCTAGAGTTGATAGTCATTGACCCATTGAGAAGAAATACTTACTGATGTTCTAACACACCTACACTCTCCATTGCTGTGCTCTGTAGAGTGTTTGGACACTTCAGCCATCGTTCTGAATGGCAGCTGGTCAAAGTAGACTACAAGTCTATATTTGATAGGCGTTGTGCTGAGGAAGACTACAGACCATGGCAACTGCACAGTCAGGTAAGCGGAAAGAGGGCTCAGGTGGGAGCATTGCCTAAAGCTGGGGAAAGATATACCATCTCACAGAATCATCAGAGTTGTATATTCTTCCTGACAGCTAAGTGGGGAGGCAGTTTGGGTTATCAAGGCCATATTTCCAGTCTGGTGCTTCCATATGTGTTTTGTGTTCCACAGGAGTGAACAAACTAAGCCTTTATAGGTTGTTGTGATGTCATTTCTGTTTTTATTATGCTGAGATATAATGAGATAAAATTCAAATATGCTTGGCGTAAACTTACAACTCAGAATGAAATACCAACTCAGCATCAAGATTCGAGCATAATTTGTCTGGGCATATTCTCTGGCTGAGGGAGGGGGACTGGAGAGGGGAGCTTCAGCTTTATCTAAAAGTGCAAAAACAGGCGTAAAACAATGGTAAGTGGATAAGTGGACCCAGAGAAGCAGTTTTTATTATCTTAATTCCCTTGTATTATGCAATATCTTTCTGCTCCTTCCATGACAATTTAGGTGCAAGGAGTTCCGATTTATTAATAAGGAATTGCCCCTTGTCTTGGCCTTGATAAATAATCTCATACTACATGATCCTTCCCTCCTCTGAGCTATTGAAAGAAGAGAAAAATTATTGGGTTCTACAAGGGACTAAAAAGAATCAATATAAAATTGTTGTATTTAGGAATTAGTATGTTACATAGTCAAAGTAAAATCTGAGTATTTTCATATAAATGCATTATAGATTCTTTTAAAGAAAGTTAGCCCAAAGAAGAGAGATAGAAATGGATTACATCAAACTTTGCACCGAATTTCTACTCACTAAGAAACTGGATTTGATAGCATAGTCGAATGAAATTTCGAAGGATATTGGGTCATAGTTATGTTCAGAAGATAAAAGATGAAATCATGGTAGATTTCAATGTGGTCGGTATTTGGCATACATTGTCATTGAGTTGTTTTTAGTTTTTTATATGATTCCCTTTAAGAATACTGCATATCATTTTCTCATCATAAAGGATGACATGGAATTATTGCCATGAGGTCATGTGGTCAGAGATGCAATAATGGGGCATGATGGAGATTATACATCTCTAAAACATGTCTTCATTCAGCTTTTATATCATGATATAGTTAATATCTTTGCTCTTACTACTTCCCAGGTATATTTTGTGATATTTTTGTTGCTCTATAATATCAGGTTATTGGAAATTCTCTTTAGAGATGGTTTTCCTTTAGGAAATATAGCAAGGTCTCTATTAGTATGAATAATAAATCCCCTGAAGTGGCTGCATATATTTGAATTCCACTCTTCAAAGTTCCACTTATGTAAAATATGGTAATTGGCTGCAGCCCACTGGAAATATACAATGTGAATTCAAATAATCAACCACTTCAGAGTTATTAGTATTATTCATAGTAATTAGGACCTAGCTATATCAATTAAAAATCCTTAATTAGAAATCAATACCACAAACTCTGTAATTTAATCCTATACCGAAGGCTAGTCAGAACTCAATTGTACTGTAACCAGAGGTTGTTTAGGATCTTTGTTTTTTTCATAGGGAGAGGCATGCATTATGGGAGCCAAGAGGATATACAAAAAGCGTAAATCAGAGAAGAAATGCATGCAGGGAAAGTATGCGGGAGCCATGGCTTCTGAACCATGTGTCTGTACAGAGGCAGATTTTGATTGGTGAGCTTTCCTCTCTTCTTTTGCATGTTCATTTTACCTTTTGTGTGAGTAAGTATAGACAGAAGATAATATTGTCAATTTGCTGTATTTGTGTACTAGCATTTTTACAGTACTTTAGGGCCGGTGGAATGAACCTCATTCCCCAGAATGCAGCTTGTCAAAAGGATGTAGTGTAGAGTAAGTCAATGTCCTGATTACACGTATCAATTTCACCTTGCCAACAGGAAAGTAGAGAGAAGAGTTTTAGTGTTCATATTCTTGGAATTAAGGTCTTCTTATCCCTTTGTCTTTAATAATTTTCCCTGGTTTATTGATCATGAAGGAGAAGATGACACTATCATCACAAAAGATCTTTTATATCTCTCTCCTCTCTATCTTAGACAAACACCTAGATGAAGCTGTCTACATGCATTATCTCAGCTTCCTTTTCTCTCATTCACTTCTCATCCCCCTAAAGTCTGACCACTGCCCTCATCACTTAATTGAAAATGCCCTCTCCAAAGTTAATGATCTCCTAATTCATTGATGACCTTTTCTTCATCTTTCTTTTCCTTTTTAATACATGACATTGTTGACCATTGTTACTCTCCTCTTGCATACTCTCTCCTCTCGAGATTTTTGTAATACTATTCCTTCCTGGTTCTCCTCCTACATCTCCGACTGCTTGTTCTCAATTTCATCATCCATTATGTTCTCTCTCTCTGTCTCTGTCTCTCTGTCTCTGTCCCTCTCTGTCTCTCTGTCTTTCTCTCTCTGTCTCTGTGTGTGTCTCTCTCTGTCTCTGTCTCTCTGTCTCTGTCTCTGTCTCTGTCTCTCTCTCTCTCTCTCTCTCTCTCTCTGTATGTTTCTCTCCATCATCAGCTCCCATGAGTTCATTTATCATTTCTTTCTGGATGACTCAGAGTTATATAACCTTCCATCTCCATACTTTTTCCTGTTCTCCAGTTAATCCGTAAATGCCTATTGACCAGTTCAAATTAGCTGTCTTAGAGACATTTCAAACTCAATATATCCAAAACAGAACTATTTAGCACCAGTGGCAGACTATACCTAACATATGTGACAACAAATTACATAACCTAGTTCTGGTTCTGTCACTTATCTTAGGGATTTGTCATTCTCCCTTTCCTTGCTTTTATTTCTCATGTGTAAAAATTAGAAGTTAAAATAGACCATCTCCAAGGTCCCTTCCAGCTCTACATACTATTGTGCTATGGTCTATTTACCTCTTAATTACCCAATTAAATGGCTTTTTATAAGACTTCATCCTCCTTGAATGCTCTGAAGAATTTTAGTTCATTTACCATACCTTCTTATTTTAAACCCTCTCTTTCTTGACTCCCATAACACTGTTCTTTCCTGATTCTTCAACCCCTTTATAAACATTTCTTTCATCTCTTTCTCTGGTTCATATTCCCCTTTCCTTTGTAAATATTAGAATTCTCCAGGGCTTTGTTTTAGGCACTCTCTTCTCTGCTGTTTAGCTCTTGTGGCAATCTCATCCACAATCATGGCTTTAACTATCCTATTTATGTCAATGATTCCCAGATCTATATGTCAAGTTCTATCTTATCTCATAAACTTGAGACCCACATTAAAAAAATATCTGTTGGATATTTCCACATGCATATGCCACTAAAATTTCAACTAACATGTCTAAGACAGAATTTATGATCTTGCTTTAGCTCCCCATTTTTTTCTTGTGACCCTTCTGACTTTCTCATTTATGTTGATACCATACTACCATCCTCTTTGTTATTCAATCTTCAAAGCTTGTTATTATTTTAACTCTTTATCTGGCCATCAGTAACTAAGACCTTTCATTTCTGTTCCTGGATTTTCTATCCTATTCTTTCATTTCCATTGCTACTACCTAGTTCAGACTTTGTAATATTTTCTCCTTCACTTGATAGCTCTGGAATTTGGCAACTATGTTTCTTGGGGTTTTGAGTTTGGGATCCCTTTCAGGAGGGGAATGGTGTATTCTTTCGATGATTATTTTGCCCTCTGAATCTAGCACTTCTGGGCAGTTTTCCTTGATGATTTCCTGGAAGATATTGTCCAGGCTCTTTTCTCCATCATGGGTTTCTGGCAGGCCAATAATTCTTAAGTTTTCTCTCCTGGATCTATTTTCCAGGTCAGTTGTTTTTCCAATTAGATATTTTACATTTTCTTCTATCTTTTCATTCTTTAGATTTTGTTTGACTGATTCTTGCTGTCTCATTGAGTCATTAGTTTCTACTTGCCCAATTCTAATTTTTATCAAATTGTTTTCTTCCGTTAACTTTTGTATCTCCTCTTCCATATGCCCAATTTTTTCCTTTTAGGAAGCTATTTTCTCCAGTTAATTTTTGTACTTCCTTTTCCATTTGCCCTTTTAAGAAGTTATTTTCTCCAGTTAATTTTTGAACTTCCTTTTCCATTTGTTCAATTTTCCTTTTCAAAGAAATGTTCTCATCAGTGAATTCTTTCTTAATAATTTTAAGATCATTGGCCAGTTTATCTTCCATTTCCTTCTTCAGCTGTTCCCGGAGAGCTGCTTGTACTTGTGAGTAGTTCATAGTCCCTTTTGAAGTTTTAGATGGAAGTACAGTCTCAGCTGTGACCTCTTTGGGGCTTGTGTTTTGGTCCTTATCCCCATAGAAAGATTCTATGGTTCTTTCAGCCCTCTGCTTTTTCCTGTTCATGATGTTGATTGAGTGTTGTGGTTTCTGGTTCTTTCAGTCAGAAGCTAGAGAACTTTTTGCTGAGCTGATGTGTGAAAAAGCTAAAAGCAGGTTTTTGTTTGGTGTTTCCCTGATCAGCCCTGGGTTTAGCTTGTTAAGTGTGGGAGAGGGGTGGTCTGGTCCCAGGAGATCTCCTCAGCTGAACTGAGGCAAAGGGAAGCTCAGGGGCTGGTAATCCCAGCTGCCCTATTGTCTTTCTGATTCCCCTGGACAGCTGAGGCACACCTAGATGCTAATGCATGTTCCCACCCCTCCTGGGGCTCCTCTCCTGGCACTGAGGCTTGCCTGGGTCCTAGTGCAAGTTTTCACTGCCCTGGGTCCTATGTCCTTCCGGTTTGCCTCTGCCACCGTAGGAGGAATCCCCCTTAGCTATTTTCCTCGTCTCAGGTGTTAGGAGACTATTGGTCTCCTCCTGCTGTTTCTACTGCTCTGGGATTTTTCTGGGGAAATATTTTGTGGTTCTTTCATGGTCATCAAGAGGGGAGGAGAGAGCATTTACTGATCATTCTGCCATCCTGGCTCCCGGAAGTTCAAGTAGGTAACTTACTGTAGTTTGATCTTCGGGCTAAAGGTCTCAGGAGCTGCTGCGCTGATATCTGGTGCTTGGAGGCTCTCACTGACTCGGTTTGGCTAGTCTCCAGCCCTTGGTGCTGCTCCTCTGGTTCTGCCCACCACTCTGGTTTCTCGGATCTCTTCTGCTCCGCTGCACTGGCCGCACTGCGCTGTGTGCTGTGGGCTCACCCCCGTGGAACAGATCCTTCCAGTGGACCTTCTAGTCCAACCTGAGCTCCAAATCTGTCACCCTCTGTCTCCCACTGGATTCCACACTTCCAAAACTTGGTCAGATTCTCCTTTCAGAGGTACCTGGAGGAGTTTGTCCGAGAGCTTAGGTGAGTCGTTGCTCTCACTTCACCATCTTGGCTCCACCCCCCCCCCCCCCAGTTCAGACTTTGAGCACTTCTTTTGAACATGCTGGATCATCTCAATAGTCTTCTAGATGGTCCCTCTGAACAGTCTCTCTCCACTAATCCATCATGCTAATACAGATCATTATTACTGAAACCCTACACTAATTATGCCACCTGATTATTGCTCACTAACCTTCTGTAATTCCCTATTGTCTAAATAATATTCAAATTCAGGGCTCTTAATGATATGTCCTCAGTCAACTGTTCTAGCTTTAGCTTCCACTATTTCTATATGTAGTCTGTCCGCTTCGAGGAAAACCACTCACTCTTTCCTTATGACCTCCACACAATTTTCCTGTCTCCATGTTTATACTGATCCTTTCAAATATACCTAATTTTTACTCATCCTTTAAGTCGTGGCTCAAATTCTACTGCTGCCAGTAAGCCTTCCATGATATTCTTGATTGAAAATGTTTTTTTTCTCATTTTACTCTGAAAGCATTTTATATTTATCTTATTGAGCTTTCACATATTGATATCTATGATATTCATTCAAGTCCATGGCTTTTCTCTCTACTAGAAAATAGGTTCTGTGAGGTCCTTGCCTTATTTTTTTGTATCTCTCACAAGGATGAATTCAGTGCTTAACAGAGGGAAGAGACTCAAATACTTGCTGGATGAGTATATATGACGGTGTAGAGTTTATGCGTATATGTTTATGGTGGGTGCATATGTGTGTAGTATGTTTTTATAATTTATGTGTACATATGTGAATGTAGTGTATGTTCATGATGTATGTGTATAATGTGTGTATAGAATACACACACATACATACATACATACACACACACACACACATAGTACCTCCTCTATTAACAGTTCCAGGTTGGGTTTATGGGGCCAGTACCAGCAGAAAATTAAAGATACTCTTTGAGTTCCCATTCTTCATGAACTGTATCCTCCCACCAGTAAGTTTAAATTTACTAGGCAGTCAGTTAATATAATTAGCCTGAAGCAAAGGCATTTCCTGGAATATCATAATAAGACCAGTAGTAACAAAATATTTCCTCATAAGCTTTGTACCTACTCTCCCACAAATAAATACAATTTCAGTGAGAAAATAGGCAGAACACAGTATAAGGGTGGAGAGGCACACATTCTGGGAACACATGTGACCAAGACCATTCACATCTCCAATGCTACATAGCCCTCATGTCCTGTCTTTTCTAGATATATCATCAGACTACTGGGTGCTGAACCACCACTGGAAAAATAACTTAGCTTTTCTCCTTCAACTTTCTTTTCTCTGCACCACATCTTTCATTTACTAGGGTAACTCTCCCTTGAATGGCAGAGATGATTCTCTATGGAAATGATTTTTTGACTATATCCTTAGAATAGTGCGTGTGTCATATATAAAGTGCTGGCAGGTTTTTTAAAGGCCATGATAAGAGTTGATCCATTAGGCAGTAAATGGTTAAAATACCTAAAATTCCATCAAATTGATGAAGAAAACTTTTCCTAGCCCCATAGAATACTATTTTTTTTTTTACACTTGATTGTTTCTGGTACCTACTTAGAGCCTCTAATTGCCTCATGTGGGCTTAAAGGCAAGGTAGTGAAGTCTGGAGAGTGAATCATGAGTGATCTGGGCCCTTCCTCAAAATGAAGGTACCAGGAAAAACTCACCAGTGTGTGAAGGGGGACTGTAGGGACAGAAGGCGAACGCAGCTAATGCATAGAAACCCAAAGTCAAGCAAAAGCCAGGAGGGTCAAGGCTCTTTATAAAAGTATAAGGCCACAGTGAACTCCTTGTCTGGCCTCAGGAAACTCTCTAACATCATAAAGCATAGGCAGATTTCTATAGGACTATCAGAGGAAATTCATGTATTAATGAATTTAGAGGTCTTTGACGTGACCAGCTTATGTTTTGGGTTTGTTTTGGGTTTGTTTTTTGCTTATCTGTTTGTTTATTTCAGTTATGTTTTTTTCCTGTATATATCATGAGGGCAAGGTTCATGCCTGCATAGGAACAATGACTTAAATCTCTTCTTTAAATTATGCATGTATGTACTTGTTATCTCTTCATATTTATCCCTGAAAGTACCCATCCCATGCAAGGATTCAAGGGAATAAAAAGTTTAATTCATCCATGAGCTCTTCTGCCGAACCACACCAAAGAGAACATTTTGATTCTTTGTAAAGAACATTTTTACTCTGCATGATGAAGCTGGTGATCATTCCTTTCTAGTTACCTCATATCCCTTTCAGCTTCTGAAGGGATTTTTTTTCCTTTCAGAGACTAAAGGAAGACAAAGTTTTCAGCAGGCTCTAAAAGAATGGTAATTATTACAGTCATCTCCATCTCTCTCCCTGTTACTCTCTCCTTTTTTCCTGCTTCCCTCCTTCTATCTTTCTATTCTTGTCTTTTCTCCCTCATTCTACTACAATCTCTTCAGAATGATAACTTATGCAACAATTCCTGAATTCATCTGCAGCCAGCCTTTCTTTTGTGTTCTAGCTTAGTGAGACGAGAGTGAATGCATAGGTAGGGGAACTGTATAGTAATTTTCTCAACAGACAGGGTTACCCTAACTGAACGACTGAAAAAAAATGTTTTGCAAGGCTGGCCTGAATCACTTCTTTGGGTACCTTCCAATCTTCTGAGTCTTTGTGGTTCTGTGTTCTACTGCCATGAAATGAAAGGTCATCTCTCCTTTCCTGATGGCACCTGGCATGACCTTGCCTACTATTTACAAGCATTTGTAAAAATAAACACTTGAAAGAAACACAGGGTCTTCTATAGGCAGTCGTACTAGTTCTAGGGTTCTTGGAATCAATGAGTCTATTTTAGTCTTCTTGCTCGTATTGTCTGAAATTTGGTGTTTACTCCAGCTGGTCTATGCAGAATTCCAAATATCAGGTGCCTGGCATTTGCTTTTTCTGTAGAACTTGTACCTCCCTCTCCCCTAACCTCCACATACCACTCTTCATAGTGTTCCAGGTTGAGCAGATTCTCTGCCACACCAGTGAGCCAAATCATGGTAATGCCCAGTGATTGTCCCTCTACTGTGAAGGCCAAATTGCAGGCAGCAATTTGCTGTGCCCTGGGCTTATCCTTCTAAAGCCAAGAAGCATATTTGATTGTAGATCATCCCTTCCGAGGTTTTTAGAGGCAATAGGCATTCTGAAACCTCCTTGCCGAGGAGTCTAGGAGAGAAAAGTACAGTCATCCTCATCAATGGACAGCTTATATGAGGAAACCTGGATAGGGAGACAGTGATACTTGGCATAGGACGTTTCCTCGGGGAGATATCCAAACCCTCCTGAAACCTTTTCAGTTTTCTTCTGTGACTTTGAAGCATATGGTATGAATACAAACAGCCCTGGCTCAGATAAGTATTTTGATGCAGATGTCTTGGAAGAGCAACTAGAAGATGTTGCTAGTAATGTTTCTTTTGCCAGCCCCACACTGAGGTTATTGGACGGAACCACACTTTCCATGGCAGAGGTTCAAATGCCTTCTCAGTGATGTCAGCTCTTTTATTTACAGCCTTGAAACCAAAGGCAATTTGTTTAACCTCTCAACCTCAGAAAAATGAGGAAACTGTTCCTGAAAGTCTAAAATCATTGTAAACCTTATGATCTTCTTATGCTTTCACTTGAACTGATAAGTCCATATCCTGGGTGTCCTTGGAAATTGCATACATGTAACCTACTTGTAGGCCCTAAAGGATTCTATTTGGTGAAGGTAGTTTGGTTGCTCCTAAGCACACCAGAATTGTTTTGTGTGCAACAGGAAAAACTTGGCTTTCACAAGAATAAGAGACTTACCCTCTTAGTTCAGTCTTTTGGTCCTGACCAGGATTCTATCTCTGTTGGCAGCACCAAAGAATATTTTATGAGAAATCATAGTCTCAATAGTGTCAACTTCAAGAAGGTCAAAATATACTCCAAACCCTCTTATGTAACGTGCAATTTGGTCCCTAGGACAGTAACATCATTACCATGAGCAAGATTTTTAGGGAAGAATGGTTTCAGAAAATTGTGTCAGTCAAGGGGTGATGCAAATGGTTAGCCACTGATTATCCATTGGTATTCTGTTAGGAAATCTCTAGCATTTTCTCAAAGCAGGAATGGACACTTGTATAGTTAGTTGGGACAAACATGGTAAATGCCTTCCCTTCTGCCTTTCCCGGATAAAGGCTTAGCAACAAAGCACTAAAACCGAAACAAAATCACACACACACACACACACACACACACACACACACACACACGTAAAGAAAGACACCTGCTGAATGTAGTTTATGGACACCTATTTATCTAACCAGAACAATGGCCCTGCCTTTTCTCTCCTTTCTTCAATACTTATTTTGCCCTCTGGTTCTAGAATCTCAGAGCAGTTTTCCTTGATAATTTCATGAAAGATGATGTCTAGGCTCTTTTTTTGATCATGACTTTCAGGTAGTCCCATCATTTTAAAATTGTCTCTCCTGGATCTATTTTCCAGGTCAGTTGTTTTTCCAATGAGATATTTCACATTCTCTTCCATTTTTTTCATTCTTTTGGTTTTGTTTGGTGATTTCTTGGTTTCTCAGAAAGTCATTAACCTCCATCTGTTCCATTCTAATTTTGAGAGAACTATTTTCTTCAGTGAGCTTTTGAACCTCTTTTTCCATTTGGCTAATTCTGCTTTTGAAAGCATTCTTCTCCTCTTTGGCTTTTTGAACACACTCTTGCCAATTGAGTGAGCCTATTTTTCAAGGTATTATTTTCTTCAGCATTTTTTTGGGTTTCCTTTAGCAAGGTATTGACCCGTTTTTCATGCTTTTCTTGCATCTCTCTCATTTCTCTTCCCAGTTTTTCTTCCACCTGTCTAACTTGATTTTCAAAATCCTTTTTGAGCTCTTCCATGGCCTGAGCCCACCGGACATCCACCTTGGATGTCTGGGATACAGAGGCCCCGACCTCCACGTCTTTCCCTGACGGTAAGCATTATTCTCCCCATCAGAAATGAAAGGCGGGAACCCGAGAAAGTAGCCTTTTGTGGTCTTATTTTTCTTCCCTTTTCTGGGCATTTTCCCAGCCAGTTACTTGACTTCTGAAATTCCTCTGCACCCCCACCTAGATCTGCCCAGCTAGTGCTTGGGATCTGAGATTCAAATGCTGCTCCCCAGCCTCAGGGCTTTCCATGGGGTGACTGTTATTCAATGTGAGCTTAAGTTCTGGTGCTTGGGTGGGGTCAGGGCCGCCTCCCAGGCTCAGTTCCCTCAGGGGCTTTATGTAGAGATCTTCAGTAATGGATCTGAGCTCCTGTCTGCTCCAGGAGCCCGGGTCTGCTGCTGTCCCTGTCTCCTTCGCCACCTCCCAAGGGCGCCCGAGTCACTGGAGACACCCCTGTCCCCTCTCAGCCAGCCCAGACGTCTCTCTCACTGACCTGTAGTGCCTGTGGGTGGAGGGACCTTTGTGGCCTCCAGAGATTCCGTCCCTGAAGCCTGCTCGGATCTGCTCCTCTCAGGGCCATGCGGCCAGAGCAGTGCAGGGGTGGGCTCCGCTGTCTGGTGCATGGCGGACCCCTGGGGACGGCTTTCTAGGGCTCTCTGGAACAGACATACCCTCCGCTGCGTTTCTGTGTGGCTTGCACTGCTCCATAATTTGTGGGGAGTTCTTTTTACAGAAAATTTATGTGCTGTAGGTTCGGAGCTAGCATACGTGAGTCTTTCTACTCTGCCATCTTGGCTCCTCCCCTTTTCTCTCCTTTCTCATACTCCCACATTTTCACCAAAATTGTGATGGCTGGTTATAAAGGTATTAGCTACATGCATTTTTTACCTTGATACTTAGTTATACTGAATTATTACCTGTAGTACAAACACATTTTTTTCATGGCTCACTTCTCAAATTTATTCTCCCTATAGGTGCCATATTTATATTTCTAGAGCCTAAGTCTGACCCTGCCATTCTCCTCAAGGACCTGCAGTGGCTCCCTGTGGAGCTCTCTCCATATTTAGCAATGATCTCCTAATTTCCAAGTCCATTGACCTATTCTCAATTCTCATTTCCCTGTACCCCTTTGTAGTCTTTGACATTACTGATTACCTTCTCCTCCTTGATACTTTCTTCTTTGTGCATTTTCAGGACACCATTCTTCTTGGTTCTTATCTATGAAATCACTCTTTTTCAGTTTCCTTTACTGGATCCTCATGCAGATCACATCCCCTAACCATAGGTATCCCACAGGGTTCTGTCCTGGGCCTTCTTCTCTTCCCCAGATATACTATTTCACTTGGTAATCTCATCAAATCCATTGAGATTAATCATCCTATAATTGTCAAAGTTACCTATTCTGCCTTAACCTCTTTTCTGGCCTCCAAACTCACGTCTCCTACTGCCTTTCAGCATCTCAAAGTAAATGTCCAGTATACAGCTTATTAAATGCAACCTATATGAAACATTATCCCCCTAAGCATCCCTCCCACCACACACACACTCACACACACACACACACACTCACACACACACACACATTCATCACACTCATTTTCCTATTACTGGTAAGGGCAATTCCCTCCTCCCATTCCACTGGGCTCACACCTTATGTGTCATCCTCAATTCCTTACAATCTCTCAACCCCATATCCAATCTGTTTCCAAGGCCTGTTGATTTCACCTTTGTAACATCTCTAAAAAATGCCCTCTTTTCTCCTCTGATACTGCCACCACTATAGTTCAGGCTTTCATCAACTTCTGCCTACACTATTGCAATAACGTACTGGTAGTCTACCAGTAGATTGCACGGATTTGTTTCCTTGTTGTCTCCCCCATTTGACTGTGAAATTTTTGAGGCTAAGGACTATCTGTTAACTCTTTTTTGTATCCCCAGTGCCTGGCACCTAGGAGAAGCTTAATAAATTTTTATTGGCTGATATGGCTTCTAGAAAAAAAATGTGCAACCACTGTTTATAATTACAAATTCTTCACAATTTGGCTATATGCTGCTTTTCTAAGCTTATTCCACATGATTGCCTTTCATGCTCTATATTCTAGATAAACTGGCATATTTGTTCTTACTTGTATTAGACATTTTATTTCCCATGTATATGTCTTTACATAGGTTGGCCCTCTCTCCCATGCTGAGCATGCCCACTCATAACCCTCCACCTTTGGTCTCTTAGAATCCACTGTGTCATTTATATCTTTATGCCCAAGTCCCACAAAAGCAGTTGGGTCCCCAAATTGCTAGTGCTCCCTGAAATTACTTTATGAAATTGATTTTTCTGTAGAAATATCAACCCTCCCAATAAACTTAAGTTTCTTGAGGGCTGGAACCTTTGGTTTTTTTATCTTGGCATCCCCAATATAAAGCCTGGCAAAAAGAAGGTTTTTATGACATGATTGTTGAATGAATGAATTAGAGTGAATAGCCTAGGACAGGAAATGTTCCTTTCCTGTTCCATTCATCCATATTCCCATCTTTGTTGTGTTAACACAATGAATGTTTCTCAGGCTGTCTTTAATATATTATAGTCCTTGAGCCTATTTGGACTTTCACTTCATTGTAGGTACAATGAGTTCTGTTGCTTTACTCAATAATTTTCCTTGAATAAGGGATTTCTTTTCCTTGTCCTAAAACCACCTACTTTGAAATTTAATGTCTATCCTCTAGTTTTGATCATATCAGTTTGGATATCTGGCCATTCTCATTTTCTTCCAGGGGACATCAGTGGGACAAATAACACAGTAGTGAATAAACCATAGACCACAGTAACACATAATCTACAGAAAATTTGAATGAACTATAAGATCAACATGAAGTAGCAGTATAATATGACAATTAAAAGATATGATCTTTAGGTACAATGAGAGACATGGCTTCCAGAACATAAGAGGTATTAGTCCTACTGTATTGAATGTATCTGGAGAGGTATTTTGATTAATGGTGACCATATTTCAGGAAGATTACTGAGAAACTGAAGATTATCCCAACAGAAAGGTGTACAAAATTAAAGGTGTCATGAAGACTAACCACAGAGGAAAGAACTAGGCACAAGGTGTAGAGGTTGCATAGTGGCAGTATTAGTGTCAACATAAGGGAAAATTTCCTAATAATTTGTTCTATCTAAAAGAGGAATGGCCAGCCCCAAAGGTTTTCCCCTCAATAATTGGTCAATAGATAAACCTTTGTTAAGGACCTACTATGTGTCAGCACTGTGATAAGCTCTGGATGATTAGACATCTTCAAGCCAAGGATGAATGACTCTTTCTTGGATGAGCCTTTGTTTGATTATTGATTGAATTAGATGTCTTCTGAATCTCTCTCGAACTCTGGGACATACTGAGATTCAGAGAATGTATCACTGACTTCAGCTCAATATAAAGAAAACAAAACAAAACAAAATTTTTTAACAATTAAAATAATCCCAAAGTGGAATAACCTACCTCAACAGATAATGAACTTCCTCATGCTGTATGTCTCCAAACAATAACTAGGTGATCTTTTTTTTTTAATGATATAGTTATGCCTCAGTTAAGGATTGAACTACATGACTTCTAAAGTCTCTTCTAATTTTTCCATTATCATCTGTGCAAGCCACAGAAAAATAGATGTTAGATAAGAAAATGTTTTTGTATGTTTTTGTATGTTGTATGTTTTGTTTGTATGTTTTGTACCTAGTCATTGCAATGGGATTATAAATTCCTGCAGCTCACAGGCCATGGTTTTTATGTCTTCAATAGTCCATTGCATACTTTAATCCAATAATGATTCAATTAAAAATAATCAAATATGATTCCTTGAGGTCATATTTTTAACTACTCTAAAGAACATACTGTAGAACTCCCTGCCTTTGTTCAGAACATCCTCGATACTTAAAATGTGCCTTTAGTCCCTGCCTCAACTTTCCTATTTAATCAATAAATTTCTCTATCAATAAGCATTTACTAAGATGTCAAATTATGACAGGCACTGGGAGATGCAAAGACTGAAATGAAACAGACTGTCCATAAAGAACTTACATTCTCTTATGAAAAATAAAAAACAATTTCTCAATGCTGACTCAAAGTCTGGCCCCAGTGGTGGCCATGTGGACCACTAAGCCTCCTTTTCTGCTTTGCTGCTACCCAAATCAGAAGTTCTCTGTCCCCTACCAGAACTCCCAGTGTAGTAAGTACCTCCTGTGGAATTTAATTCATCCTACTTTTAAAATTATTTTGGTATATATATCTCATTTTCCCTGACAGATAAGCTAGAATGTATTCTAAAGATAGTGATGTGGATGACAAAGAGGGTTTAAAATCAAGCTGTAAAAGAATTAGACTAAAGGACATGGGCTATTAAGCCCAGAAACATTAAGCATTTCTATTATATGGAGAAAGGGATTAGATTTATTTCTTTTGGACCCAGAGGACTACAACCTAGAACCAATGGGTAAAATTGACAGAGAAATAGATTTCATCTCAACATAAAGAGGAAAATACTTTGCTTTTTTATTCAATTAGAACTGTTCCAAAGTGGAACTGAAAGCCACTTGAGCCTCCCTCTTATAGGAGGTCTTTGAAACAGGAACTGAATGACCCTTTTCTAGTGAAGGGATATTGTTGAAGGGGTTCATATTTCCAATCTGTCTTAGACTGAATGAACTCTGATCTTCCAATTCTTAAAGACAGGAATAAAATTATAGATAGGATAGAGATAGAGAGCTAGAAGTAGATATAGATATGTATATATGTGTGTATTAATTTATTTATAGTATGTATATTTGTGTATGTGTGTGTGTGTGTGTGTGTGTGGTGTGTGTGTGCCTCTTCCTAGCCCCACAGGCTTTCCATGTCATTGCTACAAGTTTGTTGAATGAACAAATGAGCAAATGGAAGGTGATCGGTGAGTAATTAATTTTATCAACTGACTTAATAAAAGCAAACATCTTTAGTTGAATCTGAAAGTATTTCCCTGTGCTCTTTCCCTCACAGTGACTATGGCTATGAGCGACACAGCAATGGCCAATGCTTGCCAGCCTTCTGGTTCAATCCATCCTCCCTCTCAAAGGATTGTAGCCTGGGACAGAGTTACCTCAACAGTACCGGGTGAGTAGGCTAATGGAATGCCCTTGAGAAGTTGACCTTTGCTGTGTTCAGCCAGCGCCTGGAAGCCAGGCTTCTGATCAAAGGGTGTTTGAAGATTTGCTTCAGCATAGCATAATTTCTCTGACTTTGTCCCTTTTAATAATGTAGCAATGCTTTGCATTTATAGTGCAACTTTCATCTGACAATTGTCAGATCCCAGTTGCATATAAAGAAGTGTGATGTGATCTTTGAGTAATCGTAGTAATAAATAATTCTTTGCATAGATCTGATACTATCACTTAATCTCTTCTGCCACATTTTATCCTTCCCTTAGTCCTAAGAAGTAGGTAGAAGAGGTGAGCTTAACCCTATTTGCCCTATCAACAAAGAATAGAAAGACCTGGTGATTTCCTCAAGGTCACATAGTTCCTCCCTGAGTCAGCCTGGTGATGCCCTATGGCACAGGCTGAGGCTTCATGAGTTAGGAAGAAAAGAATGTCGTTAGTCAGGGAGGCATCTGTCACAGAGGAAACCAGAAGTCCCAAGCCCATTATATAGAGCTAGAGATCACACACCTAAGTTATGAGTTGCTAAGCAGAGAGTTATGAAGTGGGAAGTAAAACCATGAAGCAGCATTAGACAAGCAAATTTTCTTTTTTCTTTTGTTCCCTATTTATTTATTTATTTTTAATATAAATTTATTTTATTTAACTTTTTACAATCATTTTCACAAAATTTTGGGTTCCAAATTTTCTCCCCATTTGTCCCCTCCCCCCACCTATCACCAATCTGCCCTCTCTTCTATCCTCCCTCCCTTCCCTTGTCCCCATCTTCTCTTTTGTCCTGTAGGGCCAGATGACTTTCTATTCCCCATTAACTGTATTTCTTATTTCCTAGGAGCAAGAACAATACTCAACAGTTGTTCCTAAAACTTTGAGTTCCAAATTCTCCCCATCCCTCCCTCCCCACCCATTCCCTTTGGGAAGGCAGGCAATTCAATATAGGCCCTATCTGTGTAGTTTTGCAAATGATTTCGATAATAGTCCTGTTGTGTAAGACTAACTGTATTTCCCTCCATCCTATCCTGCCCCGCATTGCTTCTATTCTGTCTTTTGATCCTGTTTCTCCCCGAGTGTTGACTTCAAATTGCTACCTTCTCCCATTGCCCTCCCTTCCATCATCCCCCACACCCTGCTTATCTCCTTCTCCCCCACTTTCCTGTATTGTAAGATAGGTTTTAATACCAAAATGAGTGTGCATTTTACTCCTTCCTTTAGTCGAATGTGATGAGGGTAAACATCTTGTTTCTTTCTCAGCTCTCCTCTTTTTCCCTCCACTAAAAAGTCACCTGCTTGCCTCTTGAATGAGAGATAATTTACCCCATTCCATTTCACCCTCTCTCCTCCCATTACATTTCTCTCTCACCATTTACCTTAATTTTTTTTAAGATATGGTCCCATACTATTCAATTCACTCTGTGCTCTCTGTCTCTGTATGTGCGTGCATGTGTGTATGTGTGTGCGCGCATGTGTGTATGTGTGTGTGTGCATGTGTATGTGTCTGTGTGGGTGTGGTCCCACCAACTACCCAGATACTGAAAAGTTTTAAGAGTTATAAATATTGTCTTTCCATGTAGGAATGTAAACAGTTCACCTTTGGTAAGTCCCTTATGACTCCTCTTTGCTGTTTACTTTTTCATGCTTCTTCTCATTCTTGTGTTTGAAAGTCAAATTTTCTTTTCAGCTCTGGTCTTTTCATCAAGAATGCTTGAAAGTCTTCTGTTTCATTGAAAGACCATATTTTTACCTGAAGTATTATACTCACTTTTGCTGGGTAGGTGATTCTTGGTTTGAGTCCTAGTTCCTTTGACTTCTGGAATATCCTATTCCATGCCCTTCAATCCCTTAATGTAGAAGCTGCTAGATCTTGTGTTATCCTGATTGTATTTCCACAATGCTGGAATTGTTTCTTTCTAGCTGCTTGCAATATTTTCTCCTTGACCTGGGAATTCTGGAATTTGGCCAGAATGTTCCTAGGAGTTTCTCTTTTTGGTTCTCTTTCAGGTGGTGATCAATGGATTCCTTGAATACTTATTTTTCCCTCTGGTTGTAGAATCTCAGGACAGTTTTCCTTGATAATTTCTTGGAAGATGATGTCTAGGCTCTTTTTTTGATCATGGCTTTCAGGTAGTCCCATAATTTTTAAATTGTCTCTCCTGGATCTATTTTCCAGGTCAGTTGTTTTTCCCATGAGATATTTCATATTCTCTTCCATTTTTT
Organism: Bettongia penicillata ogilbyi; assembly: GCA_023548195.1. Taxonomy (NCBI): domain Eukaryota; kingdom Metazoa; phylum Chordata; class Mammalia; order Diprotodontia; family Potoroidae; genus Bettongia; species Bettongia penicillata. Next base: position 947,095 of record JAJHZJ010000091.1, read on the forward strand.
CATTCTTTTGGTTTTGTTTGGTGATTTCTTGGTTTCTCATAAAGTCATTAGACTCCATCTGTCATTAGACTCCATCTGTTCCATTCTAATTTTGAGAGAACTATTATCTTCAGTGAGCTTTTGAACCTCTTTTTGCATTTGGCTAATTCTGCTTTTGAAAGCATTCTTCTCCTCATTGGCTTTTTGAACACACTCTTTTGCCAATTGAGTGAGCCTATTTTTCAAGGTGTTATTTTCTTCAGCATTTTTTTGGGTCTTCTTTAGCAAGGTATTGACCTGTTTTTCATGCTTTTCTTGCATCTCTCTCATTTCTATTCCCAGTTTTTCCTCCACCTGTCTAACTTGATTTTCAAAATCCTTTTTGAGCTCTTCCAAGGCCTGAGCCCACCAGACATCCACCTCGGATGTCTGGGATACAGAGGCCCCGACCTCCACGTCTTTCCCTGATGGCAAGTATTGTTCCTCCCCATCAGAAATGAAAGGAGGAAGAAACATCTGTTCCCCAAGAAAGTAGCCTTCTGTGGTCTTATTTTTCTTCCCTTTTCTGGGCATTTTCCCAGCCAGTTACTTGACTTCTGAGATTCCTCTGCACCCCCACCTAGATCTGCCCAGCTAGTGCTTGGGGTCTGAGATTCAAATGCTGCTCCCCAGCCTCAGGGCTATCCATGGTAGGTGGAGCTGCTATTCAATGTGAGCTTAATTTCTGGTGCTCAGGTGGGGTCAGGGCCACCTCCCAGGCTCAGTTCCCTCAGGGGCTTTATGTGGAGATCTTCAGTAATGGATCTGAGCTCCTGACTGCTCCAGGAGTTCCGGGCCACTGCTGCCTCTGCTGCTGCCTCCCGAGGGTGCCCGAGTCACAGAGACACCCCGCTCCCCTCTCGGCCAGCCCAGAAGTCTCTCTCACTGACCTGTAGTGCCTGTGGGTGGAGGGACCTTCGCGGCTGGGGGAGGTTCCATTCCTGAAGCCTGCTCGGATCTGCTCCTCTGGGGCCCTGCAGCCAGGGCAGCACAGGGCTGGGCTCTGCTCTCCAGTGTGCAACGGAGCCCTGGGAACAACTTTCCAGGGCTCTCTGGAACGGAAATCTCTTCCACTGCATTTCTGCGTGGCTTGCTCTGCTCCAGAATTTGTGGGGCGTTCTTTTTACAGAAAATTTATGGGCTGTGGATTCAGAGCTAGCATACATGAGTCTTTCTACTCCACCATCTTGGCTCCTTCCCCCAATAATCAAATTTTCAATGGACATACAAGTAACACTATCTGGGTCATGTAAAAATAAATAAATAGTGGGAGAAGTAACATTTGAGTTTACAGTGTGCATGATCTAACCAACCTCACTGCCTGTTTTGCACATGTTTGCATGTTCATTTAAGCTTCAAAGTTTGGGGTTAGTCCAGCCTTCAGAGAAAAGAATGCACAAGAAGAAAAAGATTTGTTCTGAAGACAATGGATTTCTTCTCACTACCGGTCTTCAAGCATATGCTGGAAACTTGAAGATTAATTATTGGGGGTGTTAAAGAGAAAGATTCTTGTTCATGTACAGGTTGAACAAGATAGACTCTGAGTTCCTTTCTGAATCTGAGATGTGATGTTCAGTGACAAACTGTGACTGAGTTTCTAGATTGTTGCTTCCCACATTAAACTGTTCAAGTATGACCAGCACTATAGAAACTAGTTTAGAAGAAAGCCAGATTAAATGAGATTAAATCAGGTGTACATCACCCTGAGGAAAAATTGGGAGGGGTTAGTCTCTTCATAAAATGATTCTTTATTTTATACAAGGGCTTAGACAACATGCTCTTTAAATTACAAACTCTCCCCAAATGTTTAAAATTTTTTTTTACCAAAAATGTTTATTTTTTTTTTTGCGAAAAATACTTGTAGATTCAATTTATAGCAATTTAACTTATAAGTTTTCAGTAACTTTGTATATTTCAAAGCAAGGTATGTCCACAAACTAGCATGCTATGTGGCCCTGAATTTATACCCAATCACAAAACATTGAGGGCCCCTCATCAGACTCTATAGTATTTTCCCTTATGTTCAGTATCATAGGATATCCTATGGCAAGCCCTAACCCAGGAGGAATTAGGCCAGTTGTTTATGGGAAGTTATTAATTTTATGCCCCTTTCCCAAGATTTTCACTCATACAGCTGGCAGTACAGAGTACCCTGGGGAATGAGGATTTATGACTGAGCTCAGCCCTTGATAAAACACCTGCCATCGACCCTAGAGTCATCATTTTAGCACACAAGGGCTGTCAGACTGGAGGAAGAGCTAGAATGCCCTATTGATCAGTGATTGATTTCTTCCTGGCCAAGTACTGGGTACTTCAAATCAAGTGATCACTAGTTAGCACAGAGACCTAAAATTAGTTACTTTCAGAAAAGGCCTCACTGCTCTATTTCTACCTGCTAATACTTGTAACCAAGAAAAGTCCTGTTTAAAAAAGGAGTAGTGGAAGGAGAAGACTCTGTCTTTTCTAACGTCAGTATACCCCCGGACCTCAATTGTGCCTGGGCCCATGCTGTGCCAAGAATGTTATTTAGCATTGTACCTGTGGTACCAGTAATACTGTGCAACTGAATTTAAAATGAATTATTACCTCAGGCCTCCTGCTAAGGAGAGGCAGGTAACTTAGTTCTTCATCAGAAAAGATGTGCAGGTGACCTAAATAAGTATTGACAGTGAATAAAATGGGATAACTGTTAGTCTGATCAGTGTGACATTTGTATACACTAAAATACATAGGGATATATCTTTATTCAGCTCTTTTCCCCCATTGATCATAGGATCATAACTTTAAAGTTGGAAGGGATTTTTGAGGCCATAAAGGGCAAACTCTTAATTTTATTGCTGAGGAAATGAAGGTCCAGGAAAGTTAAATGTCTTGGTCAAATTTATACAGTAAGCCCAAGAATCAGGACTGGAACCCAGGTTGTCAGACTTGAAATCCAGCAGGCTTTCCTTTGTACCATCCTAAATCTTCTAAAAATCTGGAATTGTGGCAATCTATACATATAGACCCACAGACAAATTTACATATATTTTCGTCCAGTGAAATATTCATTTCCTCTTGTTTCTGAACCAGAGGGGGAAGAAGTTGGACACAGTATAAAAGCTTAAATTAAGAAATCAACTATTATACAATTTAAGTACTGAATACTCATTTCAATAATGCAATAGAGCCTTCTCCAGCGGTGGCTCTTTTCCTAATATTAGCTTTGTGATCATCCGAAGAGCTATCTCTAAATGAGTTAAGAATGCTATTCAGAATACACACACACACACACACACACACACACACACACACACACACACACACACACACACACACATATATATATATATATATATATATATATATATATATATATATATATATATATATATATATATATATACACATATGAACTTTTTTCTATAGTATTTCCATAGGGATAACATGCATCTCTCTACAGAAAATGCTAAGCAACCAATGAGAAGGTTTTATAGCAAACTGATGGCTCTTCAGGGCTGTTGTCTAATAAACAGTGGATATATTTACTGAGGAATTCTGAGAAATGAGTACAAATTGTAGAAACTCAGCATATCATCAACATTAACAGATCTAGGGGGAAATGGTGCAAAATGAACTTCAGTATGTCAATGGATCTCCATAAATTGATGAAAATAGAAGCTTCTCAGTACTTTCTCATCCTAATAACTCCTATCTAAAGTGTTCTGTAAATTTTCCATTAAAAGTCTGCTAAATATATTAGAGATTTTGCTATAGATCTCTTGACGTTTCATGGACAGGAATGACACGCACTTACAGTCTCTTATGCCTCATTCCCCTTTTCTTCCTGCATATTTTTTATAATACACTTTATGGCACTTGATTTATAAATCACTTCATATATTTAGCTTATTTATCATGTTATTGCCTTTTAATTGATGTATAATCTTGAATCCTTGGAATTGTGGCAATCGATGATTCTAAAAATACAACATCGTTAAAGGATTGGGAAAATGGGATCTGGGATTTTCTTGGTATAGGGTACTCCCAATGCAGAAATATCTTACACATGTAGGTGTACCTTTTCTGCAACATAATTTTACTTATAGAAAGCTGTCTAGAGCTCTCAGAAGTTAAATGACACTTAAGGGGATAGTAAACTTAAAAAATATGTTGGTGATGTTTTGATGAAAATTGTTAGAGATATTGAAAATGCATTAATCTCAAAATCAGTCTCATTTCTTCTCTTTCTCTTATAAGGTCCTGGGACTAATCCATTCAGTATCTATAGCATCAATCTAAGATAGCATGTCCCCAAAGTCTTAGTGCAGTTTTAATTCTTTAAAAACTTCAGAGGTGTACATCCTACATATAAACTTTCAAAAATGTTGAAAGTTGAATTATTTAATTTTCTCATATTTATTTTTTGTGGATTTTGAATAATTAATTTAAAATTTTAACAAGACAGGATACCCTGGCATTATACATTGCATGTGTGGCAGTTTTTTGATGATGTTTTTCAACTTGATGAATTGGAAGAGTAGGTCCTTTTGCTTGGCATCTTGGTTATCTTATCTATCTTCATTATACTTTTTCTTGGCAGGGGGGTCACATTTAAACTTTCATGTAAGCATCAAAGTATACTATTTGGATGATTTGAAATTAAGATTACAAATAAAATCATTTTAGTCACTGAACAGAAGGCGATCAAAATTTTACGAAGGTTCAGAATGTACTAGAGTACAAGATGGTGGTTATGTTCAATTTTAACAAGAAACATAAATTAAAAAAAATATACACAACTAACCTTTCAAATGTTAGGACTCTTATGTTTCTAGTATATACATTTCTGATGTTATTAAAGCTTAAAACTGCTTAAAACTAAGAGTTTTGGGACACTGTATATGTTCTGATGTTATTAAAGCTTAAAACTGCTTAAAACTAAGAGTTTTGGGACACTGTATATGTTCTAATGAACTGTAACAATGTTCACCTAATTGGCTTTTTAGTTAGGACAATAAAGAATCTTTATCTGTTTGGGTTTTCCTGTATAGATGATGATGATGATGATGATGATGATGATGATGATGATGATGGATGATGATGATGATAGCTGAAACGGTTGTAGTTCTCAAAAATTGACAAAACATTTTAAACATATATCTTGTTTGAGAGTGACAAGTACATTATAAGATACTGCATTACCTTAATATATACCCATTTTACAGAGAGGAAATTGAGACTGAGAAAGGTTAAGTGACTTGTACAAGGTCACATAGCTCCAAAAACCTGTGGTCAAAATTTGAATGTGTCTTCCTAAATCCAAGTCAAGCACTCTCTCCACTATGCCCCAGTACCTAAAAGTTTGACTGTAACATTTCAAGTGAGTATAGATCCCGTTCACTAGACCCTATAATGTTTTGGGATTTGAGGCAATTCTGACAATGTCATGCATAAACAGGAACATCTTTTAGGACCCCTCTAGCTATCAGAATACTACTTCCTTTGGACAGCACACTGGATATCCTTCATAAAGTGGCAAACACCTTTGGATATTTTATGACTTCTTGCATTGGACTTCTCTTGGTATTAACAGTATTATGCAATCATTATAAAATGATATATTGTTATAGCAAACATATGATATATAGTAACACTTCCGTATTATATATATTTATAATGCTGTCATATAAAATTATATATTAAAAACTAAAGGATTATCAAGGAAAACTGTCATAACAGCTATCAAAAAGTCATATGATTTTACTGTATGTATAGGAGGTACTTTGTTGGAGGAGAGTCTTTCAGTCCTCATTTTTGTCTTACTCTAAGATAAATTCTTTTTAAATGAGCAGCAAACATTATACAGGAGAATTTTGTATTCTTTCCATCTTTCAGTTCATCATATGACTGTAAAGACACAGTTTTCTATAAAATATTATTTGTGAAAGCCTGTCAGTTCCAAAGATATTGTTGATGCATGTATAAATTATTTTCATAAAGATTTTGTAGCAATGGAAAAGGAGTCATATAAATCAGTATTTATTGATATCCTCTAGATCTCCTTGTTTGTGTAGTAATAACATCTGAGGGTTTTTTCTAGTTGTTTGGCAGCTTAACAACTTTCAGATATCATAAGAATTGATCCTTTAACATGCTCAAAAGTCTGTCACCACTACCATATATTTTCTCAGGATATAAATATGATCATATCCAAAAACTCTTTTCATCTTTTTTTAAAAAATCATTTCTACTTTCTTAAATAGCATTTTGGAACTATAATATTTAAGCCCATATTTGGTTGTTCCACTGTCAAATATCAAGGGAGAAAAACAATTTCATAGAAATTTCGATGTATATTTCGCATCATTTGTTCTTTCATTTCTGTGAAGAAGATCTGACTTAAACATATCTTGCACAAAACTTTACAAAACCTCTTTTTTCCCCTTACTGCTTCTCACTGTTTTTAGGCAGTACTATTCATAGATTCTCTCCCTCCTTCTCCCTGTAATTTTTCACATGGGTTTATATTATGAACTAGTGTTTCTCTTGTCTGCTGTATCTGTGCTTGGCAAGAAGGTCATGTTCACCCTGATTAAGGTGGTTTGTTGACTCATTTGGCCTCCTCAGTCTGCTGGTTATCTTAACATGCTATGAAGCTTTCTGGGAAATAATGAGAGTCCATGTCAAGTTTGGCTCCTTGCTCTCTTTCCTAATTTTCTACTTTAATAGCTTATTCAAAAATATCAAGTTGGGATTGGCATGATTGCTGTAGAAGCAGAAGGAGACCACACAGAATTGAGAGCCTTTTGCAATTTTTCCTGTTTGATGAATTGTTTTAGCCAATCAACTCATCTCCTAGTGGACAGCATATCAGTAATGAGTTTCTCTGGATTTATTTAGGCTGGCTCTTGAAAAGAAAACACAGTTCATCTCTGGGAATACACTCAGAACCTTTCTATCTTAATAGAACCTGTCAGAGTTTGTAATTCTTTTGGCAGAGCCTATGAGAATGCATGGGTTTGCTATGGGTTCCTCCATGCCATAATAGCATTTCAGAATAAAATTTCTGAATGTGAACTGCCCTAGTGATGGCTTGGATAGAGTTAGCTAGCTAACTAGACATTAAATCTTTAAGTTAACCCTGGTGATATACATGCAAACAAAAATAACAATGCTCACCCTCATGAAGTTTATATTTTAATAGTAGAGAAAATAAATAAGAAAATCTAGAAAGTGAATGTGTGGGGTATGGGGGGGGTGGTTGGAGAGGAAGCTAAGGAGCCAGTCATAAATCCATGGAGAAAAGGTAGAAAAGTCTAAAGGATCAAGAGTAAAAAGAAGTAAGCATGAATGACTTCCCATTAGGGAAGAGTGATACCTAGCAGGAACTCACCAATTAGAGGAGAATCTGTAGGATTGGAAACATTTCCAGGGCAAGAAAAGACTATTGGCTTCCACAGATGGGAAGAGTCAGACTCAGGAGATCAAGGCAATAATTTCTCCTCTAGCCTCCTATCCTATTCTCTCTCAAGTTGGTCCTATTTATAGCACTCTTTAGGCATGTTGGTACCCACTCTCATCTTTACCAAACCTGATTTATCGGTGTGCATTAAGAAGAATAATGACTGTCAACTATAGGACATGTAGCTAGTGAAACTTAACACGGCACAGCTTATTTGTGTCATCTTGGTTGTGGGGGCTGGCACAGCTTATTTGTGTCATCTTGGTTGTGGGGGCTGGCACAGCTTATTTGTGTCATCTTGGTTGTGGGGGGCTCAAGGAGTATTTCTTCTAGCATTGAACCCTATTCGCAAAATATGCTGAATAAATGATTATTGGTTTTCAGGATATAACTCAGAGAAGTTACAACTTTCTTTGAATGTTGCTTTCTAAACTTTCTTAGTATAATTGGGTCAGCTTTGCGTAGAACCTACTGGTGGTCACATTCCCCAGTTACCTTAATTTGAACCACAATATAATTTAGATGCCATGATTCCATCTTCCTTCATTTAGTAATTTAATAGGATGGATATGGATAATAGAGATAATTACATTTCAATCATCAAGCACATACTTTGTGTCACATAGTACTAAACACTAGGGATTAAAGAATGTCAGAAACATGAAAACAGTCACTTCTTTCAGGGAATCTATGTTCTAGGAGGGAATAGAACATATTAAATAGATGGGTTACATACAAGACACAGAAGGAGCAAAAGAAAAGTATCCTTAGAATGAATGGAAGAAACAAGGCCTCCTGTAGAAGGTAACGTGTGTGCTGAATCTTGCAGGAATCTAGGGATGTTAGAGGTGGAGGTGAAAAGAGAGAGACTCCAGGCATTGAGGTGAAATCATAGGCCCAGGGAAAGGAAATGATTTCTCAAGTTTCAATAGCTTATAAGTAATTTTTACCAGGACTAGCATGCAACTTTCCTGAGAACTAATCCAGGGAACTTTTCATGACAGATGATTCTCAAATTTTACCTTATAACTATTCTTGTGTTTCTTCTACTAACAGGTGCTAGAGGAATATTAAGTATGGAGGAACTCATAGAGAACATACTGAAAATATAAATGTATGATTTATGATGCCTGCTAGAAGTCATCTCTTTTGTAAATATATATATATATATATATATATATATATATATATATATATTCTAAAGATTTACATAAATGACTGGATGATATATCTATAATGATTCACTAAGGAAGTTACTAATAAGGACATTTGGGGGAATGGCTAAGCTTCAAGATTTGTATCCAGGAAGGCACCAGGATGCCTTCCAAAGTCAGAAACAGAATCCTGGAATGCACATCCTGAGAACTGACTCAGTGTTGTGTTTATGGCACTCTTCTAATCTATAAACACATCTACCAGGCCAGGAATGGAACCTATCCTACTAGATCTAGAGTTCTGGAGGATCTCATTCAGTGCTTAATGGGTACAGAATTAATTTAATGCTTATTCAAAGAACAGGCAATAGACGTAAGATCTGAGATTTCATTGAAACAGAGAACTCACAGATAAGGAAACCATCTACCAAGGCAACTAGGCACCTTCTTTATAATTTACAATCTTTAAGAATGACTCAGGACACAGCAAGGGTGAAGGACTTGCTCAGGGTCACAAAGCTAGTATTTGCCGATCACAAGACATCAGCCTGGATTGTCCTGGTTCTCAGGCCAGCTTTCTGTCTGCTCCCAATGCTGCCTCTTATTCATATCAATATTACTATGGCTGCACAATAATGTGGAGAGTACTGGATTTGAGTCAGATAATCGGGGTTTAAATGTCATGTCTACCACCTACTACCTGTGTGAGCTTGGGAAATCATTAGACCTTCTCAGCTTTCAGTTTCTTCATCTAGGAAACAGAGGGAGGGATTGTACTAGATGGTTTCTAATTGTCCTTTCAGATATAAAAATATGATTCTTCTACCATCTTTTACTCTTGAATAGAGTTAACTTTTACCTTGATTTCCCAATACAGAAGGGCCATGAGCAAGTAAGAGCATTTCGCTAGGCCTTAGTTTCTTCACTGAAAACAAAAAAATGATCGACCTAAAGGATCTCTAAAGTTTCTTCCTGCTTAAAATAAATATAAAACTGAAGATAGTCTGCATAGTTTAATATCTCTCTTTAAATTGTAAAACAGAACAAGTTAAACCTCTATCACATGTTCCTGTAATATTCTGGTCCCATAGGTATTAGGCTGCTCTCTTTATAGAGCTGCTACACCAATTATCATTAGTGGCCAGTCTATCCCCAGCTCATCATATGTGTTGCTCTCCATTCTGGTCATCTATATATGTCTATATCAGACTGGCCCAGATAATCAGCACTACAAGTTTCCCAGGCACAGTCAAGATAATTAGCAATCACAAATGCAGGACATCATTCCTATTTGTAATATCAAGACAGGGTAATCTTCTAAAGGCTAATCTGTTTGCAGGTAGCAATTTCCCCTGGTTTCCATCACAACCAGACATCTCAAGAGAAATCCCACAGAGGACAGTCGGCTTTACAGCATTTAATCAAACAACTCACCAAGAGACATGGAGAAAATTGTTAAAGTGGCTCCCTCCACTGCCTTTCCCTATACCTGGATTGTATTTCCACCATTTGAAATCCAAACCAATCTTCAAGACCTAACCCCAAAGCTACCTATACCAGAGTGGGGAACCTGCAGCCTGAAGTCCAAATGTGGCCCTCTAGGCCCTCAAGTACAGCCCTTTGAATCCAAACTTCACTGAACATATCCCCTTAATAAAAGAATTTGTTATTATATATTATGTGTTACTATTATATATATATATACACAAAATCATATACCATAAAGACTTTTGTGATTTCCCTGCCCCACCGCTAAACCAAAATGAGATTGCCCTTTCTTTTGAACTCCCTTTGCAATCTTATTTCTCTTGTCTATATTCACTTTCTATACAAGGATTCTTACATTTTTTTGTGGGGGTTATAAACTCCTTCGGTGATCTAGTGAAACTTATGGACCCCTTCACAGAATGTTTGTGATTACAAAGGAAACTCATTGCATTGAAATACAAATTGTCTAAAAAATTTTTAAAAAGTTTGCATACCTCAGGTTAATAACCTCTCTTGTCTACTGTGCATTATAACTCTTTATGGCCTTGTTTTCTTCCTGAATGACTAGTTTCCAGGAAGGAGGGGACCACACTATTTTCATCTTTTTGGTTTTCATAGTATCTAGCAGAGTGCCTTCTTTGTGGTAAGCATTTAGTATAATTTTTGTTGTTGAAGTAGATGCTATGTAGTATGTAAACATTTTAGGGATATGTATATAACATTATACTGTAATTTAAGCTGTAAATTATTACCGTATATTAAGTAAATTCAAGTTAACAGTGTGGATGTTGTTGTCAAGCTGTTTAGATTCATAGATGACATACACTGGATATACTGAATATCTCCAAAGGAAGAAGGACCATAGTCTAAAGTTAGGTGTATAGATTGTAGATAACATGCCAGACTCATTTTTAATCTCCAAAGAGCCTCAAAAGAGAGGAAGGACATCCAATGAGAGACAATCTGCAGAATGGAGTCAGAGGAAAGCATAGAAACTAAGGAGTTGTTGGGAATGTCATCCTGAGAGAAATGTAGGTAACAGCTAAAAATCAGGCATATTGAAGTAATAGAAGCTCTTTACTAATGAGTCTTGCCTACCTTAATATCAAAGGCACATTTACAGAATGTTTTCTTTGCTGTTACAATACAAAAGCTCCCTTGCCATTACAAAGCATTTTCCACCCTCTCCCTCTTCCCCCAGCAGACTGAGGAATGTTTTACCAACTAAATGCATCCCAGCAATAATCAGTGCTTTCGTCCAACATGACCATAAGTTCCCTTGTTATTACTGAGGTAGAAGCCCCATCTAATGACATATTAAATGCATTGTTCATTTATGTAACTCTCAAACAGGAGGTATCTAGTAAAACAAAAATAGAATTCATCTATAGCATAGAAAGCAGGTATATGCTGACTGGTGTAAATGAACTCTCTATTTTTGAACGATTTTTTTCTAAATTTCAGGAACAGATCTGCTCAGCCTAATGCAATGTTGTTTTCAGGTGGGAAATGCAATTATTTCAGAGTGGTTTTTAACTGGCTTTTTTTTTTCTTTTTCTTTTTAAAATTGACATCCTTCTCCTGTGAGGCACATAACTGGGGGGAGGTAGGGATGGTATTTGCTTTGCTTTAAAGCAGAGCTCCTGTTGCTTCATGTAAAGAATCCTAATCATGAATTGGCTGAGATGTCAGATCCCAGAAAGCCAATCAATCAAATAAAAAATATTTACTGGTCATATACTATAAGCGGAATGCTATGTTAGGCATTAAGTGGTAGACAGTATTTAGGCAGGTCATAGTCCTTGCCTTAAAGAAGCTCATGATCTAATAGAAAGTGAAGACAGCAGTATTCCATGAGAAATGCACTACATTTGAAAGTTAAATTCAGTTCAACAAACATTTATTAAGTGTATCGTATATGCAAGACAGTGTTACCTGTAGAGGATACAACGACCATGAGCAGAAATCCCTGCCCTTAAGGAGAGGTTATAGTCTACTGGTTATATAACTATTACTACTATAGGATCCTACTACTTTACTACTATAAAAGATTCAAGTTGCAGGAATATAATTAGCTGAAGGATTGGGGGAATTTCCCAGGAAGAGATGAAGCTTGAGCTGAACTTCAATGAATAGTTAGGAATGCAACAGGTCAAAAAACAAAGTGTATATATGGAGCAGAGATATGTCCAGGGTATAGTGTGTGTTTGTCCTTCATTGCTGAAGAAGACCATGCCATCAGAGAAATAACAACGTGATTTGCACTTTACTTTGAGTGGGGGAGAACTGTGCAGGTCACCACCCTCACTTCTCCTCCAGAGCCATCTGAATCTAGTGGCCAGATATTCATCAGGATGACTGAAGATGACCCAGGATGAGGCAATTTGGGATTAAGTGACTTGCCCAAGGTCACACAACTAGTGAGTGTCAAATGTCTGAGGTGAGATTTGAACTCAGGTCCTCCTGACTCCTGCACTGGTGCTTTAGCCACTGCACCACCTAGCTGCCCTTAAAGTATAGGGTAAAGAATTGGAAGAAGAGTCATGAGATAAGAATCAGGGTGATATAATGGAGAGAAAGATGGCCCCTGGCTTAGGAAGGCCTGTGTTCAAAAATCCTACATCTGACACATCTGAAATTGGTTCTCACTGATGGGGAGGAATCTGATGTTCCTGGGTTAGAAATGATCAGAATCCTAGTAGAAAGTGACCACTCCCTTTTAGAATTTGTGGTAGAGGTAAGGGCTATTCATACTCTGATTTTCACCCTCAGTTTTGAGACAGCAGAGTTCAGAGGAAAGATTGATAGGATCCTATGGATTAAATGCTACAGGGAAAGTTAGTCCAGGAAGGATGGGAAATGCACAAGAATGAAATTTGAAAACAAAAGAGGGATTAATTAAAATGAGAATAAAACAAAGGAATTTATCTGATGGGACAAATACGGGTTCACAGAGAACTCATCAGCCAACATAGGTTTTGTTTTTAAAAGGCAACGGACAGAAGATGCAAACAATGTCATGTTGTTTACATATACATATGTGTATGTGTAGTGTATATGTATGGTTATGTTTACACGTGTGTGTGTGAGAGAGAGAAACAGAAAGAGACAGAGAGGGAGAGGGAGTAGGGGAGGGAGAGAGAGAGAGAGGGAGGGAGTTCTGGTCAAAATATGCCAGGAGGGCTAATGTTCAGTGTGAATTAAGGCTGGCAAGTGAAACAAAGTACAATGAAGAAGGGTTTTCTTAACTTTATTGAGAGAAAAGGGAGAATCAAAACAGAGATAGAAACTTTGGGCAGATGTGTCAGTGATAGAGGACAACAGAGAGGACACAGTTGTTTGATTGGTATTTTATTTCTGTTTCCTTTGCCAAAGACAATGGGACTGAAAATTATAGAATCAGCATAACTAAATGGGCATTGATGCCCAAGATAAGTAATAAAAGTAAGAGGGTATCCAGTACCCCTTTATTAATTCAAGTCACCTGGCCCAGATCTGTTATAGCCTCAGATTCTGAAAGAACCAATAGCTAAGATCACTGAGCCACTGTCCATGTTAGTTTGAAAGATCGTGGAAAATGGAGCAGGTATATAAGCTTAGAGATGAATAAATATTGCACTGATTTTCAGAAGAGAACAGCCTGCAAATTATAGTCTAGTAATCTTGTCTTTGATTTGTGACAAAATTCTCAAATGCATTATTGAAGAGATAGTTGGTAGACTTCTAAAAAGTTACAAAGATCCAGCATGGCTTCAAGGACAAGTCATACCAGCAGATCTTAATGGACTAGAAGAACATTGAGTTAAATATTGTAAGACAAAGATATGTTGAGTCTGTGTTACATAATTGACATATTTGCTTTGTGACCCTGGATAAATCATGTAACCCACTAATATCTCAGGTAACTAGAAACTGATGATAATTCACCAATTTGCATTTGTTTGGTAAGTTCCTCATTTGCATCTCTCTATAATAGAAGGAATTACAATAAAAATATACTGAATGAATGAATGAACGAATGAGATAGGGCTAGGGAACCCAAATGGTGCCAGATTGTGGGGGACCAATCAAAGTGCTTGACCCCAGGAACTCCCTCAAGAGTCTATCAAAAATTTTAAACAGATGAATGAGATAACCAGATCTATGTATAATGAAGATTATTTGGACAGAGGTATGAAGAAAGGATTGAAGTTTGGAAGACTTCTGATTAGGCTATTGTAGATAAGTAGTTATGGACAAGTCAGAGGAGGTGACTAATGTGAAATGTATTAAAGAGATGAAATTTACAGGACCTGGTAGTGGAATAGATATGAGAGGTGAAAGAGAGGGAGGGGTCAAATATGGCAATGAATATGAGAGACCAGGTGAATGGGGGTTCCTTGAACAGAAATCGTGATACTGAAAAGAAGGAATAAACTTGGGAAGAAAAAGAATGAACTCTTTTCTGGACTTAGGGTGATGGATCTTGAGCTAGAAGTAGTTTGCAAGGTAATCTAATCCAACAGTCTGATTTTAAAATATAAGGAATTCAGGCAACAAGTATATTTATTAAGAGCCTACTATGTGCCAAGCACTGTGCTAAATGCTACAGCTTTTTCTGATTTTATTCCTAGGACCATCCACTTCTCTAACAGCCTCAGAAAAGGAAGAAAGGAAACTAGCATTTGTTTAGTGCTTCCTATGTGCTAGGCACCATGACAGTGCTTAGGACCTAAGTCCTTGGGTGCGGCCTTTTGACGAATCCAAGTTTTACAGAATGAATCCTTTTATTAAGGGGATTTGTTCTGTGAAGTTTGAATTCAGTCAAAGGGTCACCCTTGAGGATCTTGAGGGCCGCATGGGACCTTGAAGCCTCAGATCCCCCATGCCTGCATGCTAAGTGTTGAGGATACAAATACAAGAAAAAAGATAGACTCTGCCCTCAGTGACCTTACATTCTAATGAAGGAAGACAACACACAAAAAGGAATCTGGAAAGCAAGATAGAGCAGAGATGGTTTAGGAGTCCAGAGAATCATGCACAAGAAGGGAGTGAGAGCAGGCCAGACTACGACCTTCGAAAGGAAGAAGGAAAACAAAGGAAGCTCTAGGAGGAACTTAGCAGTGAGGGAAGAAGGTCAGGTCATGTAGAGGGATATTCCAGGGTGAAGAGGCTGAAAGGGGGGTAGTATATTCTAGGACGAAGAGACTCCAGGTGCTGAGAGAAGTTCTAGGATTATATGCAGTAGAGGCAAGATTTTTAAGTTCAAGTATTTATGAAGGAGTAGGATTGAGAGAGGAGAGATATGAAAGAGTAACTGAATGGACCAAACTTCCTTCCTTCCTTCCTTCCTTCCTTCCTTCCTTCCTTCCTTCCTTCCTTCCTTCCTTCCTTCCTTCCTTCCTTCCTTCCTTCCTTCCTTCCTTCCTTCTTTCCTTCCTTCCTTCCTTCCTGGAAGAGTAGCTGAAAGGACCAGAGGGGTCAAGAAGAAGCTTTATTGGAACAAAACACATTTCTTGGTAGACGGTAAAGAATCAATTGCTCATTGTGACGAGCTGATTCAATTCAGGAAATATTTATTTAGTATTTACTATATTTAGGACCCTATACTAGTTGCTACAGGAAAACACACATGAGGAGGGGGGTAGGTCTCTGCCCTCTGTGAACTGATAATTAGTTGGAAAGCTATGCCATATGCCCAAACAAATATAATAATAGCTAAAATAATTGTTGGTTATAGCAGAAGATTTATATGTTTGAGAACAATATGATAGGCTGATAAAGAAGTATGTTAGGGCCAGATTGTGGTGATCCTTGAATGTCAAAATAAGGAATTTAGTCTTTATTCAGAAGAATAATAATGGAGGACCATTGTCATGATGATAATAGACCCTTCTGAGAATTAGTCCGCCATGACTGTGCAATGTGAATTAGAGGAGAAGGAGCCTGATGACAAAGAAGTAACTTAGGAGGTTACAGCAATAACATAGCTGGGTATTCAGAAGAAAGATGGTGGCATTGAGAATGAAAACTAATGAGAATGAGAAACATTGACAAGGACTCAAGAGGATTTGATGACATTTTGATTATATGTGGAGAAAGATTAGGCAGGAGAAGGCAGAAATAAAATATGAAGTGGAGATACCAATTTGGGGATTATTCATTTAGAGGAAATAATCACACTCATAGAGAATGGATGATGTTTTAGAGGGCGGAAGTAGAGCAAGAGAAGAACAAAGGATTGAATGTTCAACCTTGGGAGATGCTCATGGTTGGGTGGGAGGAAAAGGAAGAGTAGTTAGTGAAATAGAGAAGGAATGTTTAGGGAGGTAGGATAATTGATAATATAGTAGTTTCATAGAAGGTAAGGGAGGTGAGAGAGTCATAAAAATGATTGATAGCTTTGAACAATATAGAAAGGACAAGAAAATGTCAGGAAACTAAGTAAATTCTTTTAGATTTGATGATTCAGAGGTCATTGCTTTGGTTTAATAGATGGGAAGGAATAGAAGCCCGGTTTGGGGGAAATTTCAGAAGAAAGTGAATTCTTTCTGTTTCTTTTATATTGCTTTTCCCTGCCAATAGCCATCCTAGGACCTTGTTACCCCATGACCAAACTTAAGTCCATAGAGTTAGCTCCCCCCTAGAATGTGTCTGCTTTGATATTAATCAAAGATCTGCCCAAAGACCCAGGGCATTGTTCTTGCAGAAGCAGAGTGAGCCTGAGAGAAAGTAATATTTTCTGAATATGAGTGTATCATATTCTTCAGCTCATTTGTTTCAGTTACTTAAACCAAGCTTCCCTTATTGGGACCTATTTGCCCTTTGAAACCTGCTGAATATGCCATGATTACTTTCACTTTCAAACCTTTGCCTATACAGTTCCCTTCTCTTCCCTCTACCTAGATAAATGTTTTCTACCCCATAATGTCTGACTGAAGTCCCCACCCCTTCCACTCTCCCATAAAGCCTTCCTTGACTGACTTCATCTCCTCACTGCTCTGCTCATAGTACATATAATCTAAACAAACTTATTCTAATAGTCATCTATAACCTTTACATTTGGCTATAATCCATTTATTCATTCATCCAGTTATCCATCCATTCATCAATCCATCCATTCATTTGACACATTTATTAGTCACCAGTTATTCACAATGCATTGTGCTGCTAAAAATATAAAACTGAAATATGATATAGTCACTTTCCTCAAGGAACTTGGGATCTACTAGTAAATATTTGACATAAACACAGATCAGCACATAAATCAAATAATAACTTCAAAAGAGGAGAATGATATGCAGTGAAATGGTTTTATTCCAATTAAATAGTTCAACAAACATTTGTTGTTCTTACTGTGCTGAAGGCATTATGCTGTGTCTGAGAATTACAAAGATGCAAATCAAAGCCCGCCACACCTTAAGGACCTTCCATTTTACTAGAGGATTATGAAATCCATAAGTATAATACTAGGTAATAAGCAATAGTATTAAAGGAGAAATCTATATAAGGTTCTCTAGAAAAGGAAAAGGGATTTCATTAGTATATGGAAAGATGAGGAAATTCCCTCTCCCAGAGCAGCTTTACAGGTTTTCTGCCATTTACAATTTTGGAAAGTTTTCTAGAAAACTGAGAGACTAAGTAAATTCTCCAGTGACGAAACCAAAGTCTGGAGTAGAAGCCACTTCTTCTTGGCTCTAAAGCCTACTCTCTGTCCACTACACCCATCTGCTCTAGGGAAACTGAAGCAAAGGGAAGTCATATTACCTCTCTGAGCCCGTTACCTCATCAATGAAATAAAGAGGTTAAACATGATTGCTCTTAAGGTGCCTTTCAGTTCTAAGTTCATTATTCTAAAGATAGTGTGTGCTATATCTTCTCTATTTCCCACAGTGCAACATAAAGTGCATGGCACAGAGTAATAATATGACACAATAAATGAGGAAGGGAGGGAGGGAGGGAGGGAATTCAAGACCACACTATAGGAGTTAGGCTGAGGCTGGGTTCTGATGTTCTAGAATTCATTTTTGACAAAGGTCTTTCTACATTCAGGTACCGAAAGGTGGTTTCCAATAACTGCACAGATGGAGTGAGGGAGCAGTATACTGCCAAACCCCAGCAGTGTCCTGGCAAAGCCCCCCGGGGCCTTCGCATAGTCACCTCTGATGGAAAACTGACTGCAGAACAAGGACACAACGTCACCCTTATGGTACAACTGGAAGAGGTAGGACAAGAAATCCATCCCTATCTACCATTTGGGTAACTGGAATTGGGGTGGTGCTGCAGATGCAATGATCCTACAGTCTCTGCAGAGTTACCTTGGCAAGTGATAGTAAAAGACCCAACCATGAGGCATATATACAATCCTCTCTCACTGACAATGATGCAGAAGGACTGTCTCCTCTCATTCCCTTTCTTAAAAAATGCCTCAAAGTCATTTTCACTCTTCTCCAGGCATCTAAGGATACTTAAGATAATGAGGTGCTCCTCATTATCACTTGTGCTTTACTATCAGAGGCACTGTTTTGATTTCATGGCTCCTCATTAGCACCTCAGCAATGTGTTTCCCCCAAGCATTTAAACACACACACAAACACACACATACACACAGAAAGAGAGATCCTAAAATATGGTTACATTCCATCCTTTCTATCCAAGTCTCTTTTTTCACAAATGCCATATGGTTGTCACCTTTTGGCTTACAGATTTGAGGTCCTAAGTGTATCCCTACAAAAGTTCTTTGAGTTTGCATCACCAGCTATTAGCCACTCCCATGATTTGTCATTTCTAAGAGTGCTGAAGGAATTTTACAAGATAGCTTTCATAGACCTTTACTTCAGCTATCTGATGTATGCAGGAACCTCCAACTTATGCAACATAGTTGGGAAATGCGGTATGCTAGCTAGCTGAAGACTAGTGAATGATAAATTAGAATCGGTAGTATTTTCCAAAGAATTAGAATGCAATAACATCTTTTAACATGAAGATTATGCAGAAGGATTTTCCTTTGGTGACACAGACTAGTTCAGAGGAGAAGGGAATAAACCTTTTAAAGTGCTTACTACATGTCATGCACTGTGCTCAGTACTTTACAAATATCTCATTTGATTTGCGAAACAACCCCATGGGGCAGGTGCTATTCTTGTTGATATTTTATAGTTGAGGAAACTGAGGCATATTAAGGTCAATGCCTTGCCCAGGGTCACACAGCTTGTAGATGTCTGTGGCTGGAATTGAACTCAATTCTTCTTGAATCTAGACCAAGCACTCTACCCACTAGGCTACCCAGGTTAGTAGCGTGCACTGACTCAGGATCAACACTATGAATATACCATTTTATGTAAGAGTTTTTGAAAAATCGTATTATCTGAGCTATGTAGTTTAAGCCAGCATGATCTAATAAATAGAAAGAGTATGGTCAAATATGACTTCATATTCTGACTTTAGCAGCTTTGTGACAATGGGTAAACTCCAAATCTTAGGACTCAAAATGATCACCAGAACTATGTAGTCCAACATTTATTTGAACAAGAATCCCTGTATGTTGAACCCCACAAATGCAGACATTGTTGTATACCTGAAGTGAGATGGAACCAACTACTCCCCAATACTATTATTACTTTTATATAATTCTAATTGTTAGTAAGGATTCCCCTCACCCCAGACAACAGACCTAAATTGGTATTTAACTTCTCTGAACCTCAGTTTCCTCATCATTAAAAAGGGAATAAAGATAGTTTTACTATTAGAGTTGTGAGGAAAGCATTTAAACATTACTGATTATTATTTTCCTTCTATGTATATATATATATATATCTATGTATATATATATATATATATATATATATATATATATATATATATATATATATATATCTTCTCTATCCAAAGAGCCCCTTGGAGCACCTCAGGGGAGAGGGGGAGACAGAATGACTGACAGGCAGACAGACTAACGCATCAGCTAAGGCAATTTTCCATGCCCTAAAATATCATAGATCTACAGTTACAAGGGACTTTAGAAACCATTTAGTACAACCCCTTCATTATACAGATGTAGAAACTGAGTCTCAAAGAACTTAAGTGATGTGCTCAAGACCATAAAGGTAGCAAACATCCAGAGGGGAAAGGGGATTCAAATCCAGTTCTGCTGACCCTAAGTCGTTTTTTTCCCACTGTACCACAACAGTTCCTGAACTCTACAAAGAAGGGAGGTATATAGACTTTAATCTATCCTTTTTCAGAGACAAGCTTAAATATTCTAATTATTTCATAACTTAGTTTTTATAGTTTTTCTTTTTGACATTGTTGCCATCAATGTGTGTATGTATATATGTAACATAGATACAATATATGGACACATATATATCCGTTGTTTCTATCTCTCTCTCTTTATATGCACACAAGCATAAACAAATAGAAGTTACTGCATTCTAATTCTTTTGAAAATAGTACAGATTCTAACTTTTCATTAACTAGTCTTCAGCTAGCTGAAATAACTCATTTCTCAACTATGTTGCATAAGTTGGAGATTCTGGCATACATCAGATAGCTGAAGTAAAGGTCTATGAAAACTATCTTGTAAAGTTCTCTCAGCACCCTCAAAAATAATTCCTGTACTAATGATGTCAGAGGCCTTTATCCTATCCCTGTTCTATTCCTATATAAGTATGAGTTATTATTAGAGGCAGTATGATATGGTAAAGGGTATATATTCTTTATAGAATCTCTAAATTTTAGTTCTGGCCTTAATTCTACCTGGGACAAGTACTTCTCTGAACATAATTTTCCTTATATGTAAAAAATTCTCCAGATGTGAGGAAAGTCCTTTGTAACCCTTAATCTATCTGATAATTATGAGTTATTTGTTACTATTAATAGAACAAGTTGGAAGAGGAGGAGAAGTAATAGGTTGGAGTATAGATAAGTAGAAGTTTGCTATGTGTAGGGCATAGGGCAGAAGAAAGGGTATCATGTGTGTATGTGTGTATATATGTATATATATATACATACATACATATATATGCATGTGTATGTGTGTAATACCAGTCCTTTTTTTGGTAGCAAAGAGTTGGAAATTGAGAAAATGCCTGTCAACTGTAGATTATTTCAATAAGTTGTGATATGTGGTTGTAACGGAATACTAGTTTACTAAAAGAAAGAATAAGAAGAAAAAGCAGGATGCTTTCAGAAAAACCTGAGAAGACTTACATAAAATGATGCAAAGTGAAGTCAGCAAAACCAGGAGATAAAACAAAGTAACAGCAATACTGTACAATGATCAACTGTGAATGATTTCACTATACAATACAGAGTAATAAAATGGTCTAAAACAATTTCAAAGGATTCAGTGAAAATTGTTATCTACCTCAAGAGAAAGAATGATGGAGTCTGAATGTAAATTAAGGCATACTTTTTATGTTATTTATTTTTCTTGGGTTTTTGTGTCTTGTGTTTTCTTTCACAAAATGTATGACTAATATGGAAATATGTTTTGATGACTGCACATGTGTATTCTATATCAAATTGCTTATCTTCTTAATGAGGAGGAAGGAAGGGAGAGAATTTGGAACCCAAAATATTTTTAAAATTGTTAAAAAGATTTATATGCAGTTACAAAATAAAATAAAACACTTTAACAAAAACCCAGAAAGTTCTAGAAATATCTAGGCTAAAAAAAGCATGTATCAACAGATTCCTGCTAATTGCTTGAAGTCTATTCAATGAATAGTAAAAAAAAAATTTAAAAGATATTAGAATAAAAAAATTGTTGGAATCTTATAGGGAAAAGAATCATCTCACCTGAAAAAGTTCTTTCCAGTATCTCTCACCACTAGAAACAGTAGTTTCTTTTCAGTGTGATATCAAACCCTTGCTTAATTATGTATCAAAGAAGAAAAACTCCGTTAAGTTGTAGGCATTTATGCTAGGACAACATAATTGTTCCCCCTTTGGAAAAAGAAGAGCTAGAGATCTGCAGCACTAATTCTCTTGGGAAATGCTTTGACTTGTATAAACATGGTAAGAAAGAAGCTCCAGGGATGAGAGCCAGAATCCATTTTGTTCCACTTGGCTTTCCTTGTAGTGGAGGGCTGCAAACTTCTCAAACAGGACTGAATGTTGTGAGCATAATGATGACAGTTTCATTTCAGGTTGTGCTCCTGGGAATAAAAGGAGAAAAGAATAGCAAGTCATTTCTTTCCACTTTGGGGAACCCATCTCATAGCCACAGATGTGAAATGCGTTATCCTTTCCTGACAGCATTACCCATCCTCTTGGTAGAGCATACCCTACCAAAGGTTCATTTTTACCTGACCTGGGAAAAACACTGGGGTAGGGATAAGTGAGTGTTAATGAATGAAGAGGTCTCTACATGAGGAAAGATTACCTTTCTTTGTTCTTTGACACTGAAACATTTGACAGAGAAATATGGTATGAGATTAAGTGATATAGAAAGAAGGCCCCTTTTTTATTCATGAGGGCCTTCGTAAAACAGAAGTAAAGTAGAGAAAGGTTCTTGTTCGTTTTTTTTTGTTTTTCTGTAGAATCACAGATTTTCCTGGGAATAGAAGAGCCTCCCCCTTCATATTTATTATTATCTCTGTGGTTACTGTTGCTACAGTACTCCTCAGAAGTCAATCAATACATGTAACAAATATGCTGGCCTTTGGTAGATTATACCTACACAAGAAGGGGTAAAGATCAGTATGTTCATATCTTTACGCAGCACTAAATGTATAACCATCCCACTTTATCAGTTTAAAGCCTCAAAGTTATAAACTATCTTTAGTATCTTTATATCTTTATAACTTATCAAAGTTATAAAACTATCTTTAGTAAAGTATCTTGTGAAGAGAGATGCTACAGGTTTCCTCAAGACACCTCCTTCTAGCATAGACAGGTACTCACTCAGCACTTGTTCTGTATCCAGCACCATTTTTGCTAGACCATTTTGTCATTGTTTGTCCTTTGTTCTAGAAGAGGACAAGGATATAAGAGAGGTGATGTCATGACAAGCAAGTGAATCAGATTTAAGTGAGGGAGGGCTATGTGAAGCCGCCAGCCTCAAAGATCCAGTGGCAAGATATAGATCAGGACCTTGGGAAAAAAAGATGAATAAGGACTAGTCCTTGCCCTCAAAGAGATGACTAGTTGTAGAGTTAACATAGATACAATATCTAATACAGTACAATGCAATGCAAGAAAATAGAATATGCCTTTATTAAGTACCTGCTGTCTGCACGGCAGGCAGGTCGGTGGTGCAGTGGATGAAGCACCAGGCTGGAGTCAGAAACTCATCTTCTTGATTTCAAGTCTTGCGTCAGACACTGAGTAGCTGGGACACTTGGGCATGTCACTTAATCCTATTTGCCTCAGTTTCTTTATCTGTAAAATGAGCTGGAGAAGGAAATGTCAAACCACTCCAGTGTCTTTGCCACAAAAAGCTCTAATGGGTTGCGAAGACTTCGATATGACTGATACAACTGAACAACAACAAATGTTCATGACACCATGACAGATACTGAGAACATAAAGACAGCAACGAAATAGTCTTCCATGACAAATGAAGTGACTTTCCATAAGAATGAGTTCTACAAAAGACTATTTAATCATGGATTCAAGTCACCATGTAAGATGTGGTGAAGGAATGAGCCAGATGATAATTAATAGAATTGGCTGATAAGAACAACTTACTTTATATTAGGATATTAAAGGGGAAGAGACTTAAGAAGACTTTAACCTTTATCTTGAAAGTTGGGGTTAGTTTGATATCTAGTATTCAGCAAAATCTTACGTATGTGAAACAAAATCTCCCTTCCCCTATGTGTATAGCCCTTTATAGTACTATAGTTAATACCTTACATAACAATTCCAAATAAGGAGCCATTATAGGACAGGACTTCTTAGCAACATGATCATCAAAAGCTAGCCCCCAGATGTGACTTTGTTTCTGAATAAAGAATAGTTTATATCCTGCGGCAGTTGAATACAAGTGAAGCATGTGTAATAATTGGAAACCTGGTCTGCATGTGTGATTGAGATTGTATTCAGAAACCAAAACACAGTAGACACTTTGGCTCCTTCTTTCTTACATTTGCCATGTTCCCAAACACAATTGGAGGTGTTGCTAAAAGAATATTAAAGCACAGTCATAACTCCTGAAAAATACCATTGTTGAGGAGCTGGTCTGAACACTGCTGTATCCTGTGGCACATCCCAGCTAAGCACCAATGAATGGTTATCGCCAATAACAAGCAATGGGAAAAAGGAAAAGAAGCTTCGTTTCTATCTGATACACACAGTGGCCATTCTAGTTTTGAAAATATGGTTGCTAATTACTTATGTCTTTGTTTATTCCTTTATTTATTTACTTATCTATTCTTTGTTTGCCATCTATAATCTATCTATCCATCTACCTACCTATCTATTTTCCTTTCTATCTGTACCTCAAAAACAAAGAAAATAATTGATCCAGGAGCTCCAGGAGAGAGGAGAGGAAGAATCTAGGAACTTCATTATCTGAGACAGAAAATTCTTTAACTCTGCCCATACTCTAGGGGGTGGATCGAAGATGTTTGCTCTGGGACTGTAACAACCAATGAGAGGCAATATTCCTCTTCATCTCAGGGCAGACACAAGATGGATATCTTCAATTCAGCCAACTAACGAGCATCTAATGATGCTATGGACTTTTACAGGAACTCAAATCTCTAGGAGAAATCCAATGGAAGGGCCTTAAGGCATGATGTGGATGGAGAGAGGACTAATCAGTCTTAAGGACTCAGCAGGGCAGATTCTGAAGTCATTTATTTAAGAGGACTACTAGGCAGAAGTAGTGTCTGCATGTTGCAGAAGATAATTAAATCTGCTTTAAACAGCTGTAAGAAAAAAGAGATGCAATTCAATGCATAATTTAAGACTTTTAAATTAAATCTGAGGCAAGGGACTAAAATTAAAACTTTGATCTGTATCTCATTGTTTTAACACTTCAATTTACATACAAAGACTGACACTTAATAAGGAAAATTCATGATTATAACTTCTATGTGTGATTTAAATCCAAAATACAGAGCTGTTCCTCATTAGATGGATTTGAATGAACCCTAATTTCAAGTACGCTGACATTCTAACAGCAGCATAAAAGTAATCACAATGTAATAACACTTGGTGAAATTGCAAGAGGCTGCTGCTGGTGCCAGCGGAGAAAGGAAGTAGTTCTTGGATTGGTCTTTCAGGAGCCTCCATTTTTTTCATTCCTCTAAGGAGTCCAAATGCTTTTCTCTAGAGAGAAAATCTAGGTGTTTTTTTTCATCACGTTAATAAATGAGCAAGCCAGTATCGATGCTTTCTGATCTCTGTTAGAGGAACTATGCCAAGGTGTCAGCTGTATTTTCTGTCATTAAGAGAAAGGGGCTAGACATAGGAATGATATTCTATTAATTATTTAGATTTGGAGACATTTTGTCTACTTAATACAGCAAAAAATGACTTCTTTCATTCCACTTGGGATTAAAAAAAAACAAACAAAACAAAACAAACCCCACTGTGGCTGCTCATCTCAGGAGATCTGACCCCTGAGATTCATGAGAATTCTAGATTCTAAGGTTTTTAGGTCCCAGGTATAATCAAGTGTATTTTAGGGGGCATTGTCTCAGAGGCTCAGAACCATGATCACTCTATCAACATGGGAAGTGTATGCTTTGAATGAGGCACGAGCTCCACCTTGGTATTTTCATCTGAGTGTATGAGTCCCTCGGGCATTTGGATTTCCACTTCACTACTCTCCCAAGCATGCACAACTCTTCACCTCAGCACCTCTAGCCCCTCAGCTTTGTGGAGCGTAGCATCAATGCACGGTGGGAGTTCTCAGCAACATCAAGGCAGTCAGCCAAAGTAGCTTGCAGCTATGCTCTTCCAATAGTAGACAGGAAACTTAATGATAATGGTAAAAATAATGATTTATATTAACTCAACAAATATTTCCTAAGTGTCTGCTATGTATGAAGGATTGGATCTTGACAGCAATCCCATTTTCATTTAGCTTTTTACCCATACACTCCCAATAACTACTCTTTCTTCCTTATTCAACCCTATGGATGCCTTGGATTTCCTAAAAAATTAAATACATAAAAACAAAAAGCAAGCAAACAAACCAACCAGAAAATCTCAGGAGCCTTTTCATTTCCTTATTCCCATGCAGTCTTCTCATCATCTATGTGATGTGGTTATGTGGGGGAAAGGAGTGTTTCAGCAATGGTAATGCTATTCCCACTTTATAAAAGGGAACTTAATCTCCCAAGATTGTATAGCTTGTGGTAAAGCCACAAAACTTACTACTATATGAGTTAGAATATGAAGTCAGGGACTGTGTATTCATTATCACTGCATCTTCCCCAGTGTATAGCACTATACATTTCACATGGGAAACACTGAATGGATAATGGATGGATAGTCAATAATAAAGGTGAAAATAGACTTTGGATCATCGGTTCATCCTGTATTCTTTCCACTGAAGTACACATCTCAAAATGACTGGTATGTAGTAAGTGCTAACTTCATGCTGAAAAACAGAGATGTGTAAAATCTTTTGCATCACTGTGAAAAAATAGTATATTCTAGAGACAAAAGGACAGAGAAGAGGGCTGGAATGGAAGAAGCATTTATATAGTGGCTACTATGTACTAGACATTGTACTAAGGGCTTTACAAATATCATCTCATGAGAGCTTCACAATAACCCTGAGAGGTAGGTCATATCATAATCCCAATTTTACAGCTGAGGAAACTGAGGTAAACAAAAATCAAGTGACCTTTCCAAGATCATATGGCTAGTAAATGTCTAAGGCTGGATTTGAATTGAGATCTTCCTGACTTTAGGCTTGGGCACTCTACCTACTGTACAACTTGGCTCCTCCTTACAGGATCACAAGGTCAAAGATCTTGTGGGATTCTAAAATTGCCCAACCTATATTAAAAGAAATTGAGGCAGAGCTAAGTGCCAATGGCACTTTATTAAAGTATCCATGGTCCCCTTTAACGAAGTGGACTTCAGATCTTTCTCATGTTCTGAGATGCCTCCTTCCTCCAGGGTTTTAGTTTTATAGTGCTTGATACCTGAAAAATACAGATGAAACAAACTAAAAATGCAGAATCTCGTTGGTTGATGGACTGCCCTTGACCCTCCAGGAAGGTCTACACAGAATACAGAATCCCATTGGTTGACAAATGGGCTCATGAACAGACCAATCTTGTCCTTTCAGGAGGTCCTCATGAATACACCCACAGGCTAGTAAAAAGGCCAGCCACCAGGACTACTTGTTGATCAAGTGCTTATAGTCATCTCCCCATGTTGGGCAATAGAGGGAATGACAAAGAGTGGAGGGGAGACAAAAAATAGCTGAAGGGCTCTTCATGTAATTGAGTCCCCTCTGCCATGATAATGAAAAACGAGAGTGGAAGTCCACTAGTTAGCTTGCTATGATTAAGCAAGTGAACTTACAACATATAGCTCACAACTATTGCCTAATATTAGAACATAAAAATCACTACCTTTATGGAATCCTATTAAACTAATTAATTCTAATTGGAATAAAGTAGGGGGTCTAATAGATCATCTATCACAATTTAAACCTGGAAATAACTCAGAAGCCATCTAATATAACCCTCTCATTTTACAGATGGGGCCTATTATTATTAAACGAATTACCCAATACCCCAGATAAAAGAAATACCAGAGGTGGGATATAAACCCAATTTTCTCTTACTTCAGAGCTAAAAGTAATGCTGGGATAGTGCTATTTAATTCCAAGGGACAGTTTTTAAAGGTTGTCATGCTTATATTTAACAATAAATAAAAAGACTACGTACCAGCTTTCCTGTGCTCAGAAATGAACAATATCGAAAATAAGGAGTCAGTCTTATTATATTCACTTCCAAGCAAAACATAGCAAGATATTTAGAATAATAGAGTTCATTAAGGACTGGGGTGTTTGAAAATAGGGACTACAAAGTCTTCCATTTGCCATATGTCAGAGGGTAGGTATAATGTCTAGAATAGAGTTCCATTTTATGATGCACTCATAATCTTGACTTTCTGAAGTTATTGGCTCTTTTGGATTTGATTTCAGTTGCAAAACTGAATTTTGATAAAATTTGATAAAATGATAAAATTCCTGTACCATATCCTTTAACTGGCTATGTGTGATCCACCATTGACACACATGGGTTTCAGCTGTTATCACCTCTCACAGAAAGCCTGTATTTTTAGATGGAGTCAGTACTTAAGAGAACTATCTCAGTGCAGGATAGGAAAGAGGAGAGTAAGCTTTACATTCCTGATGTAAGCAATATATAGTCATCTGGGTTCCCTGGGAAAATTGCCAGGATCGCAGCAGTCAGCTTTGGAACAGAAAATAAACCCAGTAAGGCCATGGTGGATGATTTAAGACTAAATATCTGATCATCTGGATAACTGTAAAATATTCCACCTGACAAATTGATGAACTTTCCTTAATTTTCGGCAATGATAATTCCTCTGCGAAGGTTTGCTAGAGAGAAAATAAAGCTTTTCTGAATGGAATACCAAGTTAGGGACATAACATATGTCAGTGATAGACCCCAGGTGGATCAATTCACTGCCTCCTGACATAATATCTAATAAGGTAATTTGTACATATACAATTTCTTGGGTGGAGGGGATTATTTCATCTTCTAGCCCAGGTTGTGTATTCCTGGGATCTTTGTGTTCTTGGGTTGTTTTGACATAGGCCTAGTAGCCATGGATATCATACAAGGCACTGACTATTATACTATTTGTTTCTGGATGGAATTCCATATAAAGTGGGTTCTACCTTGAGCCTTGTCTAGCAATGCTCTTGAAGGTCCAAGAAGAGACTCCTCCACATTATCAACCATTAGAAGGCAACACAAAACTTGAGCAAGTATGCTAAAATTACAGAGAGTGTGATAGTTCCTTCTCTATAGGCACAATGGCTTATTTATGTAAATTGTGGATATGATGTCATGTTTTTATAAAAAAATCTAGTCAGGTGACTTTTTTAAAAAAATAAATGTCATTAAATTTTTATTCTTTGAGCCATACTTGTGCCTTCATTGGTATGGAAGTTCTTTGTCCACCAGTGCACTTGCAAAAACTTATCTTTAACTTGTCTTAGAAAGTTTTCTGTGGCACTGAAAGATTAACTTGCCCATGGTATATGTGTCAAAGATAGTACTTGAACCCAGGTATTTCTGACTTTCTGAAACCTAGCTCACCCTCCACAAGGTCTACTGCTTTTCTGAAATACTTTATTTTAATCTCTTCAAGGCATTTGAAGAGGCTGCATGATGTGTGAACAAATCCATTTGTGAGGGGGATTTATATACAGTCCCATTGAAATAAAAAAAAGTTTGCTTCCACTGCTGTATTTGGATTTGCTACAGTGGATAGAGCACCAGTGCAGGAGTCAGGAGGACCTGAGCTCAAATCTCAGACACTTGACACTCACTAGCTGTGTGACCTTGGACAAGTCACTTAACCCCAATTGCCTCATCCTGGGTCATCTCCAGTCATCCTGATGAATATCTGGTCACTGGATTCAGATGGCTCTGGAGGAGAAGTGAGGCTGGTGACCTGCACAGCCCTACCTCACTCAAAATAAACTCAAGTGCAAATCACGTCATTATTCTCTCTGATGACCTGGTCTTCTTTGGCAATGAAGGACGAACACACATTTGGATTTGCTATACTAGGGGCGTATTACTAGCATTATTGCTCCTGGTGATTCGCCTTGTGTACAACTAGGTGGTTCAGTGAATAGAGCACCAGTGCAGGAATCAGGAGGACCTGAGTTCAAATCTCACCTCAGACACTTGACACTCACTAGCTGTGTGACCTTGGGCAAGTCACTTAACCCCAATTACCTCATCCTAGGTCATTCCTGTCATCTTGATGAATATCTGGTCACTGGATTCAGATGACTCTGGAGGAGAAGTGAGGTTGGTAACTGGCATAGCCTTCCCTCACTTAAACCAAAGTCAAGGGCAAGTCATGTCATCATTTCTCTGATAGCATGGTCTTCTTTGGCAATAAAGGATGAATACACACATATTACAGAGACATATTAAGAACCAAGATCATTTTTTCTCAGTGAGATATGACCCTAAGCCATATTAGTGACTATTGAGACATAAGATATACGTGGAGCATGGTGAACAAGACCACTTGATCTCATCTTTACTTTTGCTATATTTCACCTGTATAAAAATTAGAATTGATCACAAAAATTGACTTATTCTTTGATCCTGTACTTCACTAGGCATAGACTTGATCTTCCTAGTCTGTAAGTTTAATGGAGAAATGGAAATTGAGAACATGGTGAGACTTGGAGACCCATCCTGCTCAGAGATAATTTCTTAGTCACCTTTTTCCTGAGATCATGCCCTTCCTATGATGTTAGTGCAACAGTGAAGTCAAGATGTGGTCCTTTTCTCAATAAACAAGCACAAATATGCAAAGCATGTGTATGTAGATTATATTTTTTGTTGAATGTGCATGATAAAGGTCTTCTTCTACATTATTAATGTAAGGGAAATTATAGCATTCTAAGCATGAGATTCAGAATAGAAGTATCTAGGCATGAGAAAGTGTTTTGATAGAATTATTTTGATAGAATACATATAGAATGTATTCCAGTGGATTTTTGGACTAATATGTTGCCATAGCTCCTTATATGTATCTAATATTCTCTTTTGGATGAAGCAGGATATAGATGGAGAATATGCCACTGTATTCTGCCCTAGATTAAACCATGAAGAACTCTCTTTTATTCTCTGTGCCTTTAAAAATGTCATTGTCTATTTTACTTATACCTGGGGTGTCAATGTTGAGTTCCTATAGAATCTGTTTTCCCATTTCTTGCTAAATTCTGGCTATAGTTGTTGATAAGTTCACAAACCTTTCATTCCTGAGGTTAATCTTGGCTTCATTGCTGGTTTTTGATATATATTTCTATTTCAAAAGTCAGTGATGTCCTTAGGAGTTTGTGATATAACTTTCCTTCCTTTTTCTCTGCTGTTACTGAGCCCTTCTGTACAATGAGGACTCTCAGTTTTGTGATATTAGAATATATGAAAACAGGCCATTTTGAGAGAATTAGGAGAGAATAGAGAAGGAAAACAACCCTGCCTTCTCTCTTTCTTTTCTCTTTTCATCTCCAGTAAAGGGAACATTTTCTGCCCTTGTCTCTGACAAGCAATATTAAAATATTGAAAAGCAATATTGGAACTAAAGATGTAAAATTTGAGGTCATGGCTGTTTTGCAAACCCGCATTTGGAAACAACTCATAATTTAATAACTAAGGACAGTGTGCTTTTGTTCATATATTAAATGCAATCATTCTTTGGTTATTCAAGCACAGCTTGTTCTGTTCACAGATTATTCTCATTTTTAGCTACTTTTTAAAATTTTTTAATAGTTTTATTTATTTATTTTTAGATTTCAACAGTCATTTCCACAAAATTTTGAGTTCCAATTTTTCTTCCCGTCTCTCTCCTCCCCACACCCCACAACACTTTGCATTCTGATTATCCCTTCCCTCAATGTGCTCTCCCTTCTATCACACCCCACCCTTCCCTTATCCCCATCTTCAATCTTTTCTTGTAGGTCTAGATACATTTCTATACCCCTTTACCTGTATTTCTTATTTCCCAGTTATATGCAATAATAATTCTCAGCATTTATTTCTAATACTTTGAATTCCAACTTTTCTCCCTCCCTCCCTCCCCACACATCCCCACTGAGAAGGGAAGCAATTCAATACAGGCTATATACGTGCTGTCTTGCAAAAGACTTCCATAATAGTTATGTTGTGTAAGACTAAGTATATTGCTCTCCATCCTACCCTGTCTCTCCTTTTTTGTCTATTCTTTCATTTGACCTTGACCATTCCCAAAGTGTTTACTTCTAGTTACTTGTTACTTCCTTCTCCCATTTGTTCTCCCTTCTATCATGGCCCTCACCCCACTTGTTCCCTTCTCCCCTACTTTCCTGTAGTGTAAGATAGATTTTCATTCCAAATTTAGTAAGCATGTTGTTGTCTCCTTAAGTCATATATGAAGAGAGTGAGCTTCATTTTTCCCCTCTCACCTCCTCCCTTTTCTCCTCCATTGAAAAAGATTTTTCTATCTCTTTATGAGTGATAATCTGCTCAATTCCATTTCTCTCTCCTCCCAATATTTCCCTCTCTCACCCCTTAATTTTATTTTCTTTTTTAATGGATATCATCTCTTCTGATTCAACGTAATGTGTACTCTCTGTCTATATGTGTGTGTATGATCCCTCCACCTACCCAAATACTGAGGAAAGTCTCAAGAGATACAAATATTGTCTTTCCATGTGGGAATGTAAATAGTTCAGCTTTGGAAAATCCTCTATGATTTCTCTTTCCTGTTTACCTTTTAATGCTTTTCTTGATTCTTGTGTTTGAAAGTCAGATTTCTTCTTCAGTTCTGGTCTTTTCATCAAGAATGCTTGGAAGTCCTCTATTTCATTGAATGACCATGTTTTCCCTTGAAGTATTATACTCAGTTTTTCTGGGTAGGTGATTCTTGGTTTTAATCCCAGTTCCTTGACTTTTGGAATATCCTATTCCAAGTCCTTTTATTCCTTAATATAGAAGCTGCTAGATCTTGTGTTATCCTGATTATATTTCCACAATACTCAAATTGTTTCTTTCTAGCTACTTGCAATATTTTCTCCTTCACTTGGGAACCCTAAAATTTGGCCACAATATTCCCAGGAGTTTGTCTTTTCAGGTCTCTTTCAGGAGGTGATCAGGGGATTCTTTCAACATTTATTTTGCCCTCTGGTTCTAGAATATCAGGGCAGTTTTCGTTGATAATTTCATGAAAGATAATGTCTAGACTCTTTTTTTTTGATAATGACTTTCAGGTAGTCCCATCATTTTTAAATTTTCTCTCCTGGATCTATTTTCCAGGTCAGTTGTTTTTCCAATGAGATGTATCACATTATCTTCAATTTTTTCAATCTTTTGGTTTTGTTTTCTAACTTCTTGGTTTATTTCATAGTCCTTAGCTTCCCTGAACTCCACTCTTATTTTTAAAGAACTATTTTGTTCAATGTGATTTTGAACCTCCTTTTCCATTTGGCTAATTCTGTTTTTTAAAGCCTCCTTCTCCTCAATGGCTTTTTGGGCCTCTTTTTCCAATTGAGTTAGCCTATTTTTAAAGGTGTTATTTTCCTCTGCTGAATTACTTTTCAAGCTCTTCTATGGCCCAAGCCCATTTCATATTCATTTTTGTGGTACTAGAGGCAGAAACCTTGACTTCCTCTAACAGTATACATTGTTTTTCCTCATCTGAAAGGATGGAAGGAGATACCTGTTCACCAGGAAAGTAACCTTCTATGGTCTTATGCATTTTTTGGGCATTTTCCCAGCCAGTTACTTGACTTCTGAATCCTTTGCCAAGAGGAGGGTCCTAGTGCTCCTCCTTCCCCCAGGAACATGCTCAGGGCTGAAGTTCAGATCAGCTGCTCAATTCCCCTAGAGGCTTTAAGCTAAGCCACCTGGACAATGGACACAGGCTACTTCCATGGCTACCGGAGCTGCCTGCTGACCACTTCCCGTTGCTGCCTCTGCCACTGCCTGGGGCTGTTACTATGGTGAGACCCTGCTCCCCTGTTGCCCACCTGGGAAATCCCTCCCACACTGACCTTTGAAGCTTTCTTTGTCACTTGTGGGTTGAAGGATCTGGGACCCTCCTTGCTGGGGATTCTGCCCGGATGTCTGTTCTGGTCCTGTTCCTTGCCATGCAGCATGGCCAGGGCTGAGCTCCACTCTGCTCAGCATCCCATGGGATAGACCTTTCCTGTCTGCCTTCCAGGTTACTTTTGGCTGGAAATCTCTTTCACTCTGTGGTTCTGTGGCTTTGGCTGCTCTAGAATTTGTTGAGATTCATTTTTTACAGGTATTTTGTGGGCTGTGGGGGAAGCACTAGAGTATATGTGCCTTTCTACTCCACCATCTTGACTTGGCCCCCTCTACATTTTTCTTCTCTCTATGCCTGCTTTAAAAGGTATCACTGATGACTAGTTCCTTTGCCATTCATTCAACAATTATTGAAAGCCTTTTGTGCCATGAGTACAGTCCTAGGGACAGAGAGGCACATAGGTTAACAAAGATGGTAAGTAGTTTATATAGTCTAAAGAGAGTTCCACAAATAAAAAAAAATGAAATTCAAGCCAATAGTACTTGAGTTATTGCAAATATTTGGTGGACAGGGTTGAAGACCGGGATGAAATGAAGTTCTCCAATTAATTTCAGTTTTTTCATCATGAAAGATCATTGAGAGTTGTCAAAGATGCAACAGTATAGGTTGCTTTAGTACCATCGATAGAGCACAATATTAAAATGTTAATGCTGATTCTACTTCATTGTTTCCAAATAGTCATGCTTTTACCGGAAGTGAGCACTTCTCTCTGTCTCAGATTTATTTGCTAAAAGACCAAAAAATATGACTATCTTCCCTACCTTACTCTACTACAGTTAGTGTTATATGTAGAAAGGATTTGCCAAGTGATAGAAATACAAGTTGTTAGCTACCATTACAATCATGTAATTATCATTGTAGTAACTATATTAATAAAAATCCATGTGAAAACCTGTAGTAAGAATATTGAAAAATATTGAAATCAGATGTCCTGGGTTTGATTTTTAGTTCTTTTACTGTTAGCTATGTGATTTTGGATATGTCTCTAATTTCTCTGAGTCTCAGCTTCTTTGCCTATAAAATGAGGAAAGTGAATGAGATTACCTCTAAAGTCATTTCTACATTTAATATCTTATTATTATATTTACATAACATATATTTATAAATTATATATATTCTTATATACACTGTAAATATATATACTACATATATTATATATAAATATATACCACATATATTTGAATTAATATATGATACTCTGTTTCTAGGAACTTACCTTTTCATCATTTACTCCATCACTCCTTCACAAAGGTTTTTTTTTAATGCTTTCCTTTCCCTCCCACCATTTGCGATTATTGCAATCCTGTTATTTTACAGTCTTCAACTTTAGAATGAAATCTTATATTATAGCCTACATCTATCAGAATACCATTATCACATGTTGTACAATTTCTCAGTGTGGGGAAGAGCAAAATATCCCCGAGTTTGGGAATAAAGAAACCTGGGTTAACCTCTGTTCTTCCCTAAGTAGTTTTGTCATCTTGAGGTAGACATTTAACTTCTCTGGACCTTCTTTTCTTCATATGTAAAATGAAGGGATTACAATAGATATTCTTTAATATTTTATGAGTCAAGTGATATATGTATGGAAAGTACTTTGCAAACCATAAAGCAATGCTAAGTGATAACTTTTTCGAAAGGATTCATATCAAAGTTCCTTTAAACCATGAATTGCTGTAGTATATTTCAAAAAGATCATTAAATTTACACCAAAACAACTTACATGCAACTTTTTATTGACATTTATTTATAAACAACTAATTATAATTAGAAGTAAGTTATTTCCTCATGGATCAGTCTATAGCACTACAGAGTAATATTTGAATTGATTCAGGATACCACATCAATAGGTTTGGCTTGTGTTCTTTCATGGGCCATTTCCTTTGACACTTTGATGGCACTATTGATGTGAGTTCTCCCTAAAGCAGCATATGTCATAACCCACTGATGCCTTTTCATCTTTTAAAATATTTCATCATGGATCCATCCAAGCCACTGGAGATCTTTCTCCAGTTCTCTTTAATATTTTGATAAGTCTAATGAAGTACTCTATCTGCTGCCTCTGATCTTTGACATATGCCAATTCTCCTTACTCTCTTCCTAATATAAGTCCTTGATTTCATTCATGCCTCATGAAAGTTATCACTGATAACAGGCTACACTAAACCTCCTGATGATGCTTGTCACATGTCTTCTCATTATGCTTTAGGTTAAATTTGAATTCTCCCAAGATTGTTTTATTTCACAATTAATTGGTATAGCATTCCTGGAAGAAGTTTGATGTTAAAGAAATGGTCTTTTGAGGCACTGAACATTTTGGAATTAGTGAAAATGCTGTGTAATTTCCCAAATTCAGATCAGTCCATTTGTCTCCTCCTACTCAATTCAGAATCCATTTCATTGCCATCCATAGTCACATATATATGTACATATACACACACACATACACACACACACACACACACACATATATATATATATATATAAAACTATGTAGAGGTACATATATGCATATATAACTATACATACAATTTTTGACGTTATGATTATGTATCATATGAGGGTACTTCCTGCAATGCTACAAGTGCCAACTCATTGACTAAGGAGTAACTATCCACACAGGAAACAATAAAGTTGCCACAGAATACATATTGCCCATACTGTGGTATGCCAATGGATGGATAACCAACAGACCTCATCCATCAGTGCATATATATAGAAAAGGCACTGCATACTGATAATGAACTGAACCACATAAAAATAAATAGGAAAAAAAAGCAGGCTTGATTGCCTCTGGGAAACAAAACTTTATCCCGAAAAAAGAATTATATTTTTAACACTGATATTCTTCTAGTGGTGCAATATAGCTGTCATAGAATAAAGCAATCTCTGAAGAATTAAAGTTATGAGCCTCCCAAAGGGCAACAGAAAGAGGCATGATAGATGTGAATAAGCTACTATATACTACCACTGAAGAAGCATTTAGGAGCAGTGTAAAAAATCGCATTAGAAAGAAGCTTTCTGGAAAATAAGGTGAATGAACTTGGGTTCTTCTGGTATATACACAAGCTACAAAAGATCTAAAGTTATTGATTAAGTTGCTAAGTAGTATGAAGGTACTCTGAGTACTTACCATCAGTTTGTTCAACGTTGTAAGACCCCATAAAATAATACCTCCATTCCTGAAATGAAGTTTTGACAAAGAGGAGCTCATTGT
Organism: Bettongia penicillata ogilbyi; assembly: GCA_023548195.1. Classification (NCBI taxonomy): domain Eukaryota; kingdom Metazoa; phylum Chordata; class Mammalia; order Diprotodontia; family Potoroidae; genus Bettongia; species Bettongia penicillata. The sequence goes on from JAJHZJ010000091.1 coordinate 984,182, forward strand.
AGATTCTGTAGACCTATTTCTATGTTGTCTTACTTTCAGGACAAATCTATGCATGACTGGGACAAGAACGAGAGTAGTAAGTAAAATGAAAAGGCAACCCCTGCAACAATAGTAGAGGCATTTATTTCTACAATCATTTGGGGAGATATCCAGTTATACTGAATAGGAAAGGAGCTAAAATGAACCACTTCTCTAGGTTATAGACTGCTTCAGGAACCTTAACTGTTCACTCAAATTTCTTGAAGCAATCAAGTTGACAAGGAGTACTCTCAGGACAAAGAATCAAGGAATTGACAGTGATAGTAACCTGGAAAGTTATTATAGAATCCAAAAGCTATGGTTTTATTTTCACACTGGCAGGACTAGGTCTGGAAAGCCATCTTCAGTTAAATCTGTATTTGGATACAGAATATGTCATAAGTCCCACAAAGGCCTAGGTTACTCTTTGCCAACTGATCCATTAGATTTGTTCTCAGAAATAGACATTGTCAATCTCTAATGCTGTTGACATTCAAGGTTCCATTTTGGGTATAGAGAATGGAGGGAAAGTAGACAGTCTTAATACCACTTTACTTATGAAAATTCAATTGTTTTGTGGTTATCATACTTCCTGGGTGAAATTTCATTAAAAAAGTAGCAAGAGTAGGCTAGTTAAGGTTTTCCTTTAACTATACTAAATCCCACATTTTGGGCAACTGATTCCCATAAATGGGGCTAGGAGAATGAATGCTAGAGAGTGTTGTAAGCACAAGCAAGGTGGGATTTTTTGTTGTTTTTGGACTTCAGTTTCCCAGGCTCTCAAGTTAAATAGTAAACACCTGAAGGATTAAACGTCTTTGAACCCTGATAATTTCCAGCTGTACTGAATCACATAGATTTTATGCCTTCTGGCTTTGAGTCAATCAGGGGCTGAGTCTGTTATATATTCTGAGAGGCTGACATCTTGCTTTGGGGCTTGCTTATGAGAAGGACCTTTTGATTCCCTGGACCTGACTGTAGGCAGTCATTTGTTAAGAGTTCATGGACTACTTGGATGTTAGTGCTCTCACAGTCTGATTGTGTATGTAGGTGGTTGTATCATTCTGTTTAGACAGTTGGAACCCTATCTATTGGATCCTTTCATGGATATTCACTTCTTTCTATTTATCTTTAATTAAAGTAAGATTGTTGACCCCTTTGAAGCTGTCTTTTCTTTAGAAAAGCATATCAAAGAACCTGTTCTTGCAGCCTACCCTATGTGCTAGTGTGGTTGCTGCTACAAGTGTCACATGACTAGTTGTAACTGGAAGAAATCATCATATTAAGGCTCATATTGAACTGGAAGGGATCTAATAAGTAATCTCATCCACTCTCTTCAATTACCAAGTAAAGAAATTGAGGCCCAGTGAAGCAGAGTAGCTTGCTTATGATCATACAAGTAAATTACAAGTATCAGAACAAGGATTTGAGCCTGTGTTCTCTGAATCCAAATTCATAGTTCCTTCCACTACACCCTAATTGCCTTGATGTACCCATAGTGACAGGTAAATGTGGAAAGGTCTCAGACAGGGCTAATTGATCCATAATGGGTTGAACCAAGCCCCTCTCAGAAACTGATTTATTGGAGTAGTGGTATTTCATGATAAGATGAGCATATTCTATTTTGGCCCATTTTTGTCTTGTCCAACCAATGTCAAAATTCTCCCAGAGCCTCTAGAGAAGAACTATGGCTACCTTGTCCAGTGAAACACTATTATTTGTGAGCTAGTAGGTAGGACAAAAATGGTAATCTGCCCTATTAGACAGGATATCATGAAGGCCATGCTCGCCTAGTCTATAGTGAATTCCCAGGAGTGAATGGATGTTTGTAAATGATTTTCGTTAGACTAGGAAAGTAAGGTTTTCTACTTACTAGGCAAATCTGTGAGATTCCAAGTGGTATCTGAGACCTCAAGCACTGGCTCAGTCAAGAATTTTCTGGATCCCAAATGTTATCTGATTGTATGAACCAAGTGCTGTTATAAATTATGTGGTCTCTAGGGCCCTTTGTTAGGAAAATGAGCACTCCTGTACTGCAATGACAAACTATTTCTTTGTAGAGTTTGAGCAACAAAACCACATGACTTCCTGAAACAGGTCCAGCAATGGCAGCAACTAGGGAGAGCTCCATGTCATTGGGAGCAGAGGTTGGGAATGGAGTAATTTTTGCCTGGCATGGAGTAGTTGAAACCCAATAAGAGGAGAATAAATGTAATGCAAAGGTTAAGACAGGGGCTACTATGAATGATGACAAGACACAGAAATTTAAGAGGTTAAGATGAGTGAGTGAATTGGTTGCTAACCAGAGAATTCAAATGCTGAAGGAATGTGCCAATGATTAGAAAGCCCAGCATGCAGGAACTGGAGGGAGTAAGCACTTTGTTTAAATTTAAGCTGCTTCCTGGAAGCTTAAGTCTTTTTATTTCAGGTGTTTGTATGCCTTTATTCCACTTTGTGCCAGTGCCCAGATGAACCTCACTGCCTAGTGCTGACTCAGGCCTCAATGGGTCCAGATGCTCTTCCCAACTTCATCCTCTTAAGAGCAACTGTCATTTCTCTTCAACATACATTAGGTTCTGAGCTGTTACAGTCCAAATTTGGTGGTTTCAATATTGTCTTCAATGAAAATGGATCACTCTGAAAACCCTAAAAGATCTGTTTCATTTCATATCTGTTCCTTTCCTTCTAGTTTAATCAAATGTTTTCAGAATGACTGGATCCTTTGCCAAGCTTTTGTCTAACCTACTTTTTATCTTTCAATTGAATTCTGCTGTTTTGTGATTTAGTACTATCCTACAGTCTTTACTCATCTTCCTCCACAATACTTGGCAAATTATCTTGCACTTTAAACTAGTGTTATCCTTGGCTGTCATCTCTCTCTGCTTGGCAAAGAACTAAAGAATTGACTTGTTGAGTTGGTTTCTAGCCTGTTTCAGACTCATTCTGAAGAAGACTGGTAAGCATTGGTTAAACATCTCTAAGAAATGATGATAATTGGAGTCATTTTTTTTCTTTTCTCCATTTTTATTCATAGTCAACAAGTGGTTTAAGCATTTCAATTTGGAACCACTGTGGCTGTGCAGAATGATTTCATCATGTCTTTATCATTTCTCCTCATTTGGTGATTACTTTGAACTTTGTTGTAACTAGCCTGTCATCTGACTACATACAGACAACTAATTCTGAAATAACTGCTATGTCAGTAATGAGACTGGTCTGGTATGTTAAGATATAGTCCATTTCTGTCTTTTTTAAAAAAATGATACTTTCACATCTTTACTGTAGGAGAACTTTCCAGCTCATTTCTTAAAGAAAATATTCATTTTGTACATGCATTAGACTGCTAATTATTTTTAAAGTCTTTGATCTCTTTCATTTGTGGAACTCGAATTATTTTTAAAGCTTTGTTTTCACCAAACTCCCCTGTTATCAGGTTTTCATTGAAGTATTCAAATATTAAAGTATTTGTTGACTCAGTTCAGGGGCAACATACTAGAAGAATTCCTTGATCTGAAGTGAGAGGACCATCTAGGTTTAGGGTTAGGGTTAGAATTTTACTTATATGTGTTACAGTAAGCAAGACAAGTGAAGAAATATTGATTAAGCACCCACTATGTGCTAGTAACTGTGCTCAGTTCTTGGGATACATAGAAGGGCAAAAAAGCCAGTCCTTGTCAACTATGGAAAACAAGAGAAAAAAAGATATATATAGGACAAATTGGAGATACTCAATAGAGGGAAGGGGATCATGAAAGGCTTCCTGTGGAAGGTATGGTTTTAGCTGGAATTGGATGAATTACAGGGAAACTAGAAGATAAAGATGAAGAGGAAGAAAATTCTAGGTATGGATAGTTAATGAAAATGCCTGGAGTATGGAGGCAGATTCTGTTGTATAAGGAGAGCAAGGAGTCTAGTGCCTCTGGACTGAAAAAGAGGTCACTTTACTCTTCTGGCCCTCAGTTTCACCTTCTGTAAAATGAGGGCATTGAATTAAATGACTTTTAAGGTTCCTTTCAGTTCTGAAATCATGTTTTGAGGATCTTTAGATCTTGATATTTTTCTTTTGTAGAATTTTGCCTATAGGCCTGTCAAGGAACCCTGAGAAAGAGATTCTGTGTCAGGCTCATCAAACCTGTATCACAATTGCAACAACTCTAAGATTTTGATAGAGATAACCCAGAACACTGAACTCAAGATCCCCAGGAAGAGCAGAACTTTCAAGATGACAAGTCTGTTTTCTAGCAACAGTCAATATTGAAGGAACCTATTTCTGTGGAGAAGGTGCCCATTTTCTTTCCTACCACCAACACCAATTACTAATTCCTGTCTTTGAACAGATAAGCCTAAGAGCTCTGGGACTAGTATTATTTCGCCCTCTATTGCCTTCAGAAAACCAATCTTTCCTCCAGTGCAACCCCTGAGCCATCATCTTGAGAAGCCACCCCTGTAGAGAAGCAACTACTGGAATCCCTGCCTCTTCAACTGCTGAAAATCCAGAAAAGAAAGTTCTTGCCAAAATGGTCCTTGGCATTGACAAAGTATTCAATGTCACAGACACATATGGTGTATCTGTAGAAATGATATCAAAGAATATGCATTATCATTTGCTTTGCCATTTCACCTTAAGAATAATGGGAACTTTCCATTTGACTTGCTGCTGAAACCTGTGCTGTCTCCCTCAATAGAATATGATTTCCTTCAGAGCAGATATTTTCTTCCTTTTCTGTTGGTATTCCTGCATTTGCTTGACATAGAGCATTGCACTGAGGCTTAATTGAGGCTTTTTTATCCATTTCTTCTCTTCTGCAAAGAGATATGCATGGTGGTCATTTTCCCCATTTGTGCCATGAGCACTTTTAGGCAAGATGATGAGTTGTCATAGAAAAGGCTCAGTAGAGTGCTGGACTTGGAGCAAGGAAGATCTCAGTTCAAACCTGGCCCCAGACACTTATTAGCTCTGCGATCCTGGGCAAGTTACTTCCTCTCTGTTTGCCTTAACTGAGGCAATGGCAAACCACTCAAGTATCTGCTGAGAAACTCAGTTGACAGTATTGACAGACTATGATCCATGGGATCATGAAGAATCAGACACAATTGAACTACTGATCAACAACACAACCTAGAAAATAATGTTTTTATTATCTTTGGAAAAACAACTCTAGCCATGAGGAGAACTCACAGGCCATTACCCCCATTCATCTTCAACTTTGTCTCCCATGTAACTTTATCGAGATACTGTAACTCTGAGTGTGGTATCCCTCCCCTCTCCAAGTTTTAGCTTATTAAGGTTTGCACCAAGAACTCACTTTCTTTTTTTAGGACCAGACTTTTCATTTTATCAATATAGGGAACTCTGGATAGAGAAACTTAAGACTACCTATGGAGATCAGTACCTGATCTGCAATTTGTAAGGTTACAGAGTTGCCTGAGGATGCCGAGAGGTTATGAACATAAGATCACATAGGCACAGGGAAGACTTGAACCAGGTTCTCTTCACCTCGCTTGGGCTGGTTGTCTATTCAACCTGCAATTTTTAGATTATCTACAGTTAAATGGATTACTTGTTCATTAGCTCAGATGTATGATATCTAGATTCTATCCTCGTTTCTGCCATTCTGACAGTTACAGCAACGGAGTGGGGAGGAGAGGTGGCTTCGCTCTCTGAAGTCTTCTTGCTCATCATTTCTTATGACGCAATAATACTCGATTACATTCATATAACATAATTTACTTAGCCATTTCCCAAATGATGAGCATCCCCTTTATTTCCAGTTTTTGGCTACTACAAAGAGTGCTGCTGTAATATTTTTGTACATGTGGGACCTTTTCCCATTTTTACGATCTCTTGGGTATATAGTCCTAGAAGCAATATTGCCGGGTCAAAGGGTATTTGTATTTTTGTAGCCCTTTGGGCATAGTTCCAAATTGTTCTCCAGAATGGTTGGATGAGCTCACAGCTCCACCAACAATGAATTAGTGTTCCAACTCTCCCACATCCTCTCCAATATTTATCATTTTCCTGTTCTGTCATGTTTGCCAATCTAAAGGAAGTGATGTGGTACCTCAGAGTTGTTTTGATTTGCATCTCTCTAATCAAAGGTGATTTAGAGCATTTTTTCATATGATTATAGATAGCTTTAATTTCTTCCTCTGAAAATTGCCTATTCATATCCTTTGACCATTTATCAATTGGGGAATGACTTGTATTGTTGTACATTTGACTCAGTTCTCTATATATTCTAGAAATGAGGCCTTCATCCCTGAGATTAGCTGTAAAAATTTCTTTCCCAATAAACTCCATCTCTGTCAATTTTGGTTGCATTGGGTTTTGTTGTGCAAAAACTTTTCAATTTAATGTAATCAAAATTATCCATCTTGCACTTCATAATATTTTCTATCTCTTCTTTAGTCAAAAATTCTTCCCTTCTCCATAAATCTGAAAAATATACTATTCCTTGCTCCTCCAGTTTGTCCATGGTATCAATCTTTGTACCTAGATTATGTATCCATTTGGACTTTATTCTTGTGTAGGGTGTCAGGCATGGGTCTATGCCTAGTTCCTGCCACACTGTTATCCAGTTTTCCCAGTAATTTTTGTTGAAGAGTGAGTTCTTATCCCAGAAGCTGAGGTCCTTGGGTTTATCAAACAGGAGATTGCTATATTCATTGCCTACTGTGTCTTAAATACCTAGCACATTCCACTTGTCTACCCTTCTGTTTCTTATCCAGTACCAAGTGATTTTGGTAATTGCTGCTTTATAATAGAATTTGAGATCTGGTAGGGCTAGGCCACTTTGGGTAGCATTTCTTTTCATTTGTCGTTTTGATATTCTGGACCTTTGGTTCTTCCAGATGAATTTTGATATTATTTCATCCAGCTCTAGAAAATAATTATCTGATAGTTTAATTGGTATGGCACTAAATAAGTAAATTAATTTATTGTCATTTTTATTATATGAGCTCAGCCTACCCGTGAGCAACTGATGTTTTCCCACTTACTTAGATCTGACTTTATTTGTGCAAAAAGTGTCTTGTAATTGTGTTCATATAGTCCCTGTGTTTGTTTTGGCAGGTAAACTTCCAAGTATTTTGTAGTGTCTACCCTAGCTTTAAATGGGATTTCTCTTTCTATCTCTTGCTGTTGGACTTTGTTGCTAATATATAGGAATGCAGAAGATTTGTGTGGGTTTATTTTGTAACCTGCAACTTTGCCAAAGTTGTTTATTATTTCAAGTAGTATTTTATTTGAATCTCTGGGATTCTCTATCATCATGTCATCTGCAAAGTGTGATAACTTAGTTTCTTCTTTGCATATTCTTATTCCTTCAATTTCTTTATCTTGTCTAATTGCTACAGCTAACATTTCTAGCACTATATTGAATAATAGTGGTGATAATGGACATCCTTGTTTCACCCCTGATTTTGTTGGAAATGCATCTAGCTTATCTCCATTGCATATAATGCTTGCTGAAGGTTTTAGGTAGATACTGCTTATTATTTTATGGAAAGTTCCCTTTATTCCTATGTTCTCCAGTGTTTTTAATAGGAATGTGTTTTGTATTTTGTCAAAAGCTTTTTCTGCATCTATTGAGATAATCATGTGGTTTTTGTTAGTTTTGTGGTTGATATGATTATTAGCATTATCATGCTAATAGTTTTCCTAATATTGAACCAGCCCTGTATTCCTGGTATGAATCCTACCTGGTCATAATGTATTAATCTCATGATAAGATGCTGTATTTGTTTTGCTAAAATCTTATTTAAATTTTTGCATCTATATTCACTAGAGAAATTGGTCTATAATTTTCTTTCTCTGTTTTGTCTCTTCCTGGTTTAGATATCAAAACCATATTTGTATCATAGAAAGAATTTGGGAGGACTCCTTCTTCCCCAATTTTCAAAATAGTCTATATAGTATTGGGATTAATTGTTCTTTAAATGTTTTATAGGACTCACTTGTAAATCCATCCGACCCTGGAGATTTTTTCCTAGGGAGTTCATTGATGACTTGTTCAGTTTCTTTTTCTGAGATGGGGTTGTTTAAGTGTTCAACTTCCTCTTCCGTCAATCTGGGCAATTTCTATTTTTTAAAATATTTATCCATCTCATTTAGATTGTAGAATTTGTGGGCATAAAGCTGGGCAAAGTAATTTCTAATTATTGTTTTAATTTCCTCCTCATTGGAGGTGAGTTCACCTCTTTCATTTTTGATATTAGTAATTTGATTTTCTTCTTTCTTTTGTTTTAATCAAATTGACCAAAACTTTATCAATTTTATTAGTTTTTCATGAAACCAACTATTGGTTTTATTTATTAATGCAATAGTTTTCTTAATTTCATTTTTATTAATCTCTCATTTGGTTTTCAGTATTTCTAATTTGGTATTAACTTGGAGATTTTCAATTTGTGCTTTTTCCAGCTTTTTCAGCTGTGTGCCCAAGTTATTGATCTCCTCTTTCTCTATTTTATTTATGTAGGCGTTCAAAGAAATAAAACTTCCCCTGAGAACTGCTTTTGCAGTATCCCATAAGATTTGGTAGGTTGCTTCATTATTGTCATTCTCTTGAATGAAGTTGTTGATTGTTTCTATGATTTGATGTTTAACCCACTCCTTTTTTAGGATTAGATTATTTAGTTTCCAATTGATTTTTGGTTTATCTTTCCATGACCTTTTATTACATATAATTTTTATTGCATTGTGATCTGAGAAGGATGCATTGATTATCTCTGCCTTTCTGCACTGGATTGTGAGGTTTTTATGGTCAGTTTTTGTATATGTGGCATGTACTGCTGAGCAAAAGGTATATTCCTTTCTATTCCCATTCAATTTTCTCCAGAGATCTATCGTATCTACCTTATCCAGAGTTTTATTTATCTCCTTAACCTCTTTCTTGTTTATTTTGAGGTTAGATTTATTAAGTTCAGAGAGGGGTAGGTTGAGGTCCCCCAGTAGTATAGTTTTGCTGTCAATTTCTTCCTTCAACTCCCCCAACCTCTCCTGTAAGAATTTGGATGCTATACCACTTGAAGTATACATGTTTAGTAATGATATTTCTTCATTGTCTATGGTGCCTTTTAGCAGAATATAGTTTTCTTCCTTATCTCTTTTGATTAGATGTATTTCTGCTTTTGCTTTGTCTGAGAGTAGGATTGCTACTCCTGCTTTTCTTACATCAGCTGAAGCACAATATATTCTGCTCCAATCTTTGACCTTTACCCTGTGTATATGCCCCCCCCCCCATTTCAATGTGTTTCTTGTAAACAACATATTGTTGGATTATAGCTTTTAATCCATTTTGCTATCCATCTCTGTTTTATGGGAGAGCATTCCATTCACATTCACAGTTATGATTACAATCTGTGTATTTCCCTCCATCTTCTTTTCCACCATTTGTGCTTTTAGCTTTCCCATCTCCCTTCCCCTCCTCAATAGTTTTCACTTTTCACCACCACCTCCTGCAGCCTTCCCTTCCTTATTTTAACCCCCCTCCTTTTTACTCTCCTTTACTTCTTCTTCCCTCCCTTTTAGCTTCCCTTCCCCTTTCTTCCCCCTTCCCATCCTACTACCTATAGAGCTAGTTGGAATTATATACTTAAGTTTATTGTTCCCTCCTTGAACCAAATCAACTGAAAGTACCTCTGAAACAATGGTCATCTCCCTCCCCTCTTTTCTTCTACTATAATTTTGTACTTCTTCCTATGATGTAATTTACCATTTTCTGTTTCCTCCTTTACACACTTCCTGTTACGGTCCTTTTGCATTCTTAAATCATATTTTTAACATGACATCATTTACTTTATACCCATTCCCTCTATATATATATATCCCTTTTATATTTCATAATGGATGTACAATTCTCAAGATTAACAGACATCATCTTCCCTTATAAGGATGTAAATCATTTGCCCAACTGAGTAACAAGTTCCCCGCCTCTGACTTCCCCTCCCCTGTTTACCTTTTTATGCCTCTCTTGAGACCTGCATTTGAAGATCAAATTTTCTGTTAAGTTCTGGGGTTTTTGTCAGGAAAGTCTGGAAATCTATTACTTCATTGAATGATCATCTCCTTGCCTGAAATATTATGCTGAACTTTGCTGGGTAGTTGGTCCTTGGTTGTAGTCCCAGCTCCTTTGCCTTACAGAATATTGGATACCAATTCCTTTGATCTTTTAGTGTAGAAGCTGTGAGGTCCTGGGTGATCCTGACTGTAGCTCCTCAATATTTGAATGGTTTCTTTCTGACTATCTGAGTATTTTCTCCTTCACTTGATAGTTCTGGAATTTGGCAACGATATGTCTTGGGGTTTTGAGTTTGGTATCCCTTTTAGTAGGTGAATGGTGTATTCCTTTGATGGCTATTTTGCCCTCTGGATCTAGCACTTCTGGGTAGTTTTCTAATACCTTGAAGGTATTGTCCAGACTCTTTTTTTCATTGTGACTTTCTGGCAGACCAATAATTCTTAAATTTTCTCTCCTGCATCTATTTTCCAGGTCAGTTGTTTTTCCAATTAGATATTTTACATTTTCTTCTATCTTTTCATTCTTTAGATTTTATTTGACTGGTTCTTGCTGTCTCATGGAGTCATTAGTCTCTCCTTGCCCAATTCTAATTTTATCAAATTGTGGAACAGATCCTTCCCATCGACCTTCCAGTCTCTCCTGGGCTGTGAATCCTGGACCACACTCTGTCTCCTATTGGATTCTGCACCTCCAAAATTTGGTCAGATTCTCTTTTTAGAGGTATCTGAAGGAGTTTTTCTACGAGCTTAGGTAAAGCATTGCTCTCACTCCACCATCTTGGCTCCACCCCCTCTAGTTTTCCTAAAGTTTGCTTTTTAAAATGCACATAATAAATTTGATGTTTTTTTAAAAACTGTCCTTATCTGTGATTCTTTCTGAAATTCCTTTTGTTCTCTTCTGTACATATACTTTAAAATATATTATTGATCTTTTTTTTCGGTTTTACATTGCTTGAATTTCTCCCCTTATCCCTGTCTTTACCCCTCTTTTCCTTCCAAAGAGCCAGGTCATATAATAAAGAATATATTAATGGGGGCAGGGGGAGGGAGGAGAAAAAAAATCATTAAATGAATCAATAAATTGAAATAGTCTGAAAATGTATACAAGTACACAGTATAAATGTATCAAAAGCCACACTTCTGAAGGAGTTGACACTTGTTTTTCATGTAACCTTTGCAAAAGAATAGGTAGGTATCTTCTTATATCTTCCTTGGAATCATTCTAATTCTTTGTAGTTCTGCAACATTAAATATTGACATTTTGATGGGTTTGTCCACTTACATTGTTGTAGTCATTTTGTATATTATTTTCTTGTCTTGGCTTAGTTCATTTTCCATAGTGATGTAGAAATATTATGTAAGTAGAGACAGCTAGGTCATTCAAAGATTAGAGCCTAGAGTCAGGAAGCCCTGAGTTCAAATTCAGCCTCTGACATTTACTAGTTGCTTTACTCTGGGCAAGTCATTTACCCTCTATTTGACCCACTTTCCTCAACTATAAAATGGGGATAATAATGCACCTACCTACCAGAGTTATTTTGAAGATCAAATGAGATATTCAAAAAGTGCTTAGAACAGCATCTGGTACATAGTAGGTGCTATATAAAAGCTATTCCCTTTCCCCTTAAGTCTTTCCATGTTTCCCTATATTCATCAATATAGCATCAGACTACTTCATGAGATTTGTGTTCCCCAATTGTTTAGTCATTCTGCAATCAATAGGCATCTATTTTGTTTTTAATTCTTTATTGTCTTTGAAACATACTATTATAAATATTTTAGTGAATAAAGGGGAACTTCCTTCTTATCAATAATTTTTTTTTGCCCTACATAATAATGGAATCTCTGGGTCAAATGGGCCATTCAATTCATTTTATTTTCATCATTCCCAAACAATTCTACCAACAATTCACTAATGTTACTGTACAAAAATTTACATTTTTACCAATTTTCTCAGTGAAAGTGAAATTAAATCTCATGGATGTTTTGATTTATATTCATTTTATTTTTAGTAATTCAGAGCATTCATATGGTTATTAATAATTTGGAGGAGATGAGTAGCATACTTCATCAATGGTCCTCTAGTGTCATAGTTTTTCCCTGCATCTTCAGAATTCTTAAGTATTTACAAAACATTTTTTCTTTACAATGCTATTGTTACTAAATAAATTGTTTCCCTGTTTTGCTCACTTTACTCTGAATCAATTCATACACATCTTTTGGCATTTTTTTGAAACAACCCTTTTTATCACTGAATAACTGAGTTTGTAGGAATTTCCTTAAGAAGAAAAGGAGGTTCTTTCACTCATTTAATTCATATAGTGACAATAAATAACACTTCAAATGATTGTAAATAACACATCTAATGACTGATTTTGTCAAAAGCCAGCATGTTCTTGAGGTAATAAAAATCCTTTGGACAAAACATCTAACCAAGGATGTAACTAGATGACTCACAGGATCAAGAACATCCTAGAGCCAGAAAGACCTGAGTACAAATCCAGCCTCTTAAAATTACCAGCAATGTGACCATGGACAAATCAATTAACCTCTGTTTGCCTTAATCCACTGGAGAAGGAAACAGAGATCTGGAAATGAGGAATTCTGTACCTTTTCAAATCTGTATCAACTCAGTTCATGGGAGGTGGCAGGGTAGCAAGCTAAAAGGGTGGCTGACTTCCCAATATTCTCTTTTATACAAAAATCATTGACATTTTTGATCATATATTTAAGATATTTCTTCAGCTTTTTTATTTTCCAGGTTTCAAGGACAAGTGATCAGTGGGTAATCATGAACTTATTGGTTTATTCTAATTCAAGGTTTTGGAAACTTTGAGCATTGTCATTGATTAATTGAGATGAAAGTCATCAGAATAGAATGCTTATTTCCCCTGTCTTTAGTCAAAGTCCTTTTACATGGAGATATGAAAGGTGTCTTGCAGATCATTTGTGCCCAGATAGACTTTATGAAATTCTAAATTTTGGGGAGGATTGCTTTATCTGAATTGGAAGCTTATATCCATAATAAAACTTTTTAGTAATGCTGAATAATAAATAAATAATGGGCACAAATATCCTGGGAGAAGTCTCCATTTCTAAATTGCTTGCCATTATGAGAATGGCCTCAAGATAACTTTTCAAATAAGAGAACAGGTCATTTCATCAAGGGATTTACAGATTTCCCTCTTGAATTCTACATATGAATGCTGGTCTACTTTCTAGAAGAGGTTTGGCAATAAGATTTCTAAAGGAAAGATAAGCTACTAATATATATGAGGACACTAATGTTAGGAAAAAGGGGCATACATCTATCATTATAACCTTGGGTAAGTATGTGTCCAATCATATATATTTTCTAGAGGAGCAATGCCAATTTATTTACATCCACAAAGGAAGATGGAATTTGCAGCTACAAAAATCCTAAATAGCACATACATCCTTATACACATTAGCAAATATATCCTTATACACAAAGTAGCCACAGACTCAAGTATTATGGGACTTATGGAAACGCTAGTTTAGTAAATCATACCTCAGGATGAGAATAAAAACTGTTTGTCTAATCAATGAAGAACTATATCTCCTGCTGATTCTTCTCATGTCCTAATCTGAATTACATTTGGCCATGTATATCTAATTATTTCCATGAGACTGTTCAAAAAGGACAAGGACTAAAATGTAGTCCTACTACATATTAAATGTTAAGTCAATGTTATTTGAATGAATGAATGATGAGGGAAAGGTCAGGTAAAGACATAAAGAGGCTATTGTGTGGAATTGAGCTAAGTGATAGCAGAAGGCCTGCATGATATTGACCCCCATTTCCTCATCTATAACATGAAGAGCTTGGATTAGATGGCCTCTAAGTTCCCTCTCAGCTCTAATCTCTCATCTCATGATGTATGACTCATACTTAATTACCTAGCTCTAGATCTAGAATCTAGGTCTAGAATCTAGACCTAGATCTAGAAGAGAATAAGCATTTAAGTGTCAACTATGTGCCAGGCTAAGCATTTTACAAATCTTATTTAATTTGATTTGGAATTTTTCCTTAAGTTAGCAAGGTAATGAGATGAGACCATGGTGGGCAGGGATGTAGTTTGGAATTAGAGAAGAAAGGTGGTTTAGAGAAGTTGCCTTGGAGAATATGATTGGGTATCAATAAGAAGTCAGTATGTGGTGAGTCCAAATGAATTTTAATAGAATTATATTTATGTACGGTGACTGTATATATATGTATACACACATATATGTATGTATGTTTACATATGCGAATATGTATACTCATATGGGCATATATTTGCATACATTATATATATCCACATGTATATGTACGTATATACATAGGAGTATATATACCTATAAATATATATGTGTGTGTATACATACACATACATACATGTATCTTCTGAGAATATTCTTAAAACATAAAAGTTAATCGACAGAACTTTTGGCATTTTGTAATGGTTTGAGGCGACACAATAACTGATAAACATCATCTACTAAGGTTTGTGGGTCTGGGAGCTATGTTGATGGGAAGAGGAAACCACTAGATGAAATCGTGCATCTTTAAAATACTTACCTGTGACAGTAATCACTTGGAGGATGGGGGTGAGTAAATAAGATGCTTTAACAGGAGGAATCAGCCCCTTCTCATTGTCCTCATTTCCTTTTACTGCAGTCTATAACGTAGTATCTCTGCCCCTGTTACTGCCATCCTTTCATGCTAGCATTCTAATGTTATGCATTTTTGCATTAAGATCAGACTCCAGAGAACTTTGCAGTTCAGTATAACTGGACTAGAGGAGTCAGGGGTCTAGAGCTGTGATTTAATTGATGTCAGGATCTCCACTGTTGAAAATACCCCCAACCATATAGATAACCAGTAAGCTGTCCCTAAGTATGCTCTACAACCCAATTAGCATGCTAGCTCCTAAAAGATACAGTAGTGGGACAGTCCCTCCACTCAATAAGCTTACTGCTCTATTGAGAATGATATAGGCATATATTATCAAGGTGTAAGGAAAATACATGAAAAGTGATTTGGGCAGTGGTAGACTGGCTTAACAAGATGGCAATGGAATCCAGAAAGGATTAATGAAGAGGCAGTGCTTAAATTGAGCTTTGAAGAGAGTTAGAGGTTCCAAGAGGTGAAGGGGAGAGTTTTTCACACTCTGAAAATACATGGAGAAAGAAGATGGAATCTTGTTTAGATCTGAGGTCTCAAACACATAGTCCACAGTCATATGTGGCCCACAACATTCCCATGTAATGATAATAATACTTATAGTAGCTAACATTTATTTACTGCTTACTATATAGAAAACATTGTGCTAATGCCTCTATGACTATTAATTCATCTGATCTTCATAACCACCCTGGGAGCTAGGGACTATTATTATCCCCATTTCACAAATGAGAAAACTGAGGCAAAGAGAGATTAAGTGATTTGCCCATGATCTTATAGCTATTAAGTGTCTGAGGTTAAGAGTTGGACTCAGATATTCCTGATCCTGAGTCTGGTACTCTATCCACTGTACCACCTAAGTGCCCCAAGTGTGCTTGAGCTAGATTGAAATGTAATTGGGAAATATTTAACAAAATAAATACTGATATAGTAAAACATAGATAACACTATATTGTAAAATTGTCAGTATATGACCCACAAGGATCTTTATGTATGGAATAAGCAACGCCACTCTCTACTTGAATTTGATACCAGTGAATTAGAGGATTCGTTGGACAGTAGATTGCATGAGGGAAAATAACATGTAATCAACCTGGAGAGTTATGCTGAAACCCAATTGTGAATTGTTTTACATACCAAATAGTGGAGTCTACAGCTTATCCTAGAAACAAGAGGGAACCAATGAGTTATTTAAGCAAACAGATGCCATTATTAGATCTGTGACTTAAGAATATCAGTAGCTGGGTGGGGGGGGCAGAGCCAAGATGGTAGAGTACAAAGACACACATATGCTAGCCCTCCCCACACAGCCCTTAAAATACCTGTAAAGAAAGACTCTCAACAAATTCTAGAGAAGCAGAAGCCACAGAATAACTGAGTGGAAGAGATTTCCAGCCCAGGGTGACCTCTCTGAAAGGCAGACGGGAAACGTCTGTCACACCAGAAGTGGAGTGGAGTCCAGCCCAGCCTTGGCTCTGGGAGAAGAAAGCTAGCAGCCTCAGGGGCAGAATACCCAGTTGCAGTAGCAGTGATTCACAGATCCCTCAACCTAGAGGTGCCAAAGGTCAGTGACAGGGTTTTTTCAACTGGCCAAGAAGGGAGAAGGGCCCTCCCATAGCTCCGGCCTCAGACAGTGGCCACAGAGGCCATATCAGGCAGGCTGCAGAAGTTCCCACAGCAGCCTGCATCCATTGTTGGATTGTAAAACCCCTGGGGACACTGAGCAGCTGATTATTACTTCAGCCCTGTGTAGAGGCCCTGCAGCAGCTGATCTTTATCTCACACTGAATGGTGGTCCTGGCCCCGCAGCTTATCTGAATCTCAGCCCTCAGTGCTGCATTGGTGGAACTGGAGGCAACGTGGTTGTGAAGAGGAAACTCTGCTAAGATTCTGGCACAAAAACTGCTCCCCAACCACTGTACATGCTTGATTGTGCCACTTTGGAAGAACTGAGATCTTACAGATTCCCAGAGTATGCCCTACTCTTGACAAAGGACTCAAAAGTCAAGAAACTGGTTGAGAAAATGCCCCCCAAAAGGAAAAAAAAATATAAGACTAGAAGATTACTTTCCTGGTGAACAGATATCTTCTCCCATCTTTTCGGGTGAGGAAGAACAATGCTTACCATCAGGGAAAGACATAAAAGTCAAGGTTCCTGTATCCCAAACATCCAAAATAAATATTCAATGGTCTCAGGACATGGAAGAGCTCAAAAAGAATTTTGAAAATCAAGTAAGAGAGGTGGAGGAAAAATTGGGAAGAGAAATGAGAGAGATACAAGAAAATCATGAAAAGTGGGTCAACACCTTGCTAAAGGAGACCCAAAAAATGATGAAGAAAATAACACCTTTAAAAATAGGCTAACTCAGTTGGCAAAAGAGGTTCAAAAAGCCAATGAGGAGAAGAATGCTTTCAAAAGCAGAATTAGCTAAATGGAAAAGGAGGTTCAAAAACTCACTGAAGAAAATATTTCTTTAAAAATTAGAATGAAACAGATGAAGGCTAATGACTTAATGAGAAACCAAGAAATCACAAAACAGAACCAAAAGAATGAAAAAATGAAGATAATATGAAAATAGATCCAGGAGAGACAATTTAAAAATTATGGGACTACCTGGAAGTCATGATCAAAAAAAGAGCTAGGCATCATCTTTCATGAAATTATCAAGGAAAACTGCCCTGATATTCTAGAACCAGGAGGCAAAATAAATATTGAAAGAATCCACCGATCACCTCCTGAAAGAGATCCAAAATAAGAAACTCCTAGGAACATTTTGGCCAAATTCCAGAGTTCCCAGGTCAAGGAGAAAATATTGCAAGCAGCTAGAAAGAAACACAGAGAGAGAGAGAGAGAAAGAGAGAGAGAGAGAGAGAGACAGAGAGAGAGAGAGAGAGAGAGAGAGCACACAGGGTGAGTCGAATAGGATGGGATCATACCTTAAAAATGAAATTAAGGGGTGAGAGAGAAATATATTGAGAGGAGAAAGAGAAAAATGGAATGGGGCAAATTATCTCTCGTAAGAGAGACAAGTAAAAGACTTTTCAGTGGAGGGAAAAGGGGGGAGGTGAAAGAAAAAACATAAAGCTTACAGCTTACTCTCATCACATTTGACTAAAGGAGGGAATAAAATGCACACTCATTTTAGTATGAAAACCTATCTTACAATACAGGGAAGTGGGGGAGAAGGGGATAAGCAGGGTTGGGGGGATGATGTAAGGGAGGGCAATGGAATGGGGGAAGTCAACACTCTTGGGGAGGGACAAGGTCAAAAGAGAGAGTAGAAGCAATGGGGGGCAGGATAGGATGGAGGGAAATATAGTTACATGACTATCATGGAAGACATTTGCAAAACTACATAGAAATAACCTATATTGAATTGCTTGCCTTCCTAGTGGGGATGGGTGGGGAGGGAGGGAGGAAGAGAATTTGGAACTCAAAGTTTTGTTGAAATGAATGCTGAAAACTTAAATAAATGAATAAATAAAAAGAATATTGGTAGCTATGTGGAGGATAGATTCAAAAGGAGGAAAAAAAATGAATGCAGGGAGATCAGCTGGGAGCTCATACTGTGAGACAGAATCATCCTGGTGATATCTTATAGTTTTAGAGAAACTATCTGGGACACTGGAGAAAAGGGGACATTAAGGGGTTTGCCCATAGACATGACTTGAACTCAGGTCTCTAATTCCCACATGGATGGACCCTGTCACCATTCACTAGTCCATATTTATATAAAAAATGTCAAGTAAGAGGGGTCCCAGAATAAAACTGATCACAGATCTGACTTCATTTCCGACCCCTATAAAATAAAACTGAGTGAAAGAAAAACCCCAAGAAACACTGAGCAGTTTCCCTAACCTGTCCATACTGAATCTGAAGACAGGGTCCATTGGCTAGGGCAGCCATTATTATCATTATTATTTTTGGTACAGGGGAGTTCCTGCAGTGGTCACCTGCCTTTTAGGCAACCTGACATTAGGCCTTCTTTGGGGGTCTCAAAGCTATTTTTATTTCTGAATCCTGTCAAGGTTTGAGGTTGTCCTATTTCAGAAACTGCCTTGTTTCCCACCCACATTTCTCAGGTACAAATGGAGCACACGATCAGGGTCATATATCTTTTACAGGGCTTACTCTGCTTTCTCCTCCCCTCTGAATTAGATCTTTTAAATGTCAGCATTTTAAACTTGGCCTTTTCAAAAATGTGATGCTGTGTGAACCTTACTTAATGGAAAATATACTTATAGTTCAAAGGTGTTTTTTTCCCCTCCTTTTTCTTCTTTTCAAATAGGAAAGGCTAATATCTTGTTATGAAGCAGATTTTGGATAAAGGAGATGGATTTTTTTTTTTTTTATAAATTGGTGCTTCAGGAAATGATGTACTCTGAAGATCTCTAGTCTATTGTGGAAGTTTTATGTGTTTGTTTTTTCCTGAAAGGTCCAAACACTTTTTAAAAAGTTTTTCTCAAACTTTGTTTTTGTTGAATTTTATGTTTTCATATTACCTTCATTTCTAAATATATCCCCCTAATTCCTCCTCCCCTCAAGCAAGTCATCTCTTATAACATACAGCTTAAAAAAAAACAGGTCAGGAAAACCAACCAGCCCATCAATTCTTCCTAACATTACGTAATATGCTATATCCATTGTCTCTCTCCCCAACCCCGCTTTTACAAAGAAGAAAGGCAGAGGTACATTCTTATCTCTCTTCTGGAGATTAACTTAAGCATTATAATTTTAGAGCTTTCATTTGATACAGAAGCACAGAACTCAAGATTTGGAAGGTGCCTCAGCAGCATTTTGGTTCCTTCCATGTACATTGTTGTAGTCATTATGTATGTGGTTTTCCTGGTTCTTTTCTTGTAATTTTTTTAAATTTTAAACTTAAATACAATATGAAAAAAGAAAAAGAAATGCATTATCATGTACACAGAAGACCATAAAAGAGGATTCAATATAAAACAATAAGTTTCTGTTTAAAGAAAACCTATATAATAAATACTACACACTATTTTCAAATCTTCCTTGTTGATTTCCTTTTGTTCACTGCTGTTCATTTTTTACTTTATTTTTTCCCTTCCCTCCCCTCCCCTACTCTAAAGAAGGATCCTATTAAGTGTTTTATGTATATATATATATATATATATATATATGTATATATATATATATATGTGTGTGTATAAATATATACATATATATACACATACACATATAAACATATATACTCACATATACATAGCTATAAACATACACATATAAACACACACATATTTATATATATGTATAGTCATACATATTTAAGATGATACTAAGCTTATTTCCTCCTTTCATCTGTTTTTCTGAATGTAGATAGCATCTTTCTTAAGTCCAAGTCTTTCCACATTTTTTCATAAAGCAACCAGCTTATCATTTTCTACACCACAGCAATATTCCAACCAATTCATATCTTGAGAGATTGTTGGTAAGTTTTCCCCCTGTATGTAAGGTGAATTTTTGGTGTAAGTAAGGTGTATTTTAGTGTGTGTAAAATGAATTTTTGTTGTTATTTCTCAGAATTCAGTTTCCCAGGATCCACAGCCATAACAATCTCTAGTTCCCAGGTAATAGATATGAGTTCCAACAGTTATGGTTCAAAATATCTCCACCATGCTTGTGCATTTATTTGTAATGGTAAATAATATAAACATCCACTGCAACCATGTAGTGAGACACAGGGATGAGGTGATATAAACTTGTGAGTCTGTGGCAGGCAATATACCTTCTTTATTGGTTGACCTATAAAACAGGTGGTCACTAGACAGTGAATGCAGAACCTTTAGGGTTGAATGTGCAAATGCTGTGTGTACCTCAATTGGCCCCCATTGATGCTTGGTGGAAATTGCATTCCTTGATCGCCCCCATCCAGGCTTGTGGAGAATCTGTGTTTGCCTCAATTGCCCCCATTGAAACTTGAGGGGATTTAGGGCAAGCACAAGTTGTACCTGTCTCTCTTGACCCTATAGGGACGTAGTTGCCCCGCTTCTCACCTGCGCCTGTGACAAGGGTGATCAGGAAATGGTGTAGGAATTTGTGCTCCCATTATCAGCGATCGTCTTCTGAGAAAACTAGACTGGAATAAAATAAGATTATTAACCCCTTTTTCGTGTCTTTCCTGTCTGACCAAATCAAGAGTGAATCTGTGCTAGCATCCCTCGAAAGTGATGTTTATCTGTCTTCCCTCCACCTCAATTTTTCTGCATTCCTTCTATTTTTTGGCTACATAGGCTTTATTTATACAAGAAATTTTAATTTAAAATAATCAAAAGTATTCTTTTTACACTTCAACAGTGTTCTTGCCTTATGATATAGTTTAAGATTTGACACTCTTGAATCTACTTCCTTTACATCTTTTTTCCTCAAGTTTCTTTGAAGTTTTTGTTCAAAAAACAAAAAAAAACCCTTCTGTTCTTCCAAATGAACTTTGTTATTATTTCTCCTAACTCAGTCAAATAATTTTTTAGTAATTTATTTGGGATAACATTGAATAAGTAGATTAGTTAGGTCATTTTAAAACTTATATTGGCTTTACCTACCCATGAATAATAAATATTACTTCAGTTATTGCTATCTGAGTTTATTTGTACAAAAAGTAACATGTTTATGTTCATATAGATGGTTCCTGTGTCTGTTCTGGCAGGTATACACTCAGGTATTTTATACTGTCTAGGTATTTTAGAAGCACTAAAACAATATCGAATAAAATGTGTAGTTTCTCTATTTTTCACTTTTGATTAAATCTATTTTAACTTTAACTTTGAGATCATGATTACTATCCCTGCTATTTTTTTACATAAATTTTACTCTTTTCCTTTATTGTATCTGTGTATATCTCTCATTTTCATAATTTTTCCTGAAAGCAACATATTATTGAATTCCATTTTTTAATCTGCTATTTCCATTCTATGAGTGAATTCATCTCATTCACATTCAAAGCTACAATTCTTGTTGTGTGTTTTTCTCCTTCCAATTTTTCCTCACTATCCTCACCTTATTTACCCTATCCGTCCTCACTCCTCTGCTTTACTTTTAGGTGCTACTTTGTCCTTCTATTCCTTAACCTACCCACCCCTCTAAGAGTTCCTCCTTTATCCTCTTCCCCCATCCTCTCCCCTTGCTCTCTTATTTCTTTCTGAATGCAGACGACTTTTATACCCTTCTTAAGCCATTCCTGATGAGAGTAAGGTTCCAGTACAATCTGCCCTCCCCTCACTAGCTCCTTCTGTATCAATTTTTCCTTTTATGCCTCGTTTGTGTGAGATAACTGCTCCTTTTCATCTCTCCCTAGACAGTTTTATTTTGTTTCAAATCATCCCATCATACTCAGGTCTGTCCACGCCTTTCTTTCAAACTGCCCAAATAATGATGATCATAAGATTACTGCTAATATTTTCACATAGGAAGTAAATAATTTCTAAATAATTTCATATAGGAAGTAAATAATTTGACCTTGGGGAGTCCCTTATAATTGGTATTTAATGTTCACCTTATATTTTCCCTGGATATTCTATGTCCAATTTTCCCTTAAGTTCTGGGGGTTTTATCACACAAATATGAGAGTCTTTGTGTTCTCTTAAATATCCTTTTATTTTTCCCTTTTAGGATTATGCTTAACTGTCCTGGGCAAGTTACCCTTAGTCGTAACCTCAGCTCTTTTTCTCTATGGAATGTAGTATTCTAAGACCTATGGTCCTTCAACCTTATTGTAATCTTTATCAAACAATATTTAGATTGCTTTTTTTTTTCTTGTTCCTACATTTTCTCCTTAACCTGGGAGCTTTGAAACTTGGCTGTGATATTCCTGTAGGCTTTCCTTCTACGATCTCTCAGGTGGTGATCATTGAATTTTTTCCCATTTCTACTTTTCCTTTTTGTTCTAGAACCTCAGGGCAATTTATGTGATAAATTCTTGTGATATTGTTTCAATATTCTTTTTTATCATAATTTTCAAGCAATCCAACAATTTTTATATTATTTCTTCTCAACCTGTTCTCCAGATCAGCAGTTTTTCAGATGAGTTGCTTCACTTTCTCTCCTATTTTTTTTTAAATTTTGTTTTATAATTTCTTGGTGTCTTAGAATGTCATTAGCTTCTGCTTGCCCAATTCTAGTTTTCAAGGAATAATTTTCATGCTTAAATTTTTGATTCTCTATTTCCAGTTGGTTGACTTTCTTTTCATAATTTTCTTGATTTTCTTGGATTGCTCTTAATTGTTTTTCTAATTTTCCCTTGATCTCTCTTATTTGACTTTCAAAGTTCTTTTTGAAGTTCATCCAAGAATTCTTTTATGTGCTTGGGACCATTTGCCATTTCTCGTTGAAAAGGGAATGGCTTATCTTCCTCTGAATATGAACCCAATTCTTCATTATCCCCATAGTAACTATCTATGGTTAGGTTCTTTCTCCTCTGCTCATTCATTTAAAAAAAAGTTTTATTTTATTTTAGCAGTTTTTTAGTGTAATCATATTGTAGACTTGAGATGTGAGGAACGATGCCCCAAGCTCCAGATCTTTCTTTCTGATATTTTCTGAGGTCTGTTTTGGGACCTAACCTTGGGGTCTCAACTCCTAAGCCATAGCTAGGGCCCCTAGCCACACTGTCCTTCAAATGATACTGCTCCCTTGAAAAGCTACAGCTGTCCTCTCTGCCCTGGAACTTAAACCAGGAACTCTGCTCTCCTAATAGTAGTGCCCACAGCCAATAGGGACCCTCCTTCTCAATATGATACTTACCAGATGTGTGCTAGCTCCTTCTCCCTTTAGCTAGAGTCTTGGTCTTCTCTCATCAGCACAACTGGGTTTGGCATCCTTCAAATAGATGAAGGTCTTTCAGTCTTTTCCTAGTCATATACCCCCGCCCCCCACTCTCCGAGAGATGAAAGTTTCTAAGGCTGAGGCTTCCCCTCAACCCAGCTTCCCCCAGGGCTTGTTTGCTGATTCTGCAGTCGGACTGAGGGTGTTTGCATCTCACTCAAGCTGAACTTCTGCTCCTGGAGTTCAGTTCTTTCCTGAGGTCTTGTCAGATTGTCTTAGGAGGAAAACTATTTTACCCTTGTTTATTTCTGCTGCTCTGAAGTGTTTTGTCTTTGTGTGTGTGTGTGTGTGTGTGTGTGTGTGTAATTTGGAAAGCAGAAAGTTTTCTGACCTACTCTACCATCCTCCCAGAGTTCTCCTTGTTTTCCAGATTCTGCTTACTTTACTCTCCATCCATTCATGTATCTTCTAATGCTTCCTTGATTTTTGTCTAGCTGTTCCTAATCAGTGACCACACTTTATGTCTATACTACAAAAATGTAGCAATAAATCGTTTGAGAATATACATGGGACCTTTCAACTACCTTGGGGTAGATGCCTACCTGTGTCAAAAGGTATGATTATTTCATTTCCTATTTTAGCGTAATTCAAAATTGCTTTCCAGAATAGTTTTAGTTTGCCCGTTTTTCCATAACCCATTGAACACCTATTCTCATTTTGTATTGCTTTTGTCAATTTGCTGGGTGTGACATAAAACTTCAAAATTGTTTTGATCACTTTTTTTCTTAAAAGATATTTGGAGCAATTTTATATGATTGCTAATAGTAGAAAAGTTTAAAGACAATAAACCATGATACAAATACAGATAACATAAATAATAATATATGTTAAACTTAATTTTTTTATCATGCATATCATACTGGGACTGCCTCCCAGTCATTGTTCAGCACACATCAAAGTACATTCAAACTGAGAGGAAAATGTAATTTTGATAGCCTTCTAAACTACAGATGTCCCCTGGGTCATTAACACAGACAGGAACAGTTAAAGACTTCTTCTTTTTTAACTCTTTCGAACCCAAGAAATCTTTTGTCATTTTGTGACATTATTTTTTAATTCATCAACCATATGAATGGGAATCTTTTGTTAATGGTTCCTTTGGGTCAGTGGTGATGTAGTGGAAAAAATACAGTATTTGGATTCATAGTATGTTATTACTCATATGACCTTGGGCAAGTCTCAGTAGTTCTCTTTGTGTGAGCCTGAATTTTCTCATCTGTAAATAAAAATAAATTTAAAAAATTACCCAAGCATTGCTGTCCTACCAATATCAAAAGCTGATGTAAGGATTATATGGAAACATATATGCAAAGTATTTTGTAAGCATGTCTTTATGCAACTGTTGACTAAGAGGATTTAAATTACTACCAAATCTATTACCAAATCATCTTTGTGCCAGCATAAAACATTTCAGTCATTCTGTGTTTCAATTGGAGTACTGTCAGAGATGGGTGTAGGGGAAACCAGGGCAATTTTCTATTATCTTACATTCAAAAAAAGCCCATGCATCCTAATTCTTCTATTTTTTTTTTCCTCAGGGGGACCTGCAAAGGACACTCATCCAGGTGGACTTTGGTGATGGCATTGCAGTATCTTATGTCAACCTCAGCTCCACCGAGGATGGAATCAAACATGTCTACCAGAATGTGGGCATTTTCCGAGTGACTGTTCAGGTGGACAACAGTCTGGGGTCTGACAGCGCCGTCCTGTACTTACATGTAACTTGTATGTTATTACTGTTGTTGGTTTATGAAATACCTTGAGTAGCACACCTTTTATACTGTAAACCTAAAATATTCTGCCTAGATGGAACTCCTTAATTTTTTTCAGAAAGAGAGAGAAACACAGAGAGAATAAGAGATGGGAAGAGAGAAAGAGAGAGGTACGAAGCTCAAGGGAGAAAGGAGTGGAAAGAAAGATGGAAGGAGAGAAAGAAGAGAAAGGAGATAATGTATTACATAGGATTCCTACCTCTGCTTTCCTTTTTGGATGGGTTATCACTATTCTTGTTTATTTCACACTAATATAGATCCTTTAGACTCCTTTGAATTGTGAATATGAGATGAAGGTACATGTTAGACATTCCAGAATCTAAGAATATGCCAGTCACAATGCTGAAGCCAGAAATCTGTGTCAGAAATGGAATCTCTCACCCCTTCATGATTTCTTGCCCCCATTTGGTTCCTCTCTAGTGTGCCTGTTGGCTATTTTATGGTCTTGCTTTGACACTGTTCAAACACTTTATGGTTTACCAGTCCTGTTTTCTGAATGGTCTGATATATGCCTTGCTGTTGTGTAGGAGAGAATACATGGTAGATCATAAGATAATTGGTTATAGCAATTTAGATGTGTAAGGGAGCTAAGAGAGCCTATGAATAAATGCTTAGCCATATAGAAGAGAAAACAGAGTTAGAGAGGAAGTGAGCTTCCAAAATGTCATAATTGGTAGGAGCCTAAGCAAGAACTAAAACTGAGGTTGTCAATGCTCTTTTCATCATGCAACCTTCTAAGTAAGGCAACTACAGTCACAAAAAAGAATGTTTTCAAAAGTCATCATACTTTGCCATCAAGTGACCCAATTTTCAATCAATGAAACAGGTATTTATGAAGTCTGTACTGTGTGCTAACCACTGTGCTAGATACTAGGGATACAAATAAAGAGAATAAATCAATTCCTACCCCAAGGAGCTTATATTCTAATGGAGGAGGCAATAAGTACATATAGAATACATATAGCATAAATATAAAGTTAATGAGTACATTAAAATGCACACACAAAGTAGTTAATTTCAATTGTGGTCATTTGAAAGTGACCAAGTTGGAATGATTGAAAGAATTAAGAAAATTTTCATGCAAAAGATGTGCCTGAGAAATTTATTATATTCAGCAATCTGAATATAGCTACAAGAAGGTAGGAAGTTTATCAATCTACTAACATCCTCTGTCACCTGTTGCTTCTCCACTGAGTGGCTCCTGCTATCAATGTCTTCATTTAAATACAACTGCTAGGATATCCCTGGAAAGTCACAGGACTGTTCAGCTTGGTGTGCCCAAATCAGAGAAGGTGTTGAACAAAGCAGAATCACAGCAGCATATAGTTAACATGAGCTGTACAAATTCAGAAACATCTCCACTCCTAGTCTTCTAACTGATTACTTGAGACCATCTGGGGTGGAACCCTCCAAAGTCATATTGGACTGATCAGCCACAGCCAAACATACCATACTTTGACCTCAACAGTGAGATGTAATTGATCTTCTAAAATGAAGAAGGAAATCCTACAACTGTTAGCTGCCTTTTTCCCACACAAGAGTATTCTAGCTCTTTTGTGAGCAACTTTAGTCAGGAATCTATAGAGTACCACTGTCATTTAACAAAAGCCCTCAAATGAAGACTGACTGATTCCTCCTTGACAATGATATCCACAGGTCTGCTTAGTATCTGAGTTGAGAGTGAGTATAAACCTCGTAACTCTTCTCATGCTCTTGGAAACTAATGCCAAGACCAATTCAATTTTCCTGGAAAGTTGGAGTACTAAAGGGGTTTTTATTCCATTTGTCTTCAATTCCTATACCTGTACCAAGACTAATACTATATAAAGTGGTTTCATGAAGTGATTACTAGATGCTATAAAATTATTGGCAAACATGTTTTCCCAACTTCCCTTTATTGTAGACATAAGATCATTTCACGTCATGGTGAATGAGTTTCTTCTCAAATAGAAATGGTGCCTGGATTTTGTTGTTTTATTTTTTGCAAATCCCATGTATTAACCCGAACAATTAAGTAAAAAGTAAGACGGAATTAACTAGCAGCATCTACTTGCATGCCAACCTTAAGAGTCATTTCTAGTCTACAATTTTCCAAGTTTATCTAGGGTGTTATCAGCAGAGCAATCAGTAAATGGTTTATGAGGTTTCCAAAAATAACTTTTATTCTGAGACTATCTATTATCTGTGCAATGGTTTATCTTCCCTTATCACTTATTCTCTCCCTAGTTCAGGAAAGGGGATTTCTTTTTTAGAATATTCTCCTTTACAGAGATCTCATTTCAATTTCTCATAATCTCCCTGTATTTTCAAAGAATTGATTCTACCAGAGTCAAATTTAATGACTCATCTGCCTGTGGAATTAAAAAGTGAAGGATACTTAGAAATTATCTAATTCAAATTCCTTATTTTCTAGAAGGGAAAAACTGAAGCCTAAAGAAAGGAAGTGATCTGGAGATCACAAAGCTAAGAAGTAAGAGATCTCGGACTTGAATCTACATTCCCTTTCTTCTAGTCCAAGGCTCTTTCCAAAATCTGCAAAAGACTAAACTTTTGTGATTCTACTTGGAATATCTTGTGGGAGGAAAAACATTTGCCACCACATAAGATCTGCTTTCCTTAAGAATTTTGTAGTCACCATCTCCAAGAGAAATAAGTTGGATCATTATATATATATATATATATATATATATATATATATATATATATATATATATATATATATATGTTTATGTGAGTGTGTATATATGTATACATATATATATTTACACACACAAACATATATATGTGCATTTAAATACACTGACATGCATATCTTTTGTTTTCATATCACATTTATTTCCACACATATCCCTCCCTTCTCCTTTGCCTAATGCAGTGAGCCTTTCCTTATAACAAAGATTAAAAAGTTCAGCAAAACTAATATATAATTATGCTCAATAGTTTTAGGAATATTCTATAATCATTGTCCCAACCTTTGAGTGAAGAGGAGGTACATTTCCTTAAACTAACTCTTCTCCTGGAACCAACCTTGGTTATTTGAATTAACCAACATTCAGTTTCATTTTGTTGTTCTCTTCATTCCTGATGTTACTGGCATTGTATATACTGGTTTCCTAATTTTGCTCATGTCACTTCACTTTACTCATTCCTGTAAATCTTCTCCTTTTTATGTGAATTCCTTTCATTCATGCTTTCTTATGGCACAGTAATAATATTCAATTGCATTTCACATATTGTTAACTGACTCGAACTTATACTTTAAAGGAAGGGTCTGAGTAATCACAACTTTTTTTGTATTCTAATTTTTCATCCTAAACCTGTCATGTTTCCATGTTTCAATAGCAGTTCAGTTAAACAACCATAATAGTAACTATTATGGCAGAGGCTACTATATTTGAAGTACTGTGTAAGGTGATGAGGAGAGAACAATAAAGCTCAGATTTTTATTCGGAGAGCTCATAATCTAATGGTGAAAGAACACATGTGTGTGTGACTAAGGTATGAGGGGAAAACATGATTACTTCAAAGGAGGCATCCAAAAAAAGTGCCATCAGGCCTTGGAAGAGGGAGAAAATGTTCTCAGTTGAGGTTAAGGAGTAGCACATGAAAAGTCTAATTGAATGGAACCTTGAACAGAAAAAAGAGAATTCATTAAATAGAGTCTGTAACTATTACAGAGTTTAGAACATACACATGCATGAGGAAGACACAGGAAAGGCTGAGTGGTGAGTAGGGATGGATCATAGGTCAGTTTGGTCTGGAACTGAAAGGAATGTCTTGTTTGTGCAACAGTAAAGAGGACAGTGTCCCTGCGTCAAAGAATACATGGCAGGGAGGAGAGTGTGAAAAGGCTGGAAAGATAGGAGAGAGATAGGTTGGGAAGGGCTTTGAATGCCAAACAGAGCATTTTGTATTTGATATTGGAGGTAATAGTCATGAAGGGGCAGTAGTGTTGATATCAGTCCCATGCTGTAGGATGATCAGCTTGATAGCTGAGTAAAGGACGGACTGAAGCAGACAGGGAGACCAACCAGTAGATGTGAGAAGATGAAGACCAGCCTTAGAGTAGAGAGGAGAGAAAGGGGTACATTTTATTGATACTAAAAAGGTGGAATTGACAAAACTCGGCAGCTAATCAGAAAAGGATGTGAGAGAAAATGAGTTGATGTTAATACCTAGAATATACCCTGGGCAATTGGAAGGATGGTGTTTCCATTGACAGTAATGGGAATGTTAGGAAGAAGGGAGGGCTTAGGAAAATATTTTCTTCTTTTTTTTTTTCACAGCAAAGTGGGAGGTAATGCCACCTGCTAAATAAGACTAATCGGGAAGGAGACTTGAGAAGTATGATAAAAAATCAATACAACATGGATAAAAGTATTTGCACAGAATTTTGAGGGTTCATCTAAGGTATTTCTTGGTAGATTCAGCCACTGCGGTTTTGTGATTTCCTCCAGCAATGTTCAGCTCCTCATAAATAAGGAATAGAATAGGTGAATGGATAGAAGTATCAGCATTATTGGACAGTAGCACCATGAAGAGAGCAGAAAATTAAGGGGACATGGCATTCATTTGAGGCTTGACGAAACAACATTATTGACACCGCTAACCTTGGCTCTAACCTAAGTAGAGAGGAAATTGCGGTCAGAATAATTAGAAGAATAGGAAGAAATTGAGAAGTCTGAAAATTGTAATCAGGAATAGTAGGAATTGGGGAGTGAGGGGGAGAAATGAAATGCTAGGAGACTGTGGTCACACAGAGGAATTTCAGAGATCTTAGAGATACAGTGGGTTCTGATAATAAAATTTAGATGTGGCCATCACAGCAAGCAGTTCTAGTTGAGTCAATATGATTAATTATTCACACCTCTTCAAGCTCAAGACTAGAGAACTCTTTATAACACTCACCTTGAGGGACAGGACTAACATATTTCTTACAAATTTAACTATCATATCAGAGTTTTACTGTAAACAACTGTTATTCATCCCCAAAGCATATAAAAGTTCATGAAACAAGGAGCAGTGTTTAGCAAGCTACCGTAATATAAATGACCTTTCCCCCAAAGCTCTTTTCACTTTCTCTTTCTATGACCTTACTTAATATCCTCATGTCCATGATAATATAGGTTATTATCAGGGCTATTTCCAGAGTGAGATGGTGCAGCACAAAGAGGTTCAGTAACTTATTCAGTACCACTGAAGCTGAAATGCAGAACTAGAACTCAAGTCTTTTGACTCCTCACCTTGTTTTCACTGGATCATTCTGTGTATTTGTGCTGCTATCTATGTGTGTGGCTGCAGACAGTTCACTCTATTAGCTGAGCTGATGGAATATGAGCTTTGGTTAATTTCAAAATGCCACCTGGCTTTGGATTCGTCTGGTCCTGAAATTAGGCAATAATTAGTCTAGGCGAGCAGCTCAAGGCTGATGGAATGACTCCTCCTCAGAATCTCATCCCCAGGTAGATGCTCCCACACAGTCTGGTACATGGCAACCCCTTCCATTCTCTGCTCTCCAGTACAGAAAGGTTAGTTGAGCCAGAATCAGAGGTTATTAATAAAGGTTTGCAAAGGT
The DNA here is from genome assembly GCA_023548195.1 of Bettongia penicillata ogilbyi. Classification (NCBI taxonomy): domain Eukaryota; kingdom Metazoa; phylum Chordata; class Mammalia; order Diprotodontia; family Potoroidae; genus Bettongia; species Bettongia penicillata. The sequence continues at coordinate 1,015,100 of JAJHZJ010000091.1, forward strand.
CATCAGAAACAAATGGACAAAATGTTTCAGAGGTGCTATTTCCAGTACTGGGCTGACAGCTTCTCACTGGAGCGGCTGGGTAATAAGCTGTTTCTTGACAGGAGGGAATTCCTTGGGGAGAGTGTCCACAGTGCTCTGTGAGTTTGCAAACTAATGAAACCACAAGATGCAATGACTGTTTCCTTCCTTGGGTAGGAATGCCAATTTCAGGAAGGCAAAGCTGCCTAGCTCAGCCAGTCCTGCAGTTAGCTCATCAGGGACTGTGCAGAGTTGCAGAATGAGGTGAAAAAAGATGAATAGGAGATCTCTTTCCCCCTCCCTTAGCTACCCCCTTGAAAGATAGACCATTTGTAAATGTCTTTCTTTTTCTGTAGGGCTAGGGGATACTGCCAATTTATGAATAATTCAGATGAAGAGCAGGTAGCTTTTTTATAAGTATTCAAATGACTTTTTGATTGGTCAGCAAAGGAATTAGGCTATCACCGCCCAATCTACCAACTATTATTTTTTTAACCAATTCCACATATTCTGTGTCCTCCCCCAATTCATCCTCCTAAAAAATAAAAACAAAAAAAAAAGTAATCATTTTCTTTCTGAATACTAGAGGTGATAACTAGGTTGTTGTTTTCCAAGGGAGATATCTACTTCCCTCTTTCATTTATATAAAGACCTTTTCTAAACACAAATTCAGCCTCCAGATTCAGGTGAGACTCTCGGGACCAAAATGTTTGAGATCAGCAGGGCCCTTGACTAAAAATCTTAAATTATACCAGCTGTGATTTTGGAATTGAGGGTCAGAAGTCTTAAGGTTTTCATGTAGTTCAATAACTCATTCTCTAGGACATTTAAGAAAAAATAAAGGTTCTAGATCTTCTTTGTTCCATGAAATTGTGGCAACAAGTTTTATCTTGTAGAGTGCTTTGAGATCCTAAACAAAGGCAACAAAGTGAGAAATTAGTCACCACAAGGGCTCATACTTGGTTTAGGAGCTGTAATACATGTTGTTTTGCAAATTGGAAGGTTAGAAGCTTATACAATTAGCCAGGGAGAGAAGAAAGAAGGATGGGGAAAGGAGAAGACTTACTGCTAATGTTCTAGATGGATAGACCCCAGGGCACAGAAGGTGAGAAGGGGAGAGACGTGAGCTGGGAGGTGACAGTCCCCTATTATGTGTGTGATGGCAAGCACTGTCCTTTTTTAAGTGAAGAAATCAGTCCCTCTAGAACTGGTGAAAGGAAACAAGCCTTCTGGCCTCTGCTCCTGAAACTAACCAAGCAGTTGTCAGATATTTACAAGAGCGTGTGGGGTTCACTTAAAGGTGTTCCTGATTTAAGAAAAATTACAAATGTAACAAAATAGGAGTGACCTCCTAAAAGATTCGCCAAGGGAATCTATCTCTGCTTGGTTTTCACACTCTAGCTTTGCCTCTGTTGCTATCAGAACTTGCTTCCAGGTTGTCCTGAAGTGAAGTCCTACAGGATACATCGTACTGTCATACGTGTCTGAGCCTTATTTCCTTCACGTGGAAAAGGGGGGAAGCTGGACTGGGAGCCCCGAAGGCTGCCTTCTTAGAATATGATTCATAGTTTCTGAGCCCCAGTTTCCCCATATGTCAAATGGGGGGATTCAACTAAATACAAATTGCAAAGACAATTCGTGCTCAAACATCATATTGATTCCAGGGTGACATCAGCAAAGGAACACCTAAATTCAACTCTTCTTTGGTTCCCTAGAATTAGTTTTTCCTGATTGATATAGGGTGATACAGCTCCACCTGCTGTCCCATCTGTGTACTGCAAGTAGGCAGCTTTCAAGTCTCGCTGCAGAGCTGATATAAGTCAGCATAACTAGGTTGGTCTGCCTTCTCTCCTGTATCTAATGGCACCCACTTTCCTTCTGTGCCTGGCCATCTCTCAGCTGTATGAGCTGTTCAAGAGGCTAGCTTCCGAACTAGAAGCAAACACTTACGTGGCCAAGTTATTTGCATTAGTCACAAAAAGAAATAGCTTTTTTCCCTCCTCAGCCAAAGAACCCCATTTTAGAAAGCAAAGATGCTCTAGCATTTGGCTGATATCTACAGACCATCACTAGGTAGACAATTCTATGTTCAACCTATGTTTGTTATGCTCATTAACAGATATTCGGATGGAAAAAAGGTCAAATCAGTACTTAATTGTGATTTTATTTCCTCTTTTGGTCCCTGAGGTTAACCTTTATCTTTTCAGCAGACTTCATCTAACATCAGCTGGAGAGTTTTGTTTTTTAAGAAAATTTTCACTTGAAATAAGTAGTGCTATTACCATTGAACAAAATCTACTAAAGGTTGGGTTGTTAATGAATAGGAGTGATATGATGGGCAGGTTCATCATAACTAGGACAGTGTGACACTTGGATCCAGCAAATGATCTTTACAAAGATGCTTTACAAAGATTGCCTTTGCTTTTCTTGTTCTATCACCATGGCATGACATGAGAGAGACAGAGAGATAAAAGGGAAAGCACACCAGACAAGGAGGGCTGTGATCTTTATGCTGAGGTCACGTAAGAGTAAACTTAGGACCCAAAGGTGCCTTGGACAATGCTTTGACTGAGAAAATGGTGGCCCAGAGCAGTGAAGTGACAGCACAGTGCATAGCACATAGTAACTGTCTAATAAATGCTTCTTGATTGATAACTTGCCCAGGATTCCCACAAGTATTAAGCAACTTGCCCAGGATTCCCACAAGTATTAAGCAACAACGAACAGTCAGATGCTTTGTTTCCAAATCTACTACTAAATACTTAACCCTCAGAGATGTTTCCTAGTAGAGTTAGACTTCTGAAACCATCCTCTTCTATGACCTGGGGTCTATCATGAAATCTCTAAAAGGACCTCAAAGGAGACCTGTATTTGCAATCAGAGGAAGTGGGTTCAAACCTTACCTTTGTTACTTACTACTTTTGGGATATAGGGCTAGTCACTTTTATGACTCAATTTCTTCATCTGTCAAATCAGAGGCCCCTAATAAAGATCCTGTTCTTCTTTTACAACTAAATGGACCTCAGTGGTCAGGATTAGTAGTTACAAAATTAGGTAAATAAACCAACCATAAGGAAGCAGACAGAGAGGTTCAGAGGCCAAGCAGGCCCAGGCTTCTTTGGCTTACTTCCCAAACATTCCCCTTTCAGTCTGTTTCCACATGGAGAAATGCTCTTCCCCTCTCGCTCTTGTGAATAGTGCTGATCATGATGTGAGTGTTGGCATGCTGTGTCCTGTTCCACTTCAAAGACCAGCTGTATTTTGCTGGGGGAGGCTGGCACACTCCCCCAAATTGGGTAAGGAATCTTAAGGAGATCCATCTACAAGATCTTGTTTGTGGTTTCTTTTCCCTTTTGTTTCCACAGGTCCCTTGGAGCATGTACACTTGTCACTTCCCTTTGTCACCACCAAGAACAAAGAGGTCAATGCAACAGCTGTGCTGTGGCCAAGCCAAGTGGGGACACTGACCTATGTGTGGTGGCATGGGAACAACACAGAGGTAGGTTACCTCTGGCTCTCCACACCAAGAAGTACCCTCCTTTTTCAGAACTCAGATCTTCCCATCTCTGCAGTGCAAAAATATCCCCTGTTGACCCATAGCCCTGTCCCACCCAGTCTTAGAACCAAATGATTTTTTTGAAAGCTACCCTGACTCCAAATGCAAAAACATAAGTTTATAGAATGTTAGTACTCTAAGAGGATGTTAGGGACCATCCAACCTGAGCCTCTTCTTTGAAAGATGATGAAACAGAGGCCTGGAGAGGGACAGTGTCTTGCTCATTATTACAGATGAGGACACTCAAGTCCAGAGGAATGAAGTGAAGCTGAACTGGTAGTTAAGTACAGAACCAGAATTAGATCCCAAGTCTTCTACCCACTAGCCTGCTTTGTTTCCCAGGAGACCACATTGATTAATTAATCACCTAGACGGTGATCATAGATATTTCAGTCAGGTGTACATGCACCCAGAGGTACAGAGACAGGTATGTAATAGATTCCTAAGGAAGGGCAAGAGGTGGTAGGGTGGATGCTAAGGGTGAGAGCAGGGAAGACTGATGTTATCATCAAAGTAATAGTAATGCCAAACATTCGTACAGTGGGATTTAAGGTTTACAAAGCACTTTATAAGCATCATCTTACTAATCCTCACGGGGCAACTGGGTGGCATAGTGAATAGATGCTGGGCCTTGAGTCAGGAGGACCTGAGTTCAAATTCAGTTTCAGACACTAACTGTGTGACCCTGGGCAAGCCCCTTAACTCTGTTTGCTTCAGTTTCCTCATCTGTCTAATGAGCTGGAGAAGGAAATGGCAAACCACTACAGTATCTTTGCCAAGAAAACCCCAAATGAGATCAAGAGGAGTCAGATACGCTTGAAACAATTGAACAATTTAATTCTCATAACTTTCTTATTTCATAAGTAGAGCTATTGTACCAATTTCATTCATGAGAAACCTGAGGCCCAAAGAGTCTCTCAGAGTTACACAGATTGTAAGTTTCTCAGGTGCAGTTCAAAACCATGTGTTCTTGACTCTTCAGTTCAGTGCTCCATGTACTACCCTATGCCAAAAATGATGTTATGAAACTAGAAGGCAATAAAGTTCTTGCCTAGATAGTCTATGTAAGGATTAGAAATGTCTTCCGCTCTGGAACTTGCTAACTGCAGCATGCTGTGTCTTGCTAACTCTGGAAATGAAGTGACTTTGTGTTAGACATCTTGATCTTTGAGAAATGTCACTTTTAATTTGGAGACATTACCCCTTAGGCTGAGTGCATCTTATGTAAATGAGGAAGCCTCTTCACTAGAGCTGCATTTCTGCTTTCACTGGAGAGGTGTCTTTGCATAGCCCCAGGGAGTAGAAAGACTTATCTTGTACCTACCTAGTTATGCTTCTCACATGACTGTGGAGGAGTGCCCATCACTGCTTTCCCTCCCGGCTCTGATGGAAGTGAAGTACAGAGAAGGCCTACTTTTCTTCCTGGTTAAATTATGTGTGCAAATGTGGCCCATTAGCTCTCACTGGTTGATGAGGAATGTATCTAGTTTGACTCTCAGAGAGAAAAAGGGATGAAAAAGTCTGGAATCTTTCTGTTGTGTCATTGCAGAGTCTTTTGTAGGTTTTTCCCATTTTAGACACACAGACACACTCACACACTCACACACACACACACGCACACATTCACACGTGCACACACACTCACACTCACACAAAACCTTTCTCCCAACGAACATTAATATTAGCACTTAGTTTTGAGCCCGATGCTTCCCTCTCCTTTATGTAGGTGTAAATGAATTTTGACTTAAAAATTAATTAAATGAACTCAAGAAAAGACTGAAAAGCAATGTTTGTGTGGAATGAGTCAAGGAAGGTCAGTAGGCTAATAATCTTTCCCTTCTATGCTCCCATGGCCAATTCTTTTGCAAGGCACCATACCAAGTGACTTTGATTTTTCTGTTTTTCCATTTAGTTTTCCCAATCCACTGTCCAATTAGTATCTACTTCTTTATTCAGAAAGAAGGGCAGATTTCCCAGCAGCTACCTTCTGCAAAAGTCCCCACAGGAGCTACTAAGAGGATTCCAGGACAGGCAAGATTCCAGTTGTCTAGCCAATAGCTTCATCAGATGGTCAGAAAATCTTGCTTGGGGTTAGAGTAACACAGAACCTCTGTGAGAATCTCCCTTCAATCCCAGATATGCACAGATAGGGATATTTTGCATGCCAAAGAACTGTGACCCATTTTAAAGATACCAAATTGCATTTTCTGAAAATGGTTCTCACAAGGACAGCTTCAGACATCCTGATTCAGAGTCCTGGATTCAGAAGTCCTGAATTTCAGATCTTCCACTTTGTACCTGTGTGACCTTGGGCAAGTCACTTAACTGTACTTGTCCTCCATTTTTAATATCTGAAAAATTATGAGGCATAATCTAAGCTTAGTTATACAAGTTTCCAGAGTCTCCACATTGCAAGTCTAGAGTTAAAAAATAGTGTACAAGCACTGAAAAGTACCATTATATGTACTTAGGCATTTCTGCTCATTGGGACTCTAATTCCTAGCCCAGAGCAGGGCACATTTTAGATAAAGGCTTTTTGATCAACTCATTGATTGAGCAAGTAAAAGCATCCTTGTCTTTCAATGGTGGGCTTCTTTTTATGTGATTATAGCCTCTGATCACCCTGGAGGGAAGCAAATCATTTAAGTTTACTTCGGAAGGAATGAACACCATAACAGTACAGGTCTCAGCTGGGAGTGCGATTCTCCAGGACACAAAAACCATTGCAGTGTATGGTGAGTGCCTCTTTCTGAGATGTGATAGTTGCTTTCAGGTCAAAGCACTGATGTAAGTCTGGGAGGGAATGGGGTGGGACTCTTCCCTAGGACTTACCTAAGGAAGATTGGGTAACAAGGGGATATCATAGGATAATTACTGAGAGCTAGATAGGACATTAGAGACCATCTGTTACAACCACATTATTTTAAAGAGGAGAAAATTGATGCCTTCTCAGAATAATGTTTGTTGCATACATATAAAATTGAAGGGAATGATAAATTTCATCTTGAAGTTATTAAAAATAAAGATATAATTTTGTTTTTTCTACCCACAGTCACGAACCCCCTGAAATTAACCCATAGAGCCTATAGATTTCAAGATAAGAATCCCTTGTCTAAGGTGTCTATTGATATTTTGCTATGAGGAAAGGAGCACACTAGTGCTCATATATCTACTTTATGAATTATGAATTGAGGTGTTTTGAAATGACATCATTTGATTTATCAAGGAGAAATTCCTTGGTCCTGTGGAGAAATTTCATTTTTTTTTATGTAGGCTGCTTCTTTATTCTTATCTCACCAACTTGTCAACAAGATAAAGTCCAAAAATTCATTTATAAGTAAAATTGAACATAGTCTGAAGGTCAAAACAGCTCTAGGAACAGTGAATCTGGAGTGGCCACTTGCTCAGTGCACCCTTCTCTTAAAAAGTGTTGACTGGGAGAGAATGAGTTGCCATCAAATCAATGCTGCGTTTCCTTCCTTCCTTCCTTCCTTCCTTCCTTCCTTCCTTCCTTCCTTCCTTCCTTCCTTCCTTCCTTCCTTCCTTCCTTCCTTCCTTCCTTCCTTCCTTCCTTCCTTCCTTCCTCCTTCCTCTCTCTTTTTCTTTCCTCCTTCCTCCCTCCTCTTTGTTTTTCTTTCTTTTTTTCTTTCTTTCTTCCTTTCCTTCTCTATTGCTGCTTCCTCTCCTCCCCGCTCCCATCCTCCTTGTCTCCCTGAATTCCTTCCTTCTTTCATCTTGGTCCCTTCTTAACCTGTAGCAGAGAGAGTAAACATTTTCCATTGATTATTTTATTCCCTTGTAAGGTAGATACTATTTTTATTTCCATTTTAAGAATGAGAAAACTGAATCTGAGAAAGGTCAATTGACATGCTTAGGGTTATACAACTATTAAGTCTGAGATAGTTTTCAAACCTAGGTTTTCCTGACTCCATAACTAACATTCCATACGCTCTTCTACACTGTTGTGTCTCCAAAAAGGTTTTAGAGTCTTAAGGAGTTGCCTTACCCAAGGTCATATGTCCAGTATTTGTCAAAGGTGGGATTTGAGCCCACCCAAGTTTTTCTGTTTCCAAGGTTTCCCCCATCCACCATTCATGATATGAAACTTTCTCAATGTCTTTTTCCTTGTAGTTTTGTTTGTTTGTTTAAGATTTAGTAATCATGTCTCAACAGACTTTAAGAGTTAACAGAGAATTGGAGAAGCTCTACAGACACAACATTTTCTACAGTTTGTTAAACCTACCTTAAGTTTAGGGTCAAACACAGTGGTATCAAACTGCAATAGAAATGGGGCCACCAAACTGTACATAAGCATCCCTGTGGGCTTCATATTAATTTAGAAAACCATACATTCTCATCATTTATGTTCTATTGTATTTTTATTTATTTTGTTACATTTTTTTCCCAAGTACAGGTTAATTGGGTTAGAGCCACTCTGGGAGGTCTTGTAGATTATATTCAGTGGGTCATGTATTTGATACCTCTGATAGAGGCTTTCATTCAGTGATAGCTGAGGCCTTTTTTTTTTTCTTTCAGGGACCTTCTCTCTAACCTTCCTCACAGTTAGCCCACCTTTAATATCCCTCTCTCTCTCCTTCATCTCCTAATATCTCCCCCACTTCTTTTCTGTCATAATTGTACCAGTGGCACATAGGGTGTTTCTTAGTTCCTTTGATGATTCATGTGACTAAACAATTTGCTGGCCCCTTTTTTAGAATCTCTGCATATTTGAGCTAAATGGGACCTTGGAGGTTGTTGTACCCGAGGAAACGAGAAGAACTGCCCCAGATCACACAGTGTGTTAGCCGCAAAGTCAAAATAAGAACCAAGTTTCACATGCTTCTGAATTCACTACCTCATGCTTCTCAGTCCCTTACCTTCTCATAACCTCAAAGGAGGTAACTTGGTGCCGTGTGAAGAGTATTAGATTGGAATCAGATGGCTGAGTTCATACCTTCTTTCTACCATTTATTCCTTTGGTGATGTGGAATAATCAGTCAGTGAGTAAGCCTTTATTAAGTGCCTACAAGCCTTTTGATAAAGCAGTGTTGTGCCAGGCACAACAGATATAGATACCAAGGATGAAACCATCCCTACTCACAATAACCATATATTCTCCTGTCAGTGGCAAAGAGAAAACATCTTTCTAAATTCATATTTGTCATCTGAAGGAAGGAATGAAAACACACACTGGACTCTTGAGAAGGAAAAGCTTCTGATTTGTTTCTCCTAAATTTGCTTCAGGGCACAGGTTTCCTTTTAAATTAAAAATGCAAATGTGCAGAATCCATCTTTGTGAGCAGCTGTAAAAAAAAAATAATTGGTGTTTGCCCTTTTTGTTCCTTCCACAATGCTTTCCTATTTTCAAAACAGACTTCAGTGTAATGTTTCTAATTCCCCATCCTTGCACCCTGCTGTTTAATGCAGAAATTAGGATCTCTTGTCAACTAAAATTCCCCCCACCCCTACCCCCAGTCCCTTTTTTATCATCTGTATATTTCACCAAGGCTTTACTTTGCAGTTTAGCAAAAACAAATAAAGAGGGTGGGGGGGGGAGGAGATAATAAGGGGAAGAATGTAAACTGAAGTTCTGAAAGTAAAATGGGGAGTCACAGTGGGTGGCTTCTCACTGCTGGCATTTACTGAGCAACTTAATTAATGTGCATCTCATCATTCTTCATCAGGGCTGAGGTAGTGATATTCATGTAGGTGACCAGTGGCTCATAAAGTAGACTTTGAAAAATACATCAATGGAGTAAGGTACGAACCATAAAGGCAAACGTGGTCATATGAGAGTCTCCAAAGCTGTGTTTGATAAGCCTTTAGTATTGTTAAGAAATGCTTGAGCAGGTTTTTATGCCTCCTGCGTGACTACTATGGAGCCCCTGTGTCTGTTAGTCTTTGTGAAACTCAAAACACATTATTTTCCACCTATGGATTTTGACGTCAAACTTCTCCCCTTACTCGTTTAATAGCTCATTTAAGTAAGTTCTACGGTCTCAGAGATAAACAAGGATAACAAAACACTTCCTTGAATTACCATCACCGGCACTTCAGTCTCTGAGTATATATATATATATATGTGTGTGTGTGTGTGTGTGTGTGTGTGTGTGTGTGTGTGTGTGTATGTATGTAGTATGCACTCTGTTATTGTTATGTGTTGTGATTGGTAAGGGACATGGGAACATAGTGATTCATTGAGTTCCTCTACTCTTACATCCCCAGAGGAATTCCAGTCCCTCCGCTTGTCCTTCTCCCCAAACCTGGACGACTACAACCCAGACATCCCAGAGTGGAGGCGGGACATCAGCCGAGTCATCAAAAGAGCCCTAGTTGAAGTGAGTGAAAAAGATTGCTTCTCCTGACCTATGGATGGTCCATCTACAACATTGAAGAGATTTATGGTGGTGTGGTGCATATCAGAACTGAGCAGCTGGGAACTATGAGATCACAGTCAGACAGAAACATTACTGAATGTGACTTCTGTATAGAGCTCTGTGCTTTCCTATGAGAAAGAAGGATAGAAGGAAGCAAAATACACAATTCCTGTCTATATCATATGGAATTACAAATTAGAGGTTAATGTTAGAAATGGAATTAGAGTTAAGAGAATCATATGATGTTGGAGCGGAGAGTGATTTATGATAAAATCTGGTCTATCCTCTTCACTGTACAGATGAAGAAAATGTACTCATTTTGTTTGGGGAATCAGAACACACAGACACACACATACTCACACACACACATCCCTGTGAAGAAGACTTAGAAATACTTAGTAGGGCAATACAAAACAACCCAAAAAAATCAAAATCACAAGGAAGAACTGACTCAGCTGTGCTGGAGGCACACAGAAAACAGCAAGGACCAATGATGGATCATAGGAGATTGTCAAATTTAGAGGCAGAGAGACTTTTAGAGCTCTATTGCAACAGTGAGCTAACATGAGATAGTCGAAGGATATGTTCACTTTCCTTTCCTTGGGCTCAGATTCCTAATCTATAAAAAAAAAAAAAAAGTTTGACTGCAGGATTTCAAAGCTCTCAGTGACTAAATCATAAGTTCTAGTTCTTCCACTTTTTCTAAGTTGAATGTCAGGGCAATGCTGCTGATGTACAGTTGTTTCAGTTGTGTTTGACTCTCTGTGACCCCATTTGGGTTTTCCTAGCAGAGATACTGGAGAGTTTTGCCATTTCCTTCTCCAGTTCATTTTATACATGGGGAAACTGAGGCAAATAGGGTGAAGTGACTTGCCCAGCACCATATAGCTAGTAAGTGTCAGGTCGCATTTGAATTCAGGTCTTCCTGCCTAAAGACCCAGTGCTCTAGCCGCTGTAGCACCCACCTGCCTCAATACTAGCAGGAGGCCTATTTTTCTTCACCCTGATATGCCTCTCATAGGTACTTTGAAAAGTTCCCTTTATTTTAATCATTCTTCTCCCTCACACAATCTACATTCCTAGGAATAAGTGAAGAGACAACCTTCAGAAATGTTTGTAGAAATTCTCTCTGTTGGGTCATAGGCTCTACATCAAGTGTATTTTATGTCATTATATTTACATCATATATATTAATATATGCTTCTTCCTGTTGTTTAGCAGCCTGTTGGATAACTTAACCTTAGTTATCTTTCAAGTCATATTAATTGATTTCTAGAAAGAGAAGGTATTGAGAAGACCCAGGTTAGAATTGTTTCAGATGCTTAATAGCTTTGTGACCCTGGGTAGCTCATGTGAGCTCTTTGGATCTCAGTTTTCTCCTCTGTAAAATGAGGAGGTTGTTCCAGGTAAACATTAAGGGCCTTTTCACCTCTCAAGTCTATGATTCTGTAACCTTCATCTCACATGATTACAAATACTGTGTGCCAGAATAAATATATCCTAAGTGAAAAGAAGGGGTATGGGCAGTTGCTAACATTTGGCAGGAGAGATACTACTCAGAGCTTGGTGTCAACACTCAGTCCTCCCTCCTCATCCACCTTCTGATTCTCTATTTAATTAAGTTACATTTAGCAAACACGTGTTATACAAGGCCCTGTATGAAAACTAAGAAAAACACGGGGATGGTATGGGCATATGTGGGTGAGTGGGGAGTAAAGGGACCATCTTCACGTGCCCATAGGTAGGTGTAATCTGCAGGTCTGTCAGCATGGATTCCCTTAGGTCATAAGGTGAAGAATCAAGAATGAGTTTACATAATGGGGGCTGGCCGTTAAGGGATGTCATACCCTAGTTCTGGTTCTTACCATGTCATGTACTCCTGACCCTATGTGATGTGAGGACATTAGCTGTCTGGCACCCTTCACTAGCAGAGTGGGTCCTTCCTTACCTACAACATCTTACCCCAGAATAGGTAATGATACATCCCGTTCCTTGACCCCTCTGCCAATTCACATCTGGCTCGGTGGTGACTACAACTCTGGCGATAACCCTTGTCTCTCCTTGAGCTAGAAGGTCCTTGTTGGTCATCTTGAACTGTAGCCCATTCCTCCACTCCAGAGAATCAATCTAGCTGACCTACCTTAGGTCAGCAGTAGCCTGCTGCCTATTGTCTTCCATACCTATTCCCTTGCTTCCTAGAGATCAGGTGCTCTGGGCTTCAGCTTTTCTGCCAGCTGCCTAGAAAGCTAGAAAAGGCTTCTAATGACTATTCCTGAGATACGGAGTTTCCTATTCTGCTGAGAGTACTGAGAAGTGGGTTTTATTCTCCTCAGGAGCAAAGAGTTGATGATGATCACTTTTCATAATTTTGAAAGTCATCCTGAATTGTCTCATTGGAAGCGATTCGCTCACTCAGCAGACTACTCTTAAGCCAGATGCCCTTTCCAGGTGCAATCCCACCTTCTGTGAACTGCAAGGTCTTCATTATTTCACTGTAACTTGAAATTACTCAAAAGTAGAAGTACTTTTCAGAAATAGTTTGTTCATTTGAATTCTGGTTGAAATCAACCATAGTTCAACAACATACCACAAACATGTTTTAAGCAACTATATGTCAGGAATGGTTGTAGGTGCTAGAGGAAAAGAGACAAAAGTAAATCATTCCTTCTCTGTTGCAGCTTAGATTCTACTGCTAGAATTCTCTTCATTATGAAGCGGAATCTGCCAAAAACTTCTCTTGTTCAAAGGACTTATCAAAAGGCAGTCCTACTTGTGAAATGACTTCTTAACATACACAATGAGAACAAACTTCTAGTGGTTTTCAGGGCTGCATTCCCATCAGTGGTACTCCCCTCCTCTTTCCCCAAACCTTCAAACTTTTTTGCATGGGGGCTTGTTTGAACAGATGCATTTCTTGCGTTGGTTTTCATTGACTTTGATGGGAGTCTCTGTGTCTTCCCCAACCAGGCCACAGGTGTTTCAAGCCAGCACATATTGGTGGCAGTACTTCCAGGCTTACCCACAGCAGCTGAACTCTTTGTCTTGCCCTATCAGGATGCTACAGGAGAAAACAAAAGATCAACAGAGGACCTGGAGCAGGTGAGTGCCCCCTCCCTCCCCCGGCCCCAAAGGGAGAAATGGAGCTTTTCCCAATTATATGACGTGCAACCTTTTGCAGCATCCAAACCTCCCATCAGTCATCTGACCTGATGCACAGTGATAAATAAAGAGGATTGAAAGTAGAAGCCAGGACATCAGCTCAGGCGCTGTATAGACTAAGGGAAAAGGATTAAAGTCCTTTGGCATTCCATTTCTATATCTAAAATAGGGATGATTGTATCTACCTTTACTTTCTCATAGTTATTAATGAAAATATAGCATATATGCTTTGGTAGGCAGGAAGATGAAGGGTCAGTGGCAGGAAATAGAGAGTTTAGCCTGGAAAAGAGAAGACCCAGTAGGGACACGGCAGCTGTCTTCTTGTATTCGAAGGACTGTAATTTGTGGGAAGGATTCAGTTTGTTCTATTTGGCCCCATAAGACAAAATCAGGAGCAATGAGTTACAAGTTGCAGAGACAAATCTAAGCTTAATGTGGGGCTGTAGGGGGTAGATGGAGGGACCTCCCTAGCAATTAGAACTGTTCAGTTGCAACTGTTTAAAGTGGAATGACCTGTCTAGAGATATGTTGTTTGGTTATGATATACTGGACCTTCTTTTTATGTATGGATTGACTAGATCTGCATTGGCCCTTTCAACTCTCAAGTTCTGTGATGGCACCTTGACTTCACTGGTGTGGTTATACCTTCTGGTACTGACAGTAGCAAGTCCTTCCTGCCTTCTAATTCTGTGAAATAAACAAGATCAAAATGCTTTGCACACTCCTTGAAAGGATGGGAAAATTTTGGGAAAAGATAAACATCCTATGGAAAGGCATTTTCAATATGGTCCAAGACACTAAAAACCCATTATGTGCAGAAATTTTGGTAGGTGATACTGACTGAAGCATTGGTGACTGGATTTCCCAGTGTTCTCAGCATAGGGTTCTGACAGTATTTCAAAAGTGCATTTATTATCCTGAAAACTGAATTGACTTTCATCCTTAGCTCTGTGACCTCCTGGAGTATCACCTTAGGTTCTGTCTCTGTCACCTCATCCCTCTCAAAATCAGAAAACTCTTACTATCACTGTGATAAGGGATTATACTTTGTTACTAGATAGGATAGTAAATCTGATGTCCCCATGGAAATAAAATTTAAGTTAAGATTATTGAAGTCTAAGAAGCCTATGGAATATAAAGTGGATTCCTACCAACCACTAAGTACATACTGGCTTCCTGCCCGACTCAACCTAACCCTCCCCATGGACTTAGCGGGGATGCTCAGGGCTTATCTTTGACTAAACCTATTATCCAGCCCCAAGATATTTAGTTTTATGAAATAGTTTGAAAATATCTAACAGCCTTCTCAGCAAAAATAAAAATGTCTCCCTCCCTAAACTCAAAAAATTCTGTTATACTTTTTTCTCGAACCCTCTCAGTCACTGGATAGACTTTTATATTTCCTAATTCTAGTGATTTCACTGGTATTGGCAACTCCTGGTGAGGAAGTCTCCTCTACCAAATCAGCACCTATTCCACCAGGTATCGTTTTGGAGAAGTGTCTGGTGGCCCTGAGAGGTCAAAGGCTTGACTGGGACATTAAATTACATGGCAAAGGCAAGACTGGTATTCACGTGTTACTGACTCTGAGGCCAGCACTGTATTCACTCACTACACACCTTGCTGCCTTTCACTGATAAACTTTTCGTCTTTATATTTTTCTACTTATCAAAGTAATATCAAACCCTGCTTCCTTTGTGAATTTGAAGTGAAGGCATTCTGTAATTTTCCAGATTTCCATCTACCTGTGCTCACCTCTGGCTTTCAGCTTCAGTTAGAGTCTACAGATAATTGTGTACACCTATAGTTTAGCGGGCCATAGGGTGGGCCTTTGCTTTGGCTACACAATTGAAGGAGGCAAAGGCCTTTGGGTCTGTAGGACTCCAACTGTTTTGCTTCTGGCTATCTTATTGTAGAGCCTACTTAAATTAAATTATAATCTTCCAAGATATAGAAACGATTTGAGGTTTATATCTAGCTACTTCCATTTACCTGTACACTTTCCTGTGCCTGTTTTTTTTTCTTTCTCCTTTTTATGATTCTTCAAAGTTTGATTAAAATTTCTTGAAAGGCGAGGAAGAAAACAACACGTATCTATTTTTCATTCGGATTGTTTGTGGGGTCTCCCATAGTATCTCTGTCTCTGTCTCTTCCATTCTTCCCCTCCCCCGCTTCTGCATTCATCCTGCTCCACTCCCAGCTCTGTCTTCCACTCTCAGCCATCCAGGTGGTAACTATTTGCCCTCTAGTGGCAGTGTCATAAATAATCTTTGCATCATTTCAGCCAAATCTCATGAAATATACCAAAAAAAAAAAAAAAAAAAGGCCAAGGTCTCCCACTACATCTGGGTCCACTTCCAGTTGTCCTAATCTATATCTTGTCATTGGACCCAGATGGCTCCGGAGGAGAAAGTGAGGCTGGTGACTTTGCACAGTCTTCCCTCACTTAAATCCAATTCACTCACAAGTCATGACATCACCTTCAGATGTCATGGTCTTCTTTGAGAAAAAAAGGACAAACGAACAACATAAAACATTCATTTTATTTGGAGACTTGACTCAACCTGCTGGCACAAGTATCCAAAATGGCCTTCTATACTTTGTACATAATTTAAAAAAAAATTCTGTCCTGTTTCTTAATGCCTTCTCTTACATTTATCAAGTATAATATCTAATATTTAATAAATAGTTATTAATTGATGAGATAGAAGAGATCTCAGTTCTCACACAACTGAATGCGTTTATGGAAATAGAGACAATAATAGAATCTTAGAACAGAAGTTCTTAAACCCTAAAGGATAGGTTTTTATCCCTCTGGAGAGATTTCTGGGGTTCTATAAACATGGATGGGGAAAATTACATTTTTATTACAATATTTTTTTCCTTTGTAATCTTATATATTTTATTTTATTCATCTAAAACTATTGTTTTGAGAATGGGTCCTTGAGCTTTACCAGACTTACAAAGCAGTTCATCACACACACAAAAATATTAAGAAACCCTTATCTTAGACATCTACATTTAGATGTAGATATTTATATAAAGGGTATTATATGTATTTAGGTATCATATAAAGGGTATTATATGTATATAGAAAGGGAACCCCCTTATTTTATAAAGAAAATGATGCCCAGAAAAATTAAGTGATTGCCCAAGATCAGATGAGAGTGAATGACAGAGCTGGACTTTGAACACAAATCTTCTGGCTCTAAATCTTCCACTATTTGCATTGTACCATGTAGAAAATATCTCAGATCTAATATAATCAAACCTCATCCCATGTGGGAATCTTATCCCTACATCATGCATGACAGGTGAACATCCAATTGCTGCTTAAACACCTTTAATGGTGAGGAACTCATTACCTTGTGGCAGCCTATTCCCTGTCGGGATGTCTCTAGTTCTTAGGAAGTTCCTTCTTATATTGAGCTGAATCTAAATCCATATAATTTTACCCCATTGATCCTAGTTCTGCCCAGCCAGTTATGTATCAGAGGCACAGTTACAACTCAGGTTTTCTAGACTCTGATACTAACTCTCTATCCATTACTCTACACTGTTCCTCTTACATGCATATGTTTTATATATGTGTGTGTGTGTGTGTGTGTGTGTGAGGGAGGTGAGTATATTTGAGAAGCAACATGACATTTAGATACACACATGTATACAGACAAGTTTTGAGATAGATAGAGAGCAATATGTCCTTGGATTTTGGATCTAACCAGAATAAGTATCATAGCCAAATGTTAAATCCAAAATGGCAGCTATGGACATTGGAAAGATAAGCAGTTTCTTGTATTATCCATACCGAGGGGACAATTATTCCTTTGTATCTTAGGCATTGGATCCAACCTGATAGAATGAGTTATATCTGAGTTGCTTTGTTCTAAGAACTTCTCTGTGAAATGTCACAACTGGCAGGGAACTTAGGGACTGCCTAGGCAACTTTTTTTGCAAGAGGCCTTGCTCAGTCCTCCCAGCTGCTGGTGCCTTCCTTTCTGAGATCACCTTCTCTCTACTCTGTACATGCTTAGTTATTTCCATGCCTTTTCTAGAATTAGAATATAAATTCCTTGAGGGCAGGTACAATTTTTATTTTTCTTTGTTAAACCCCTCCCCCTCTCCACATCCACACTTCCTATAATGCCAGATAATACTAGTGCTTGTTGACCAAATCATTTCATTTTATAGAAGAGAAACAAGAGGCCCAGATGGAGAGAAGCAAATTGTCCAAGGTCAAACAAAGATTTAATAGAGGTGATGTGCCCTAGGATGGAGTCAGGAAGAATCGATTTTAGATCTGCCTCTTATTCACTTGTAAAGGTGATCAGCTAGGTGGTGGAGCAGATACAATATTAGACCCAGAGTTAGTAAGATCTGAGTTCGAATGTAGCCTCAGAGAGTTATTAACAATGTGATGGATAAATCACGTAACCTCTGCCTGACTCATCTGCAAGGTAAGGAGAGTAATATGATCTACCTCTCAGGGCTATGTTGCTTTTATTAGAAAGTGCTTTGCAAGCCTATAACTATTATTATTTTAACTTCTTTATTCTTTAGTTTCTTCATGTGTAAAATGGGATAATATAACTTCTAGCACCTCCCTCACAAGTTTATTCTGGACTTTAGTGAGATTGTGTGTTAAATACTTTGCAAGCCATAATGTAGCTGTTATGGTTTAACAGCTGAACCTAGACCAGGACACAGATCTGTTATCTTTTACCTTCCTTCTATACCCATATTTCTTAAACAGAAGGAAAAATCTTCTTAGACTCATACTTTAAAAAAAAAATTAATATGGGAACCAGAAGTGATCAAGATTTTTATAGCAGAGAACAAACAGCAAAGATTTTATGGATTTTACATGCAGAGAGATGTAAACAATAGGGAAAGACTACCACATCACGAATATCCTTCTCTACTTTTGAGATAGGACTTAGGAAAGATTCACCTTTGCCCATCTTTCATGAACCTGGCCCCTTGCTTGTAAAGGGCTATGATCTCTACAGATCCTAGCCCATGCTTTAGCTGAGGAAAGTGATGGACTCTCACACAGCCAAACCCTCTGAAAGTGAGGGATGAATTGCAGACCATGACTCTGTGAGCTTCTTCTGCCACTGTTCCCATGGAAGCAGGGGAGTTGGCTTGAATCAGAGTTATCTTATCTGTGAAATAAATTGAAAATTCCTCACAGCAAGAAGCACTTGACCCTGTTACTAAGCTGAGGCGGGCTGGGTTAATCAAAAGATCTGCCATGTGGAATGGTTCCACCGGTCCTCATTTTGTAGATGCTGGGCCAGCCAGAAAGGACTCTGTCCCTCAGGTCAGGTGGCTATAGAGAATATTCCTCTAGAGGCAGTTGCTCAGGTATAAAGAAAACCACCTTCCACTCTCCCTGTCTCTCCATCCCTCCCTCAGAGACAGGCTTACCTTCTTCATTCCACTTTCATTAACAGCAAGCTCCCTTGTCAACTGGAAATCCTGAAAGGGAGAAAGGATTGAGGGAATGGTAGAAAGCCTGGTTCTGCGGAAAGACAAAATTCAAAATAACATCCTGATGAGGTACTGCTTCTCAGTAAAAGGTCTTTATTGGACTAGATGAGGAGGGAAATTTTCTCAGGATGCCTGATATCCACCAAAAACAAAGAATTTCTTTATCACATTGATATTACTGTACTCATTCATGTATAGATGAAAATGTCAAGGTACAGGCAAAGGAAATGGCCTTGACATATCTTTTTACATTCTAGGACTTTTCACACACACACACACACACACACACACACACACACACAAAATTACATTGTCCACTATGGACTGAATTGTCAAAGTAGAAATAGAAACACTGGGCCATAGCAACCTCATAGATAAGTTTCTCTATGGAAGACAATTAGCAGCAGAAGGTGCTTCTGGAGACTGGGATTCGGGCCTAGTGCTTCATTGGAATGCAACCTTTGGCCAAAGAGGAAATGTAGCTAGGAAGGGGATGATGCTCTGCAATTTGTGATAGGCAGCCCAAAATTGGGGAAATTGATTCATTTTTCTCAATCCGCTCAACCTCATTGTTTAAAGTGATATGTGCCATCTTGGAATTTTTCCTGAGGGATACTAACAAACTGGATTCTTTTGCACTCAGAGTGGTTAAACAAGAGAAGCCAACATCAAGTTGGAAAGCAAGTCAGCATCCATGTGCCTTGTGTCAGAAGGGAAAATGTATCCTCCCAGTCACCAACTCAAAAATCCAGAACCACAGAATCTCAGAGTAAAAAGGGACCTCAGATCACTTAATCTAAATCATACCCAAGTAATGATCCCTCTTTCTTCCTTCCTTCCTTCCTTCCTTCCTTCCTTCCTTCCTTCCTTCCTTCCTTCCTTCCTTCCTTCCTTCCTTCCTTCCTTCCTTCCTTTCCTCACCTTTCCTTTTTTTTCTCTTCCTTCTTTCTCTAATGAGAGAAAACCCATTGTGGATCCTTTGACAGCAGCAATTGCCAGGAAGTTTTCCCTTACATCTAACCTCAGTTAGAATCGTCATACCTTCCTTGTATTGATCCAAGTTCCGTCCTCATGATCCGAAGCTGAACAAGTCCAATTCCTCTTCTCTGTGATAGCCCTTTAAACACCCTTAAATGTAGTTACCATTACCTCTTAAGCCCAGAGTTGAGGGTTGCATTCTGAACAATAGAGGGGGCTGCCATTTTGGTGAAGTAGAAGAAATGCTGGACTTAGCACCATGATCCTATCTCTGACCTTCCCTGGCTATGGCACTTCAAGCTTAGTTCCCTCATATATAAAATGATGACAATACTATTCATAATGTCGGCTTTTCAGAATTGTTGTAAGGAATGTATTTTGTAAACTGTAAACTAATATGTAAATGAGAGATCTATGATCATCTTACTTTCTCTCAGTAAGCCATGATAGTGTTATCATCCAGGATTTTGTCTAAACATTTTGGGAATCTTTGAAACTGTGCTACTTCATGGGGATAGTGATTTTCCCTCATTCTAATATACCCTAAGGCCTGGATATCTCATATCATTCACTCCCACATGAGATAATGCCTTCTACCAAACCAGATCACCACCTTCTCTGCAATGTCTAGTATTAGAGACTTGCCCAGAACCCTGAAGTTAAATGATTTGCCCAAGGTCCCTCAACCACTAAATTTCAGACTCTGAACCCAGATCTTCATGGTTATCTACTACTCTGAGTTGCCTCTTAGCTCTCCATGTTGCTTGCAGTTTACTGGCTATTGAAACTATTCCTTTCCTCTCTATATGAAAGAGATCTATCTTTTAAAACCCGTATAGTGGAATACTCACCTTTCCAAACTCATGCTTTCCATTTGACGGTTAGTGTAGGTATTAAACTACTGAGTCTACTCTTTCCCTGCAAAATGATATTTTTCAAGGAAGATACCACTGGGACTCTAGGCGGCTCTGAATCTCTGTGAAAATTCTGTGAAATAGGTACTGGGCCAACATTAACATGTTTCTTTCCTGGAGATTATTTAGTCACAAGGGGAGGGAAGGCAGGCAGTGTGACAGAGGAGCAGACAAGCAGTGATCAATAGGAAGGAATAATGAGCTCTGCCAAGACAACAAATTCTGCACAGTATAGGTAGGACAGAGAGGTTTGGAGGGGAAGAAGCAGAGCTCTGCCTCCTTCTGTAGGTTCAATTCAAGGCTCAGCTTCTTTCCCCAGAGCCTCTGGTGATAATGTCTCCTTCCCTTTCTGCCTGACACGTTGCTAAATATTTCCATCCATGGGTTTAATTTCACCTTTTTCCCTCCATGACTACTTGCAAGGACCCTGAGAATCACTTTGAGTGAAATAATGGTCTTTTAAGCGAGTCTCAAAATAGCTCACAAATAGAATTGTGAAATTGCTGTGCATCACCCATCCCTGAGCCTCACAGACCTCAACTGAGATGGGGATGGCTGGGTAAGCAGTATGGCCACACAGATGGCAGAGAGAGGGCAGAGAGTTGAGCAGAATGTCATTTTTCTTACCAGTCTGCTACTCAGCCCATACCCCGCCTTTCATTTGGCTCTAACCCTTAGCTCAATGACTTCAAGGGAGTGGCTTAGATGAAATACTCTGGGGAGGGCTAATGAAGGAGACCAGAGATGAAAGACCAGTAGCCCTGATTAATGGAGGACACTGTTGTACTCTTTCTTGAAATCCACTTAGAAATCAAGGAATTCAGGGAGTGAGCTAGATGTGCTCAAACTCAAGGAAACAGGGAAGAGTAAAACCAAACAGGAGCTCAGTGGAGCAAGAGGGTCAACTGAAAGCAAGAGGAAATCCCACAGTGGGAAGGATAGATAAATGACTGCTAAAATGGCAACAGAAAAGCAGAAGTTAAAACCCTTAGAAAAACAGACCATTAGGAAACAAACCTCTGGAATGGTAGATACAAGCTGTCATGTGAGGGGGATTAACAGTCCTACTATGGCCCCTTTGTGAAGAAGAGCTGACATGAAACCCTCATGCCTAATGATGCTTCTTAAAGGTAGTGCCACATGGGAACTCTGGCTCCTCCAAATTAATTGCCTGTTAGAGGGCAATTAATTAGCTGGGAAATCTTAGACGGGTCTTTTAACTTTTCTCCACCTTGATTTCTTCAAATTTAGAAATGAGTAATCTTATCAATTCTAATGGAAGCAGCTAGGTGGCAGTGCCTGAGCCAAAAAGACCTGAGTCCAAATATGACCTCAAACACTTATTAGCTGTGTGATTCTGGGAAAGTCACTTAATCCTCTTTGCCTCACTTTCCTCATCTGTAAAATGAGCTGGAGAAGGAAATAGCAAACCACTCCAGTATCTTTCCCAAGAACCCCCCCCCCCCCAAAAAAGAAGGGGGATTACAAAGAGTCAGATAGAACTGAAATAACTGAACAACAGGAACGAGACCAAGTCTCTGCCATTCTGGAGCTTTTGCATGCTGATGGAGACAGGGTTAAAACATCAAGATATAATTGTAATGTAATAGATGCTCTGACTTACAGTAGCCGTGTTGAGACCTGAGAAAGAACTTAGAAGGAATATAGATTTCTTGAAATAGGGCTCTAAAAAAACAGGCATTCATAAAGTCATTGGGATTCAAATGGAGCTACCTGATATGCCTTAAATCCAAAGCACTCTGGCTGTCACTGTTTGGGCAATAAGGAACCCAACTCAAGCCTTAGTTGGTCATTATTTGGGTCTTGTTGGCTCAGAGTGAGTGTAAATAACAATTGTTTCTATTCTGGTCAGAAACCCTGAGGATCTTCCCCTCCTAGACTGTTTTTTTTTTTTTTTAAAGTAGGCAAAAGACTCCATTTTTTGCCTCATTTCTTGCCTAGCCTTAATCACTGAATGGGTATTGCCTCAGACAAACTAAAAAGACCTAATACACCCAGAGCCATTTCTAGTTGTCCCGATCTATGTCTTACCACTAGACCCAAGTGACTCTGGAGGAGAGGGTGAGGCTGTTGGCTTTGCACAGCCCTGCTTCACTTAAATCCAATCACTTGGAGATCACTTTCTGATATCATGGATCATCTTCCAGAAGGTAGGACAAGCAACAACTCTTGCGTGGCACAAAGGAAGGCTGGCTGAAGAGCTATTCACGGTGCTGCATCTGGGTAAACCACCAGATGGTGCCCCAAATCCTGAGCTACTCTGGAGCGACTGAGCTGGCCCAGAATTATCTTGGCTCCATCTTTGCTCTATCTGCACATGTGTAGATAGGACCTGTTTGTTTATGTTTGTTTGTTTTGTTAGCACCTCCCCAGGCTATTATCTAGGGTAGCTTTTAATTCCATCAAAATCCATAATGTGACTCATTTTGCCTCCATTCCCACATGATCTTAATCTCTTTTCCAATTTAGTGAGACCCACAAAGATTGCTTACTCATCTATAGATTAGCATGCATTTAGTGAATGAAATGGAAAGCAACAGGAAGAGTGTTAGCAACGCTGGCTGCGTGAATAAGTAATTTATAGCTGCTTTTGTCTTAGTCTGAACTTTCTTCTTTCCATCTTTTTTCTGTACTTTGCCTCTTACTGTTGTCACCAAGACAATTAAACCTGCCAAGTGATACATAGTCTGACTATAGTAAGATATCGGAAAAAGGCAATAAATATCTCACCACCATCTTGTTTACCTGATAAACACTAGCTAGTCAGCACTCTGAGCCTGGAGTCAGGAAGACTGTTCAAAGCCAGCCTCAAACGTGTGTTAGCTGAATAACCCTGGATAAGTCATTCAATGCTCCGTTTGCCTCAGTTTCCCCAACTGTAAAATGGAAATAATAGTATCCCCTACTTCCCAGAATTGTCGTGAAGACCAAATGAGATAATTCTTTTAAAGTCTTAAACATAGTGCCTGGGCATATAGTAGGCTCTGTATAAATATGAATTCCTGTTTCTTTAATTACGTGCCCTATGATGACCGTCTACTGTAGCAATGCCCTAGTTCAGAGCATTTGAATCTCCGTTGGCTTTAGGGCATCATTACAAGGAATCTAAGGACAGACTGACACCCAAGATCAACTAAGAAAACATTAAGAATTCAACAAGACCTAAACATCATCCCAAGGTGAATGATGGCCAGAAAGCATCTAATCAGATTTAATTAGCATTTACAAATTAAACTGACTTGACTGAAATAAATAACATGGGGAAGACAGCCTGAAATTGACAGGAAAGTGTTTTCCCTGACAGCTTCTGAGAAGTCCCTGAGAAGCAAAAACATATCTGAATCAAATTAGATTATATTTTGTACTTAAACCCCAGTGCACGTTTTAATCTTGCCTTTGAAAATGTGACAGAAACAGTTATGTGTTAAATTGGTTATATTACCTCACTCTTGCTGGTGCATATTTTGTGACCATGAATGTTATAATTAATGCATTAGCTATATGTGTTGGGACAAAAAAGGAGCATGGCTAATACTCGTAAATGTGGGTAAGTAATAGCAAATTGTTTAATTAGGCCTGCGTTAGGTGTAATGTTTACAGCCCTGTGTTTACACTATTGTCGGCCATAACAATTTTAGGCTATGTATTTTATGGCACTGGTACCTTCCAATAAAAGAAAATATACTCAAATTTCGCTAATATGTATCAGTTGTCTGTGCCTACATAAATCATTATTTATACATGACAAATATCTTCAATGTCTAACGTGACATGAATGTTAGTAAATGATTTTTCTTCACAACTGAAGTTTGGCCAAATGAATTAATTAGCTAAGATTTATTTCTTTTTTGAACATAGATAAACTTGCAATTTTTACATATATATGAAATGAAACTCTATATATATACAGCATAAAAAGAGTACAAAATATATTTTCAAATTATTTTTAATCTCTAATGGCATTATAAATTTGAAGACATATTAATCTAATACATTCATTTCTATGATAGCATGACAACCTCAGTAATATTTACTTTGATGCCCTTTTTCCCCAGATATCAGAACTGATGATTCACAAACTGAACCAAAACTCCATCCACTTTGAGCTAAAGCCTGGAATCCGTGTCCTTGTCCACGCTGCCCACTTAACAGCAGGTCAGTTTATCTGTCCTCATGTTCTGATTGTAATACTGTATGTTTCCATTCCTGTTTACATTTCTATGTCACAAGACTGAAGGATGTATGAGGATAAAAATACTGGATGTGGAGTTAAGCAATATGGGTTTTATCTTTTGGATGCTCCATATCTGAGTGTAAGGGTGGGGTTCTGCCCCAGCCCCATTGACCAACCAGTAAACAGAGTAACTCCATATGAAGGAATTTTCCTATAACCTCACATTAAGAGTTTCTGAAAGGATCACAGGGCTTTTGGTCATTGGATGAAAAGCAACTGAAACATCTTATGATTGGATGAGGTCAGCTCACACCTCTTGAGCTATTTATAAAAAAAAGTTAAGAAAGCAGTATTTCAGTCTAATAGTGAAAGTGTCAAGAATTGGAAGGATCCAAGTTTGAAAGCTGAAGAGCTAATCCCCTCAGAAGGAATCACTCATTTGAGGAGAGAATCTCTCTGTCTTTTTCTCTTCCCCTCCCTTCCTTCCTTTCCGCTGCATTTTTTTCTCTCTGTCTCTGTCCCTCTCTCCCATCCCTCCCTTCTCCTCTATTTCTCTCTTCTCTTTCTCTCTTTCTCTGTGTGCATCTCTGTCTTTGACACTATTTCCTTCTCTCTCTGCCTCTGTCACTCTTTCTCTTTATCCCTCTTTGTCTCTTCCTTCCACTCCCCACTCTGGTTAACCATCTTATCATAGAGACAAGACAACTGGCAGATAGTGTATCCAGAAGATACACAGGGACTCAGATGGATACAAAAAAATTAATTTACTCCCAAAGGAGTCAGCGGTTTCAAGTAGTGTGATCCCCCATCCCAGAGGAGAATGCTGGCTATGGATTCCTAAATGGATTTCTATAATTATCTGTGTATGTACCTCACTTCCATCTAAGTTCAAGTCCCCTTTCTCCTTGAACTCTATGAATACTTGTGGAAGAGTATGCCTTAGGCTCAGGGGGAGAATGTTTTATTTTAACCATTCTTATTATACCATTTCTTAAATACTTCTGGTAAAATCTAATTTAGGCTACTGCTTGATAATTAATAGGAAGTTCATGAGAGACAGTCCGAGAAACTCAACCCCTCTGTTACTCCTGGAACACTGAGTGAGTAGTCAGGTCACCCCCTTAACACCCACTTTGTGTATGTGTGCCCAACTAAGGACTAGCTGCAACAGGGATTCTTAAAAGGAATCTGTGTGACCTTGGACAAATCTTTTAACTTCTCTGTACTTCAAGAACCTCATCTGTAACATGCATATAATATTTAAAGCATCCATGATACAAATGATATCATGGATGTAAAAAATCCTTTCCAAATGCCAAATCACTACATAAGTTTGAGCTAGTAGTAAGATGAGTGAATATTCTTGTCATCCAAAGTCATTCAGAGTGCCTTTTCCTGGTTATTGCTCACTGATGTTTGGAAATCATAACAATGTTTTAGAGGGCTTCCCACTTTTCTTCCTGCTTTTCCATAGGCTTTGTCAGGGGTGGTGATTAATGGTAACACTTCCTGTTGTCAACAGTAGATATTTGTTTAAACAAATGTTTATGTTTTCACTGTGCCATATGATATAATGGCTATTATTTGGCTAGGTCTAATGATGACTTCCGATTCAGGTAAAATAGTGTCTTTAAAAGTTCTGCTTTAGTTGTGAAGAAAAAATAGTTGACCTGCTATGAAACAGGTATTACTCCAAAAATTAGATACCATGTTTTACATCCCTTTCTTATGTAAAGGTAGTCATGACTACCCTTTCCTGATCTTCCAGGGGAGGCATATTTCCATAGGTTCCTTCTTGCCAGGAGTCCAAAAGTTTTAGGGAATTTCAAGGAGATTATCCATTATTGTTTTGAGTATATCTCAGGCAAGGGAGACAGTCTGTCACAATGGATCTGAGCACTGGATCAGTTCTGGGAACTGGATTCCAATGCTGCCTCTGAGACTTAAAAGCCTTAGTGATCATTAGAGAAATCACTTAACCTCCCTAGACCTTTGTTTCCTCATGGTAGTATGAGGGATTTGCACTATGTGACCCATGTCACAGCCCTAGTTCTATGATTCTAAACAGCAAATTGTTTAACTCTGACTTCAGAAGTTCTTATCAATTTCCGTGGGAGGAAATGACAGGTCAAAGGTCTGGGCAGGGAAAAAGGAAGAATGCAAGAAAGAGAGAAAAGAGACAGTTGCGCAGGAAGAAAGGAAAGAGGAAAGAAATACATGATGAGCAATGGGGCACTGTATGACCTGATGAATGCTAACATCATCCCATGGGAATTTTATTTTATTTTCAATTGGAATATGGAATAAAGCAAGCATTTCCATAACATAGTCTAATGATGACAATAATAAAAGATGATTGTACATGAAACTGCAAATCTATTATATACAACTTGCAGGATTACAGAATTTTAGAATTAGAAGGAATATGAAGGCAGATAGGCAGAGCAATGGGTAGAGTGCTTGTCTTAGAGTTAGTACAAATTTGGCCACAGATGCTTACTGAGACTAGACATATAACTTCCTTCAGCCTCAGTTTCCTCCTCTGTAAAATGAGAGAGGTTGAACTTAATGACTTTCAAGGTTACTTCTAGTTCTAAATCGATGATCAATCTATATCTTACAGGCAAACATGCTTGGGGTAATAGAGTATTCCCATAAAAAAGACAAAGTCTTTGATGTCAGGATGGCCAATTGGTTTGAACAAATTAGTGAAAAAGGAAAAATTCCAACAAATAACAAAAAACCTTACAAGGTTACTTTGACTAACTTATTTGCTGAGGGCTAATGACTTCTTGTCTTGGGATAGATGAACCCTAATTGGAGTACATTGCTCTATTCAGTTGTTACACCAGGCGATGACAGATTAAGTTTAAATCTATATTAGAATTAAGAGGAAGTACCAAGAGTCCCTGTAGACAAGGTGAAAGGACTAGGAAATGATATGGAGAAACAGAAGCATTAAGAGATCTGACATCCTGGAGTAGGTAGGTAAGTAGATAGATGAACCAGGAACCAGAGTCAGAAACCAGTGGTAACAAAACCAGGGAAAGAGACAAAGAAGGGCCTGTCTGCATCTCTGAGTTTCATGCGACAAATGATCCTGAGACAAACTTTTTTATATCAATTTCTTAGGAGCATGAAGGGGCAGCTTACCTGAAATTCTCTGGTTAGGGGTTCTGGATCTTAGAGTTCAAGTTAAGTATGATGTGTATAACAGATACTTAATGAATGTGTATGGATTTATGGATTGGAGAATTACTCTCTTTCTTTCATCTCACACTACCTTCAGCTTTATACACATCTCCTCCTCCATTTCATCAGTTACCTCATTGATCATTTCAACTGACTTTTGCAACAAACTCCTGGAGCCTGTCTAAATTGAATCAGAATTGCGTCAAATTGAATGTCTCTTAAAACAAGTAGGCAGTTATGTGAGATTTGCTCTAATCCTATTGGTTGTAACAGGATTTGATTTGTATTCTTTATCCATCTGATAAGTTTATTTCAGTGGAGATTTTCGAGTGTTGGTATACAGTTGTGGTAAGGGTGATTAACCCTAAGAATACATTGGTCTGGTCTGGCAAAAGAATCGCCATTTCTTCTCATCAGAGGCTAGACAAATTAGAAAAGCATAAGAAGCTTAGAAATTATTACATATATAACCTTTTTTTGCTGGTTGAGGGAAGGAAGTAAGAGCACACCACAAATACCTATAGTAAAATCTGTACTGCTAGGACTAAGAAGAAGTGGGGTGGGGGAATGGGGGAAGGAGGAGCTGCCAAGTTAAAACAGGGGAGTTGCATCAAATTCTAAATCTCCCTTATCCTCCATCTCCTTACTGCTCCCCCCCACAAAAAAAAAAAAAAGATCTGTTGTTTGCAGCATTTCATTTCTCATAAGCAGTGTTACTAATAACTTCCCAGGGAATATTACAGCGTGCTGTTGCATTCCATTAATTACACAACAGATGTTCAACAGCCTTCTTTTAAAAATGTTAGACCCAGAGTATGTGACTGGAGAGAGAGGCAGTGCATAATTTGGGTTCTCTCTAGGGGAAAAGGACCTGTCTCCTTCTAGGAATTTACTAGCCTTCTCTTTGGTTTTAAACTTTGTTCCTCTTTTTGGAGCTTACTGCTTCTTATTTGCTCACAAGGTGAGCATTTTTAGATATTTCGATGTGGTTAAATATTGAATTTAGGCTGTGTTGTTTTCTAGCTCATATCCAATTTGCGGAATTCCTGCCCAAGCAATGTCAAATTTTTGAACACTGAGCACTGAATCTCAGAGTTTGGTTCTTTCTAATCCTGCAAGTATTCCTGCATTGACTCCTAAATCAGTCCCCACATTATTGTCAGAGAAGTAATAATGAGGAAAAGACAGTAAGAAAGGCAGTAGAATAAAGGAGGGGAGGTAAGTGACTTGCCATGGGCCACACAGCTAGTAAGTGTCTGAATCCAGTTTTAAACCCATGAAATTGCATGTTCCTGATTCCAAGTCTTGTCCTTTATCTATTGTGACACCTAGCTGCCCCTGGCCTAGGGTAATAACAATTTAAAGAAAGGGTCAAGGACATAGAAGATTGTTGAAAAATCTAACAAATGTTGGTATACTAGTGATAAAGAAGAGAAAAGATTCAAAGATGATTCCAAGTTTTGTGTCTGGATGTTTAAAAAACTAGTCCTTGCCACTAAGTAGAGATTAAGAAATCAGAAGAGAAGCCAGTTGAGGGGGCAAGGTACTAGTTAGAAGTATGTTGAGTTTAAAGTGACAATATGACCTCCAAGTGGAAATGCCCACTTTAGATATTTGGTAGTTGGATAGACAAGACTGGAGATCATGAAAAAAGGTAGTTCTAATGAGATTTGGGGGCATCATTGATATAGAAGTAAAAGCTGAAATGACAGGAATAGAGAAGTTCCTGAGGGAGCTTGAGAACAGAAGAAGGGTAAGCAAGAACTGAGCTTTGACAGGGTCCTAGGTGGGAGTATTAATCTGATAGGATACTCACTAACCCAACTGCTTTGGAGCCTGGTACCACTGGCTGACTGAGCGGTCAATCAACATCAGCCCAGGCAATGACCATTTTAATCGATTTTTATACAAATGGCTGATTGACTAACCCAAATGACAACTCAGCCAGTTAATGACTAGGGTTACAAGAATATTTTAGATTGAAGGGGTCTCCTCATCCTTCTCTCCTCCACTGATTCCACTAAAGGAAACTGGTTTTCTCCAGTGATTAGAACATAAAGAAAAGAAGAGAAGCTGAAATTCCTGGGAAGAGGGAATGGAAATATCTCTAAGGGGTATTTGCATTTTAAAAGAAGACTTTGTTCTTAAAAATCCCTGAGTATATTTAGAAAATATCTGCTCTCAATGCAGAGTAAAAAGTCATATTCATGTCTTATACTTTTGCTAGAGGCAGCATGGCATTTTATATAAAGCCATGGACCAGTAGTCAGAAAGATCTGGGTTCCAACCCTACCCCTGATATTTATTAACTCTTTGACCCTGGGGAAGTTACCTAACCTCCTTGTCCCTGAGGCAGCTCCTTTTAACTGCTTTATGCTGAGGCAGGTAGGTTGGCCTAATGGATAGAACACCAGACGTGGAGTCATGAAGGCCTGAGTTCAAATTCAGCATCATACACTTCTTAAACTCATTGAACTACTATCTCCCTCAGTTTCCTCATCTATACAATGGAGATAACCATAGCAACAATCTCTCAGTGTTGTTATAAGGATTAATTGAGATGATATTTGTCAAGTGCTTTGCAAACCTTAAAACTATATAAATGCTGTGATGATGATGATATATTCAATATGCATGTTTATGTATATATATGCATACAAATATACATACATGTGTACATATGTGTATATGTGAGTACATACATATATGCATGTGTGTATTTGTGCATATATATGTATGTATCCATATACATATGCAATAATAAATTTGGATGAAGGGAGCTTCTCTGTTTGAATTCTCTGTACACCTTAAATATCATAATAATGATATACTCTGAGATTTAGAGCTAAGGACAGATGAAAAATAACTGACACTAAGCCATTTTCAGCTTTGCAAAGTATGTCATAAACATGGTTTCTTTTGATCCTCACTGCAGCCTTGTGAGGCACTTGCTACTGGTTATTTCCCTTTTTGCAAAGGAGAAAAGTCTAAGAGAGGTTGAATGACTTGTTGGTAGTCTCAGAGCTAGCAGGTTTCAGGGACAGGATTTGAATTCAGTTCTTTCGGTGACTAGAACTCTTTACCACTGAGCTCTCTTTTTCCAATATGGAATCCGAGGGTTCTGCCAATGCAAGTCCATCTGAATGGATGGCATGGCAAGGATCTCACACACACACACACATACACATTTTTTTTCCCAACAACAAATCTGATTTAGAACTTAGGACATCAGTTGGAAAAGAAACATGAATTAAATGAGAAAAAGCATGATGTGAGGTATGGGAGGAAATTAACACTAAACATTAAATCCTAATTCTCCCATGTTCTGGGAGTTAAGTTAATTGTCTGAGAAAGTGACTGTGGGAGTGAGGGGGACAAAATGAATATGCCACTGAGTCAGGACTATATTACATCCATGATTTAGATGAATGGGCAGGACAAGAAATGATTAAAGCATGAACCAGAATCTTAGTAACAAGTGTAATTAAGTAGCTGTGAATTTTATGAAGGTTAAACAAATTATATCTTCTAGATAACATTAATAGTATAGTATCAAATATGGGAAGTGCTTGGAAGTTTGTCCCAAGAAGGCACCAGTATGACTTCTGCCTCTGCCAATGTACATAGAAACTGCTCTGGGGCTTACCTAAAGCTGATGAGTCTCAGAGATTTGAAACTTTAATAAAGTATCTAGGTGGAGTAAATAGAATAGTAACAGTAAGTGGAATCCCTGGTCTCTAGTCAATATGACTAATTTTCCTGAGTTTCAATCTGACCTCAGACATTTACCAGCTGTGTGACTCTGGGCAAGTTACTTAACCCTGTTTGCCTTAGTTTCCTCATCTGTAAAAAGAATTGAAGAAGGAAATAGCAAACTATTCCAATATCTTTGCTACAGGAAACCCACATGGGATCACAAAAAGTCAGATATCACTGAAAATGACAGAGCAACAACAAAATGAAACATTTGTGATATCACAGAGTCACTGAGGAATGATCCTTTCTCAGTATCCTCTTTCTGTTCCTTTACAAGGCAAGTGTGTTAGAATGGCGACAGTGGGGATAAAGAGACACCCAGGAGGGTGCCTGGGTTGCTGGCCATGTCCAGGTGGGCCTTCAATTCCACATTAAGAAAGAGACTTTTCATTTCAAGATAGATTTATATCTGTCAAGAACCCTTAGAAAAAGAAAACATAGCATATCTGGAATTTGCTTCAGTTGCATATGGCTTAAGAGCTAACAACCTGTTTTGGCATCAAAAGCTTTTTTTTTTTTGGTAGTATTTTTTTTCTCTCTTCATTTTCAAAAATCATCCATGAAAATGGATTAACCTTAGACACAGATTTTTTAGATTTAATCCAAATGCCAGAGACAATGAAATCAGGAAGAGCTGTTTTCAAGTCCTGACTCACTTAACCTCATAGTACCCCTGGAGAGCTCTTGGAGACTATACGGTATAGACAAAATGCCAGCCTGCATTTGTGCATGAACCTATACTTGAATACTCTCCTCACTGATGTGCTCACTGGTAAACTTGGGTGGAGGCAGTTTTCATTCTAGGAAATCCCCCATGATCATGAAATTATCAGTCCATACTGCCTTTCCCCTTAATTTTTTTTAAAATTTCAATTGAATTTAATTTATTTTTAAAATTTACTTTCAAGTGAATGTGCCATTTTCTTTTGTCTGCTCATCGCCTGACATTCTGTTTGTATTCTGACTGACTAGATGTTGGAGGAAAGTGGAGATGAGGAAATGGGTGTCATTTACCAGTGTGCAGGAAGGCACATCCAGAAGTAACGCCCACTAAATCTGTTAGCCTATTTGAATCTTTAAATAATCACACTAATTTTAATTGAATTCAATTGAATGGTAAAATTGTGTGTTTGTGTGTGTGTGTGTGTGTGTGTGTGTGTATTCTACATGCCTGCCCTTTTGCCTGTGCTCATAAACAAGGAGGTAGGAGGAACGTTGCTATCCACCTCATCGTTATGTTTCTCTTTGTCCCTAAATAATGGCAAGGCAAGCACTCAGCACTTCCCCAACCCAATCCGTACCCTGTTAAGTTGCAACTGGAGAGAGACTAATTTATGCTAATTCCAAGGAACAAGCCGCAGTCCATTTATCATGAGAGTTTCCATTTCTCAGCAAAACACACACAAACATACCTTAGTGCTGGGAAAACTGAACTATGCAGCTGCTGCTGTCTGGAGCAATAACAGGACTGTTTCTATGAAGGGCTCAGGTCTGTATCAAAGAGCCACTGAACACGAGGCCAGTGGTATTCAAGCCTTAAGCAGTGCTCATGCTGCCTGCCTAAGACCACTCATGTGGAGGGCCTCAAAAGATAATGAGGATTTAGCATGCAAGATACTGGCACCAATTTTTCTACTAGGTTCCACCAATTGCTTTCCAGTTAGGAAGTTTAGAGTCAGAATGACTGAGGCAGATGTTTCTAGGATTCTGCTATAAATGATTGGGAACCAAGCTGCAGATTTAACCCTGGGGGAGTGTATCGATGTGGGGAGGGAAGTAGAGAGAGAGGCACTAGAATACGTGCACTGATTCCGTCTCTGGGAGTCTGTTTAAAAGCAAGGACAATGTTATTTGTTATTCCTGATAGTACTGACAGGGTTGTAAGCACACAGTGTTGGAGAGAATGTGATAGGAAACCTCAGTTCACACTCCATGTGTGCCACTGGCCTGTTATGGGTGACCTTGGGCAATTCACTTAGGCTTCAAAGATAATAGGTGTAGGAAAGGGAAGGAAAGAAGCATTTATTTAGTTCCTACTATATGCCAGACACTGTTGAGAGCTCAATAAATATTATTCCATTTGATCTTTGCCATAACCCTGGAATTTAGTTTGCTCAGACATTGCTCAACTAATGAGTATCACTGAGTGAGTGTAGGCTGATTATGTCCTTCTTTCCCTGAACAAAACCTCCCTAGTTTCCCCTGATGAGAAGCCCTGAAGTCAGAACTAAGATTAGGCATTTATTTGCCTGAGGCAAGATCTGTAAATTCTGCTCCTCTGTGTTTCAGCATCCATAGGAGACTTTGAGCTTTCACTGGAATAACCTGGGACTTGATTTATCACAAAATAAATTCTTGCATACCAGAGCAAAGCTTTCTGGAATTAGAAATGAATGCATTTATGAAAAGTAGAATTTGAAAGCTTGTTGGATCCCATGGCATATGCCTTTGAGGGCTGTCTACTTTGCCTATTCCCAGTCTCAGATCTGCTTGAAGAATCTTTCAACCCCTCTGGTACTGGCATTTCTTTGCTTAGGTTAAGAAGTACCTTGTTTTACATCAGTATTAGATCATTTTTGCTCTAGGCATCCTCCCATCCCGAAGCCTCCCTAGTCTCATGGCCACTGGCCTGACCTCTCACATGCACATGCTTCCTTTCTTTATTTCACAGACAAGTTGTCCCCAAATTCCCAAAGCAATAAAAAGTGTCTTGATTTCAAAACCTTTGGAAAGCTGAACAGACTAAAGTATGTATGCCTGTTCTCTTAGGAAGAAGACATGACTTTTGTTTCTCATTATCCCCTAGATGGCCTATTTAATGGGAGAGAGACTTGGAGGAGATACTGCAAACTAGCTGGGGTATAATCTGAAAAAGCCAAGTTTGGGGCAGAGCTAGGTGCCAGGGATTGTCAGTTACCATCAGTGGTTCAATAGTCACATATACTGCCAACTTTGCACCTGGGCAACTGGAAAAGAGCATCTCCCTCTTTGCTTCAGACAGAGATGAGCTACAGAAAATGATGCTTAAAGGTCATTCATACCTCTGAATAACACATTTTGTGTAATGGGTAGAAGATAAAGGTCACTGCCCTGTAGTTGGGGAGCATATACTTGACTTTTATTTTTCTTTCTGGTTGAGGTATGTAATATTTGAAAAAAAAAAATACCATGTTCTAAGTAAGGTTCAGGAGCTTTCTAGCATGTAAAATCATTAAAAGTACACCAAGTTAAGAAGGGAGGTGACTGAAAGGTTAGAGGTAGAAACAATAAAAAATTCTTTGGAGGGTAGATGTTAAGAAGTAGCCTAGCTCCTGTAAAGTACCCGTGGGGGAATGTATCTTTGAAAATGAATTGGAGTGGAGTGGAGCCAAATGTCTGAGTGAAAGCAGGAACTCACCTGAGCTCTTCCACAGATTCCTTCAGATATCTCTAAAAAGTGAATCTGAATAAATTTTAGAGTGGTAGAATCCACTAGGAAATAGAGGATGGCAGATTTCCTGGACATCTCAAAAGGTTCATGGGAAAGATCTGTACAGAGTGCATAGGCTATACCAGCACAGACTCTTCCATAGCTGAGAAGGAAAGGCCCTGGGCAGTCTGAGTCACCAGCTATGATTCCTAAACCTCTGAGCACAGGATGGCAGTCAGGGAGAGCTGGGTGAGAGAGAAGCAAGGGGCCATGGCAGTAACAGAGGCTGCTCCTGGGGCTATCATCCTATAGACTATATGTTTGAAAGTCACTTAGTTGAACTTCCAGGAACCAAGATGGTGGAGCAAATTGTAAGTGCTCTCACTGTCCTTTGTTGACCTTGAAAAATTCAGAGCATATGTCCCCAGGAAGAATTTGGGAATATTGGAGCCAGCAGAAGGGGTATAGCAGTCTTTTAGCTTGGGATGCTAGTGAGGTTGAAGGGAAGAGTCTCTCTTGGTATGGTTGAAGGAGATCAGTGCAGGATTGGAGGTATCAAAGCAAGCCCCACCTCAGCAGAACACCAGGAGATCCTGAGCCTCAGGGGGAAGGAGTTGATAAGCACCAACACCAGGACCTAATGCATGCCTTAACACAGAGGAATTGGGTTGACACCAGTGCAAATGGGGGTCCATCAGCCACTGAGCCTGCCTGTGTTCTAGCACAGCCCTGGTGAGGAGGAGATCTCCAGTGGCCAGACCACCCATCCCCCACACCCCATGCTACAAGCTTTAGTATAACCCCAGGGACACTCAGACTTCACCTGGCTTCAGCCTTGGGACACACAAGGTAAGCTGCAGAATTATATAGCTTCTAGTTGATAGAACCAGAGGCCACAGGACACAAGGCCAGTAACCAGGCCCCTAGCTTTCAGCACAGGAAACATGGGACAGAACCCCCTGTTCCTCAGAAGGAGAGTTCCAGTTTAAAAAGACAGGAAAAAGGTAATCACCATGAACAAGAAGCAAATAAGAAAAGCAGAGACCATAGAATCTTATTATGGAGACAGGGAAGATCAAAATATGAATTAAGAAGACAACAGGATTGACACTATATGTACATCTGAAGCTTCAAAAGGGAAGGTAAACTGTTCTCAGCCCCAAAAAGCATTCTTGGAAGAGTTCAAGAAGGATTTTAAAAGCCAAATTAGAGAGGTAGGGAAAAAAAAAAAACATTAACCAATGATTTTAAAAATACAGTCAACAAAATGAAAAAAAAATTCACTGAAGAGAACAGTTCCTTAAAAAGTAAAATTGGCCAGATGAATAAGGAGGCATGAAACTTAAATGGAGAAAATAGCTCTTTAAAAGGAACAGTTGGACAAATGGAAAAGGAGACAAAAAAGCTAACTGAAGAAAACAATTCATTAAAAATTAGAATTGGGCAAGTAGAACCTAATGACTCCATGAGGGATCAAGAATGAGTGAAACAAAATCTAAAGAATGAAAAAATGGAAGAAAATGTAAAATATCTCACTGGAAAAATAACTCATCTGGGTAAATAGATCCAGGAGAGAAAATTCAGGAATTATTGGTCTACTAGAAAGCCATGATGATAAAAAATGAGCCTGGACAATATCTTCCAAGAAATCATCAAGGAAAACTGCCCTGAAGTCCTAGATGCAGAGGGCAAAATAGTCATCAAAAGAATCCATGATCACCTCCTAACAATAAAGAAGTTAAGAAAGTCAGTAGAATTCTGGAAAAGTTAGATATGATAGACCTCTGGAGAAAACTGAATGAAGATAGAAAGGAATATACCTTTTCCTCAGCAGTACATGGCACATAAAAATTGACCACATACTAAGGCATGAAAGCCTTTCAATTCAGTGTGGAAAGGGAGAAATAGTCAATGCATCCTTTTCAGATCATGATGCAATTAAAAGTATATATATATATATAAAATAAAGGGTCATAGAAAGATAGATGAAAAGTTGATTGGAAACTAAATAATTTAATCCTAAAGAATGAGTGGGTCAAACAAACATAGAAACAATCAATAACTTCATTTGAGAGAATGACAATAATGAGACAACCAACTAAAATTTATGGGATGCACTGAAAGCAGTTCTTAGGGGAAGTTTTATATCTCTATATGTTTACATGAAAAAAAATGGAGAAAGAGCAGATCAATAAATTGGGCATGCAACTGAAAAAGCTAGAAAAGGAACAAATTGAAAATCCCCAACTAAAAAACAAATTAGAAATATTGAAAACCAAAGGAGACATTAATAAAATTGAAAGTAAGAAAACTATTGAACTGCTAAATAAAATTAAGAGCTGGTTTTATGAAAAAAAAATGAACTTAATAAACCTTTGGTCAATTTGATTTAAAAAAAGAAAGAAGAAAACCAAATTACCAGTATCAAAAATGAAAAAGGTGCAAATTCACCTCCAATGAAGAGGAAATTAAAACAATAGTTAGAAATTATTTTGCCCAACAGTATTCCCATAAATTTGACAGTCTTGGTGAAATGGATGAATATTTATAAAAATATAAATTGCCCAGATTAACAGAAGAGGAAGTAAAATATTTAAATACCCCCATATCAGAAAAAGAAATTGAACAGGCCATCAGTGAACTCTCTAGGAAAAATATCTCCAGGGCCAGATGAATTTACAAGCAAATTCTATCAATTAAAAGTTAATTCCAATACAATATAGACTATTTGGAAAAACTGGCAAAGTCCTACCAAATTCTTTTTATGATATAAATATGATGCTGATACCTAAACCTAGAAGAACCAAAA
The DNA here is from genome assembly GCA_023548195.1 of Bettongia penicillata ogilbyi. Classification (NCBI taxonomy): domain Eukaryota; kingdom Metazoa; phylum Chordata; class Mammalia; order Diprotodontia; family Potoroidae; genus Bettongia; species Bettongia penicillata. The sequence continues at coordinate 1,052,956 of JAJHZJ010000091.1, forward strand.
CAAAGAAAGAAAATTATAGGGGGAGGAGCCAAGATGGCAGAGTAGAAAGACGCACATACAAAGGCTGCCCCCACAAAGCCCATAAAACACATGTAGAGAGGGACTCTTAACAAATTTTGGAGCAGCAGAAGTGGAGAACAACAGAGTGAAGATTTCCAGCCCAGGGTGACCTGAAAGGCCCACGGGAAACATCAGTTGCACTAGACTCTGAGCAGAGCTCGGAGCATGGAGCCCAGTCCAGCCTTAGCTGGGCGTGCACGGCTCATGAACAGCCATTGGGGGCAGAATCTGCAGTCACGGAATCCCCAGTCCCAGCAGCAGAGGGTCCGCAGATCCCTCAACCCACACGCGCCAAAGGTCAGTGATGGGGTTTATTCAGCTGGCCAGAAATGGAGAAGGACCTTCACATCGGGCAGGCTGCAGGAGTTCTCAGGGGAGTCCCAACAGCAGCCTGAGACCATAGCAGGATCATCAAACCCCTGGGGGCACTGAAGAGCTGAGTCTTACCTCAGCCCTATCTAGATGCCCTGAGGCAGTTGGTCTTTATCTCCCACTGAATGGAGGCCCTGCCCCCACAGCTTGACCAAATCCCACCCCCCCCCCCCCCCAGTGCTAGCTTGGTGGAACTGGAGGTCAGGTGCCTGTGGAGAGGAAACACTGATAAGATTATGGGCACAAAAATCCTTCCCTGCACCCAGACCAGCACATACTTGATTGTGCCACCTTGGAGGAACTGATATCTTACAGGTCCCCAGAGTATACCCTACCCTTGACAAAGGACCCAAAAGTCAAGTAACTGGTTGAGAAAATGCCCAAAAAAGGGAAAAAAAATAAGACTATAGAAGGTTACTTTCTTGGTGAACAGATATCTCCTCCCATCCTTTTGGATGAGGAAGAACAATGCTTACCATCAGAGAAACACATAAAGGTCAAGGCTTCTGTATCTCAGACATCCATAATAAATATTCAATGGTCTTAGGCCATGGAAGAGCTCAAAAAGGATTTTGAAAATCAAGTTAGACAGGTGGAGGAAAAACTGGGAAGAGAAATGAGAGAGATGCTAGAAAAGCATGAAAAGCAGGTCAACACCTTTCTAAAGGAGATCCAAAAAAATGCTGAAGAAAATAACACCTTGAAAAATAGGCTAACTCAATTGGCAAAAGAGGTTCAAAAAGCCAATGAGGAGAATAATGCTTTCAAAAGCAGAATTAGCCAAATGAAAAAAGAGGTTCAAAAGCTCACTGAAGAAAATAGTTCTTTAAAAATTAGAATGGAACAAATGGAGACTAATGACTTTCTGAGAAACCAAGAAATCACAAAACAAAACCCAAAGAATGAAAAAATGGAAGAGAATGTGAAATATCTCATTGGAAAAACAACTGACCTGGAAAATAGATCCAGGAGAGACAATTTACAAATTATGAGACTACCTGAAAGCCATGATCAAAAAAAGAGCCTGGACATCATCTTTCATGAAATTATCAAGGAAAATTACCCTGAGATTCTAGAACCAGAGGGCAAAATAAGTATTGAAAAAATCCACCGATCACTGCCTGAAAGAGATCCAAAAAGAGAAAATCCTAGGAACGTTGTGGCCAAATTCCAGAATTCCCAGGTCAAGGAGAAAATATTACAAGCAGCTAGAAAGAAATAATTCAAGTATTCTGGAAATGCAATTAGGATAACACAAGATCTGGCAGCTTCTACATTAAGAGATTGAAGGGCGTGGAGTATGATATTCCAGAAGGCAAAGGAACTAGGACTAAAACCAAGAATCACCTAGCCAGAAAAAATGAGTATAATACTTCAGGGGAAATAATATGGTGTTTCAATAAAATAGAGGACTTTCAAGCATTCTTGATGAAAAGAACAGAGCTGAAAAGAAAATTTGACCTTCAAAAACAAGAATCAAGAGAAGCGAGAAAGGATGAACAGCAAAGAGAAATCATAAGGGACTTACTAAAGTTGAACTGTTTATATTCCTACATGGAAAGACAATATTTGTAACTCTTGAAACTTTTGTCAGTATCTGGGTAGTTGGGGGGATTACACACACACACACACACACACACACACACACACACACACACAGAGCACAAGGTGAATTGAATAGGATGGGATCATATCTTTAAAAAGTGAAATTAAGCAATGAGAGAGAAATATATTAGGAGGAGAAAAGAAGAAATGGAATGGGGCAGTTTATCTCTCATAAAAGAGGCAAATAAGACTTTTCAGTGGGGGGAAAAAGAGGGGAGGTGAGAGAAAAAAACATGAAGCTTACTCCCGTCACATTCAACTAAAGGAAGGAATAAAATGCACACTTATCTTGGTATGAAAACCTATCTTACAATACAGGAAAGTGGGGGAGAAGGGGATCAGCAGGGTGGAGGGGATGATAGAAGGGAGGGCAGTGGGAGGATGGAGAAATTTGAAGTCAACACTCTTGGGGAGGGATAGGATCAAAAGAGAGAATAGAAGCAATGGGGAACAGGATAGGATGGAGGGAAATACAGTTAGTCTTACACAACACGACTATTATGGAAGTCATTTGCAAAACTACGCAGATATGACCTATATTGAATTGCCTGCCTTCCCAAAGAGAATGGGTGGGGAGGGAGGGATGGGGAGAAGTTGGAACTCAAAGTTTTAGGAAAACTGTTGAGTATTGTTTTTGCAACTAGGAAATAGAAATACAGACAATGGGGTATAGAAAGTTATCTTCCCCTACAGGAGAAAAGAGAAGATGGGGATAAGGGAAGGGAGAGATGATAGAAGAGAGGGCAGATTGATCATAAGGGCAATTAGAATGCTTGGTGTTTTGGGGTGAGGGGAGGGGAGAAATGGGGAGAAAATTTGGAACCCAATTTTTGTGGAAATGAATGTTGAAAAGTTAAATAAATAAATTAATTAAAAAAGAAAGGAAATTATAGACAAATTTTCCTAATAGATGCAAAAAATTTAAATAAGATATTAGCAAAAAGATTACAGCAGCTTTTCACTAGAATGATACTTTGATCAGGTAGGATTTATACCAGGAATGCAGGGCTGGTTCAATATTAGGAAAACTATCAGCATAAATGATCACATCAACAACAAAAATAACAGAAACCATATGACTATCTCAAAAGATGCACCAAAAAGCTCTTGACAAAATATAACACCCATTGGTATTGAAGACGCCGAAGAGCACAGGAATAAATGGAGACTTCCTTAGAATAATAAGCAGTATCTACCTAACACCATCAGCAAGCATTATATGTAATAGGGACAAGCTAGATGCATTTCCAGTAAGAATGGGGATGAAACAAGAATGTCCATTATCACCACAGTTATTCAATATAGTATTAGAAGCTTTAGTTTTAGTAATAAGAGAAGAAAAAGAAATAGAAGGAATCAGAATCGGCAAAGAAGAAACTAAGTTATCACTCTTTGCAGAAAATAGGATGATATACTTAGAGAATCCCAGAAAATCAAGTGAAAAACTGCTTGAAGTAATAACTTTGGAAAGTTGCAAGATAGAAAATAAATCCACACAAATCATCTGCATTTTTATATGTTACTAACAATGCCCAACAGCAAGAAATAGAAAGAGACATCCCACTTAAAGTTACCGTAGACACTATGAAGTATTTGGGAGTCTACCTGGCAAAACAAACCCAGGGACTATATGGAAACAATTATAAAATACTTTTCACACAAATAAAGTCAGATCTAAATAACTGGAAAAACATCAGTTGCTTGTGGGTAGGCCAAGCCAATATAATAAAAATGAAAATTCTACCTAAATTAATTTATTTATTCAGTGCCATACAAATCAAACTACCAAAAATTATTTTACAGAATTAGAAAAATAATATCAAAATTCATCTGGAAGAATAAAGTTTGCTGAATATCAGGGGAATTAATGAAAAGAAATACTAGGAAAGGCAGCCTAGCTATACCAGATCTTAAATTGTCTTATAAAACAGCAATCATCAAAACCACTTGGTATTGGCTAAGAAATAGAGGGGTAGATCAAGTGAAATAGGTTAGGTACACAAGACACATTAGTCAATGACTCTAGCAGTCTACTGTTTGATAAACCCAATGACCCCACCCTCTGGGATAAGAACTTGCGGTCTGACAAAAATTGCTAGGAAAACTGGATAACAGTGTGGCAGAAACTAGGCATAGACCAATGCCTGACACCATACACAAGAATAAAGTCCAAATACGTACATGATCTAGGTATAAAGGCTGATGCTATAAACAGATTAGGGTAGCAGGAATAGTTTATTTGTCAGATTTATGGAGAATGGAGGAATTTATGACCAAACAAAAGATAGAGAACATTATGAAATGCAAAATGGATAACTTTGATCACATCAAATTGAAAAGTTTTTGCACAAAGTCAATTCAACCAAGATTAGGAGGGAAGCAGAAAATTATGAAAAGATTTTTATAACCAGTGTCTCTGATAAAGGACTCACTCCAAAAATATAGAGAACTGAGTCAAATGTACAAGAATACAAGTCTTTCCCCAATTGATAAATGGTCAAAGGATATGAACAGGCAGTTTTCAGAGGAAGAAATTAAAGCTACCTATACACATGAAAAAATGCTCTAAATCACTGTTGATTAGAGAGATACGAATCAAAACAACTCTAAGGTACCACATGGCACCTATCAGATTGGCTAAGATGACACAACAGGAAAATGACAAGTTTTGGAGAAGATGTGGGAGAGTTGGAACACGAATTCACTGTTGTTGGCACTGTGTGCTGATCCACTCGCTCTAAAGAGAAAATTGGAACTATGCCCAAAGGACTATAAAAGTGTGCATACACTTTGACCCAACAATACTGCTTCTAGGGCTATATCCCAAAGAGGGATAAAAATGGGAAAAGGATCCACATATACAAAAATATCTATAGCAGCTCTTTTTGTGGTGGCCAAAAATTGGAAATCAAGGGGATGTCCTTCAATTGGGGAATGGCCAAACAAGTTGCGGTGTATGAATATAATGGAATATTATTGTGCTCTAAGACTTCAGGAAAACATGGAAAAACTTATATGCACTGATGCTGAGTGAAGTAAGCAGATCCAGGAGAACATTATACATAGTGTTCATAGTATACATAGACACAGTGTGCAAGGACTGTTTTTGAGAGACTTAGCCCTGAAATATTTCCAAAGGACTCATGATGCAAAATGCCATCCACATCCAGTTGGATGTGGAATGCTGTTGGAAAACAGAATTAAGCAGACTATTTTCTCCTTTGTTGTGTTTTTTTTTCATGGTTTCTCTCATTCATTTTAATTCTTTGGAACATGAGTAATGTGAAAATATGTTTTATAGGAATGCATGTGTAGGACCCATACAAGATTGCATGCTGAGGGAGGGAGAAAACTTGGAACTTATGGGAGCGATTGTTCGAAAATTGAAAACAAATAAATTTTAAAAATTGGGGAAAAATATAAAGAGTCAAGGAAATGCCATGAGAAAAAAAAAGAAAATGCATTTTAGTATGACCTCAGTTAATTATGCTCTGGAGTCCTGATCTTGGAACAATGGTGGTGAGGAGAAGGGTGAAGAATTCCTAGGGCTCATATAAATAGGAAGGTACTAATGCTTATGGAGACCAGGGTAGATGAACCTAGGGGTTGACTTTCCTAGACAAATACTCCTTATGTTGACATTTGTAGGTGTGTTTTCCAGTAAAAGGGGAGAAATAATGCACAGAAATGTTTTTAATTTTCATACTGTTTATTTTGATCCCTTCTTGGAAAAGTGATGAATACTAACATACACACACACACACACAACACACTCACACACACACACACACACACGGGTGTATGTATGGAAAATGAGATGACCATGTAGCTAATATAATATAGGGATTATATTTTAAGGTATTGGTTGGACTAGATGCCTTCTGGAGCTTCTTCCAACTATGAAATTCTATGATTTTGTGTTTTGACAAAGAGCCATATATGTTGCCTATACACATATTTCATTTTTGCTTATCAATATACCTATTGTTCCCACTCCAGTGCCCCTCCCGGCTAGTGGAATGTAAGTGTCTTGAGGACACTGACTTTTATTTTTATCATTTCATTCCCAGTGACAGGGAGGCTTACTTTAGTCATAGTTTGCATTTGAGGTTTTCGTGGGATAGAGAGATGGCACTTATAACATAGTAGGTACTTAATATGTTGCTGCTGAATTTGAATGACATGAATTGATGTAATTAATTATTTCCATGAAAACATAACATAAAAGGAAATAATGTTACAGGGAACAGTTATTGCCATAGGAACCATGTTATAAATAGAGCACCGGCCATGTCATTTTAGAAGAGTTTTGTCATTATGGTTTGATTATAATTAATTGTAAACATTTATTAAATGTCTATGTCCAAAGGCTATAAGCTAGGTTCCAGATGTGCAAAGGGAAAAAAGTGTAATAGCCTTTGATTTCTTTTTTTTTTTTTTAGTTAATTGCATGGTTGAGGGGGGAGGCAAGAGCAAAAATATATACACAATTAATTATATATTTAATAATTTGAAGAGAAGAAGAGGAATAGTAACAGTGATGGGCAATAAGGAAAAGTTTTGTGAAGGAAGGATTCTAGGCAGGCTAACTCAATACAGCAAGCATTTATCTAGCACCTACTATTTGTGGAACACTGAGCGAGGCACTGGAATAAAATGAACAAATGATTTCCTGCCCTCAAGGAATTCAGAGTCTACAATTTGGGGTAAAGGAATGAATCTCAGGTATAGAGGAAAAAATGTACAAAGGCATGGAGATGGGAGGTGGAATATAAGTTAAAGGCACAATTAGTGGGTCAATGTACCTTTAACAATGAGCATGAAATATAAATAAATCTGAAAAGGTAGATGGAGGCTAGGTTGGGCAGAGTTTTCAAAACTCAGCTGAGGAGTAAGCATTTTATCCTAGAGGCAACAAGAGTCCAATGTTTGATAAAAGGGTTAACCTGGTCCGATTTATGTATACTTAAGATTAATTCAATGGCAGTAGGGAGGAGAGATTAGAAGGAGGAGAGGCAGAAAGGGAAATCAATTTTAGAGTCTGTTGTCATAATCTAATTGAAACATAATGAGAGCTGAAATTAGGGTCCTGCCCATGTGAGCGAGGAGAAGGGGACGAATATGAAGTGTTTTAGGAGCTGACTCGGTAAGTTTTAGAAACCGCTTGGACACAGGGTTGAGGAAGAAGGAAAAGTCATAGGTCACTTTGAAGCTCTGAACTTCGATTGACTGGAAGGGTAGCTGTACCCTTCACAGAAGTAGAAAAGACTAGAGGAGATTGGGTTTATGGGGGAAGACAGGGAGGCTTACTTTAGTCATAGTTTGCATTTGAGGTTTTCGTGGGATAGAGAGATGGCACTTAGAAATGGGAAGCTGGAGTTCAGGAGAGAGGTTAAGGCTAGATGTGCAGAACTGGGAATTTGTACTGAAATGTTCATTTGGAAGAAGGATGCCTTTAAGGGGTCGAATGAGTTCCATTTTGAACATTAAAGGAACCCAAGTTATTAAAAAAATTACAAAATGACTTTTGTAGAGGCAACATTAGAGGCCTCATGTCCATGTATCTCACCATGCCCGCTTGATGTTATAGGAATCTTTATGGCTGTTTCTACCTAGCACTTTTCACCTGTAGCACCTCTCATTATTGTTTTCTTTCTTTTTTTCTCTAGCCCCCCTTGTGGACCTCACCCCAAGTCACAGTGGGTCAGCAATGCTGATGCTACTTTCTGTGGTGTTTGTAGGCCTGGCGGTGTTTGTTATCTACAAGTTCAAAAGGTGCGTGGCTCTCCCTCTGCCCTCTTCATCCCCCAGCTGCCAACATCATCTTCCTTGCCCCAGGTTAAAAAGCGTGATGTAGCAGTGACATTTGGCCTGCGTGCACAGCAATTGACAGTTTTTGTTAATGTTTTAGGAAGATCCCGGGCCTTAATGTTTATGCCCAGATGCAGGATGAGAAAGACCAAGAACTGCTCAGTCCAGTCAGTCACAGTGAAAACAGGCCCAGTATCACTCAGGCTGAGCTGAGGAGCCCTGGCCAATTTGTAGATGAGAAGTTGGACCCACAGCCCATAGGTAAATAATTTCCAGTGGCCAATAGCTGGTCAGTCTGGATAGTAATTGGCTAAATCTCTTCTACTCCTTTTCCCAGCTTAAGAGCCCTGTCTTCTGCTCTGTTAATTAACATCCTTGGTAGGAACTAAGCTAAGCTATCAGTTTACTTTCCCTCACTTTGTTTTTACCTTGACAGAAAGTAAAATAATAACATGAGGCCTTCCTATCTCTGTTCAATAATTTTTCTCCTTAGTTGTCTCCTGTCTTTCATAAAACTGCCCTGGGACCTTCACTAACACATATGGTTGCTGATATTTATGTGAATGACAGAAAAAGTATCTGTTCTGAGAAAACAAGGGGTAATGGGTGGCATGGTAGAGGGGTTAGAGTGGGATGTTTCCAGTAATGGTAAGTATGGACAAATAGAGGCTGCATCAAACCAAGTGGGAGATATAACACAGAGGAGAGTTATCTCTGACCAATGGCAAAGGGGGAACTGCTCCTCCTAAAGGTGGGGGGTCGTGGTGGGGATGTAGTTGTGGGGACTTTCAGGTTGGTTTTCCCCAAGTAGATACTACGTCAAAAATCTAGCAGTAATCTAGAAAGGATTTATGGGGGATGAGGGATGCAAAGCATCCTGGGGGTTGTTATGGGAAAGGAGCAATCAAACATTCTATACTGTATCTTCAGGGAGTAAATTTCACTTAAAGAAAAAGAATTGGGTGGTGGAGGGAGATGCTATTGCAGAGCGGAATGCCAAGTGCCTGCTTTGTTTCCTTCTCACCCTGCAAATAGAAACTAAGGTACACTGTCAAATGTATTTAAAAGAGGGCTTCCCCTTTACCTGCAGAGTTGCTGATTTCAGCGATGTTGTGCTAAAGAATCAGAGAGCTAGAGAGAGATAACGCTAAAAGCTCTTTATACCGAGCTCCCCACCCTGCTTTCCCCCTAGGAAACTGAACAATAAATAGATCCATATTTTGGATGGTAACTTTCTCCCTGTGGTTCCTCCCGTCTGCTATCACTGGGAGCTGGAGCTGTGCTCTCATCTCAGCCTCATGCTACAGATTTTGGCTGATGCCTTTTATACATTATAATCCATGCTTCACTCTAACTTGATAATATCAAGTCGCCTGGAAGCCCCTTACATATGACTTTCAATATGTTACTGGAAAAAATGAGTAGTTAAATGAAAACATAACCCTTTCTTTAAATGGATATGGGAGAGGTCTGTAGATGCATTAAGGGAAAATTTCAACATAATAACTCTAACAGTATTGTAGGTAATAATAACAACTGCAGTCACATCTGGTGTCCAATTTTCTCAATGCATTTTCCTCTATTTGGGGAGACAGGGTGATAAATGTGTAATTGCGTTGGCTAAAAAAAAAAAAAAAAAGCTTTACTGTCTAGTCCAGAGCAGTATTCACCCTGTCTAGTCACTTTTAAAGCTTCTAAGTGAATTTTTCTTGGATCATTTGATTCTCAATCCTATTTCCAGAGGTGGGAAGCCCAGTTACTGTTTACCTTATTAGAGCAGCCATCCCTCCTTCTCCGGGAACATCGCTCAGCAGATTGCAAAGTTTTTGACACCTTTTCATTTCAAATGTCATTAAATGAGTAAGTGTTACACATTTTCTCTTAGGAGAGTAGCTTTACCCTCCCCTCCCTCCCCTTCTGCTCAACCTGGTGAATCATCTCTCCGATTGAAAAGAGCAAGACATACCACTCCACCTTCTACGCCAAAGCGGGGACCTTCCGGGGCACACTTTACAATTTAAAGAAAAAACCCCAAAGGCGGAGACCTGCTGATCGGGAAAGAATTTCGCTCTTGTCGAGTGCATCATCGTTTCCTGTCCACTAACTCTATTTTTTTCCCCTTTGTTGTTCTGTTTCCTATTTTGCCAGGAAGTATTTCCATAGTTGCTGAAAATCAAAGCACAAAAGAAATCCCTACCTATGTAAATGTTTGAATGGAGGACGCCAGTAAAAAAAAACAAAAACAAAAACAAAAAAACAAACAAAAAAAACAAACAAAAACACATTAAAAACACTCACTGCATCGGGACTTTTTAATTCTTCAGACACAGACAACAAGGGTTTTTAGCTTTAAACCTGTGCATGTGGACATGATCCTGAGAACACGTTCGGAGGGGCGGTGTACAGGTGCTCTATTTTAATGGAAAACGCTCCCCTCTTCCCTTCTTCTCTCTCTTTTTTTCCGATCCGTCGTGTTTGTAGGAGATTCGTAACAAATAGAGACCAAGGAAATCTGCATGTATTTTTTTTTGGAAGTATTCTTGGCTCTAGATTTAACAGGAATTTTAGCACTGAAGCCTACTGGGTTGGGTTAGCCACTCTAGGCAATTTCATAAGACACAAAGGAGATGCCATACAGGTGTTTTGAAACCCTGGGCTCTTTCTCTGTTAATGTCCTTCATTTCTGTTTTCCTGTTTGATTTTCCTTCTGCCCCTCCACTGGACAGCAGTGGCATTTCATGCTCTGTGACTCCAGAGGGAAAGGGGGCAATTGGTGCAGATAATGGGAAACATCTGGCTGGGAAGAGTGAGGCAGGGAGATAAATTGAAAATGGGTATTTCTTTCCCATCCATCTATTTCTAGTTGTTTCAACATCCACGTGGAAAGGACCCACCCACTTCCCTCTTCTTGTAGCCCCTCATGTCATGGGTAGGATACAAGACCTCCATTTTACCACCAATTTGACCTTCCATTCATTAATTTTTATGTCTGAACCAATCCATTTTTCCTATGTCCCCACTACCATCTTTATTTAACCCTCTCACCCCCTAGTGGACCAAGGCATCAGCTGCCTCGCCCTTTTATTTTTTTCAACCTTACTGTTAGCTGTCCCCTCCTCCTCCTATTTCTGAATATGAACTCCACCATACCTTTTTGTATTATCTGGTGGACATTCAATTTAGATTCTATCCCACTGAAATCCCATTTTCACTAAAGCCTGTTACAAATTTCTCTCTCTGTTAGAGTTGCCAATGAATTGGGAGGTAGCCTGGATCAGCTGAAAGAACATTGAGTTGGGTGTCAAAAGATCTTGATTCTACTCTTGTCTTTGCCACTTACTATGACCTTGAGCAGTTACTTCCTCGGTATGAGTCCTATAAATTGATATGAGTTCTCTATAAATTGATTGTTTTGGATTCAATGGACTCTAAACCCCTCAGTGAAGAGTCTACAACTAGCCTGGCTCCTATTACAAGAAGAGGGATCTAGTTCCATTCATTGTACCTTCTGTCCTAGAACCCCCAACCTCAAGCTACTTTTAAAATTTTCAGTAGGTTCCACAAAAAATATTTCATATGTGAGAGATTGCTATTCAAGTCAGCTTGAGACTGGTTCATATACTTTGGAGAAGGGATTGAGAAGAGTTATTTATGCCTAACTAAAACCCATGTGGTCAAACCAGTGCCCATTCATAGTGGTAATTCACTTGGAAATGTTATATTTCTCTTATTATATGTTGGATCCCCTCCCCTCTGCTCTGCCCACACAGACATATTACTTTATGTTGACAGTTACTCTGAAGAGGGAAAACAATAATTATGTCGTAAGCCAATCCTTTCTCATTGTAGACTGGCAATGTGCATGTAACTTTAAGCTGGCTTAAACTCTTAAAGGGTTGTCAGCACAATACTTAAAGGAAACCCATTTTAGAAACTATGTAGTTCTAAAAGAAATAAATCAAGGTTTGTTAGATAGCAAAGATGATATTTTTGGCTATTTTGATGGTCCTGGTAGTGACACAAACACATACACACACATATCCATGAATATTCTGTTTTCAATATAAGGGGGAAAAAAGAAAAGGATATAAAGTAGGCAGAACACAGCAAAGCAAGTCAATTTAAAAAAAAATAAAGCACGATAACAGCACTCAAATTATTCCAAGATCTTCTCTGGTGTGGACCAGAAAAACCACAGAAGAAGGAGTAAATAAATTGTAAAGTAGAGGAAGTTTAGGAAAAAACCCCAAGGACTCGGAAGTATGGAATGTCCAGAATTCAACCTCAATAGTAGGATAGCACAATCCCATCTTTCTATTCTAGAGGTTAACCTCATTACTCACCTGGGGCCTTGACAGAGAATATGATGGTTTCTGGGTAATATTCATGGTATGCTGAGTTCAATACCCATCATTGGACCAGCACTGGTGGAGACTGTGTATGTCTCCTTTTGCCTCAGTTCTAGAGGAATGGTTCTTTGGGAGCTTTCCAAAGCTTTGCCAACAGTCTGTTTTGTGCTTGGGAATCTAGATTTAAACTTAGAGGCTGGATGCCTTTGGTAGTTACCACTTTGGTGCTCCCATCCCATAAGAGACATAATTGACCTATTCCCTTAAAGGTTTCTATTTGAATCTGGAAGATGGAATGATTGGAAAACAGCAGTGTAATCTTAGTAACAACATAGGAAAGTCTTAGGTGTATAGTTCCAATGTCATTAAATGGAGAAAAAGAATCATTTTCTTAACCTAGTGTTAGAATTAGGGGTGGACATTAAGTAATAGTCGTTATGGAGACTGATCACTGATGACCACTTTGAAAAAATAGCAGTTCTTGTTATCAGAGAATGAGGTAACAGGGGAGGGTGGAAAGAGAGTTGGATTGTAGGAGTTGAGATCTAGACCTTAGTCCTGGTTTTGCCAGGACTAGTATACAACTAGTATAGCTAGGTGTATAACTAGTTATACAACCTTAGAGAAATCATTGTCCCTCTCTGTCTGGGCTGCATTTTTCTCATTTTTAAAATGAGAAGATTGGACTTGATCTCTAATATTCTATTGCTTGATATTCTGTTCTAACAAGATCCACTTCTCACCAACACCATTCCCACCAACCTCGAATCTCCCATTCTCTTGAAGATTACCCCCAAGATCCAGGCACTAGGCCAAAGAGTTGTGGGAAGAATTAGTTCTCTCCCCTGTGGGCTCAGTTATGCCTTCCAGAGGAGGCATCCAGCAGGAACAGGGATTAAGAGGGAGCCAAGTGCCTATCCCTATTTGTCAGTAACAGAGAGGGAACTGCAGTAGGATCATGGTTGGTTTGAGGCATGATTGATTGGTGAAAACACCAAGGAGCCATTATAAGAAACAGGCAAGAGGGGAGAACCTAGAGTCAGGTCTGCTTTCAGGCCTTTCTTTATGCCCTGGAGGAAAAATGTGCAAACCTCCCCCTCAACAAAGGGCCAGTAGCTTCCTTGCCTGGTTGCTAATTAGACTCACCCCTCCAAAACGCAGAGGTTGGCTTTGCTTTTTTTCAGGAGTTCCAAACAGCAACTTCCAGAGCAATGGGATGCTTGACAGCTGTTCTGTGTTTTCCAGAATTCCAACTGAGAATTGAAATCCCTCATTAGCCAACTTATTTTTATAGGAAGCCAATTAAAAAATGAAAGTTTTCTTATCGTATTGGAACTACTTCTAATTTTAAAATGACTTTTTTGATGTATTTTTTTGGTTAAATAAGATGTAGTGTAATGTATAATTGCTATTGTTTATTGCTTTTACAATCATATTTATTAAACAGATAATGTCTCTAAAGTTGCTGCCTCCGTGTCTCTGTCCCTTCGTTCAAAGCTCCTCTTGCGGCTATTCCCTTTACATGTAGGGATAATATGGAAGGGTCTCACTCCGTCTGTAGGGGAAAGCCTACTGAGTAACACAGGTCCTCCATTCTTACTATGAAGTCCAATCGTACTCTTCATACTAAAATTAAACCTGTATCTTCAACTGGGTGTGCCGGGTATCCTTTGCTTTCCTAAGTTATTCCATTTTAATTAAGAATCTACACTGTGCTAAGAGAAATAAGGATTTTTTTGTTAATGGTAGAAAGCAGATAGGATGAGTAAGACGGGGATTAAAAAACAAAACAAAACTATCCTTTCTACCTGCGCTGACAGAATTGTACCTAAGGTGGGAGGATAGGACTTTGCCTCAGAGTGAATAATTTAGAGTGCCAACAGCACCGTTCTAGGGGCAGTTTCTCCTATGCCACCCCCAATAGCAGCAGTCTCCTAGGATGCTTCTTCTTCTTTTACCTCTTCTTTTCTTCCTCCTCTGCTCCTCCTGCTTCTTCTTCTCCTCCTCTCCCTCTTCCTCCTCCTTCTCTCTCTCTTCCTCCCCATTCTCTTCTTCTTCTTCCATTTCTTCCAGCTATCCAATAGTGTTGTAGGAAGCTGTAGGCTGGGAAAGCCTACTCTTCAGCTTCCTACAGGTATAGCTGTGTCTCTGGATATTAGGAATTATTACCTGGGAGTGTGGGGGTGTCAAAGTTTTACCCTCAGGAAATGTATCCAAAATCCTTTCCAATGTATGATTGAAGAATTTCACCGAGATAACATCATGCGTCAAGGAATTCAACTGCAAAAGCTAGATTCAAGTTGGGAGAAAATAAGGTAAGTCTGACCACATATCCTTTGAGTTTTATGATCCTGTCTTTAGCAATGGCAACTCAACTCAGCAGATCTTCCAGGTACTAGTATAATTCAGTAAACATTAAGCACCTAATTGGTCAGTACACTAGAACACATACTAGGTCTCTGATTTCATGGACTTTATACTTTAGTAAGGGTATGTGACAGGAAATTTAAGTAATTTTAATTCAGAATAGCCTATCCGTGAATTAGAGATGTCGAATGTTTTCTTTGGAGGTTTAAGGGAGAAAATGTATATCTAGGTCAAGAACTTATGAACCCTAATTTTCTATAGACCTTTTCCAGGTCCACCTGAGTTAAAGTGACATCTCAATTGAAAAGTGCTTCTCTGTTTTAAAGTATTACAAGACTACGAGTTATTTCTTTTTTCTTCAGTTAATAATTATAACAGCTAGTATTTATATGGCATTTTGAGCTCTGCAAAGATCTTGACAAATATTATTTCATTTGATCCTCATAATAGCCCTGGGAGATAGGTATTTTTATTATCCCCATTTTACAGATCAGAAAACTGAGGCAGTCAGAGGTGAAGTGACTTGCCCAGAGTCACATAGCTAGTATCTTTAGTAGTATTTCAACTCTGGTCTTTCTGACTCCAGGTTTAGGGTTCTATCTTTTGCTTCAAGTGATATTCTTTGAGGATTCATTTCTTTGAAGTTCTATATATGTACTGTTGATAATGGCTATGGCATTTCCCACTGTGATGAATGAAAAACCCAAGAGACAGAGTTTCTAGGTAATAAAAAATCAATTTTAGCTAGCTAATAATCAATAAATTGATGGTCAGTGTTTTCTATCAGTAACCAAAGACAAAACTATGGAGAGGTTGAAAACTTTTACTTTTGGAAAAGTTAACCCCTGACAGGTTAAAAATCAGCCATGATTAGTGGACATCTAATGAGGAGGTGGGCTAAGAATCTTCAGTTCCTCCTGTTGAGAATGTGGTTTGATCATGACACTAAGCCATCTACAGCAATCTGGAGAGGGGAATCCATCTCTACTCAGATTCATCTAGTTGGTTTGTTTTGTTTTACTTCATGAGCCAGATCACCTCAAATTCTAATGGAAGGCTACAAAGTCAGTATTGTTCTCTTTAGTGCAAGAACTTAGCCAGACTGGATTCTGTTTGCACTCCCCCCCACATCCTGGTTGGGTGGGGTCTGGTCCAAGATTGAGGAGCATGTTTCCTGAGGACTGGGGGTAATCTCATCAATCACCCATGTCCTTCAGAGACTGAGTAACTGACCTACAGAGAAAGTCTGGGTTCTAAATGAGGAAATGAAAAAGCCTTGGTTTTCATATAATAATTGGTTGTTCATATTAATAGTAAAATAATAATTCCTTTTACCACCGAGGAAATAGAATGTACCCCTCAATTTCTTTCCTATACCATGTTGTCCAGATCACTTCCTATAATTCTAATGTAGGGAACAGGTTAACTTAATGGAAAAAGCATTGGTGACTGAAGACCTGGAAATGAAACCATGCCAAGAGCATTATAGATTTAGTGCAGGAAGGTCATCTAGTCAACCTCGTTTTATAGCTGCAGAAAGTGAGACCTAAGTGGGGAGATAATTTGCCAAAGGATACACAGCCACTAAGTGACAGACCTGGGCTTCAAACCTCAGAACTCTGGCTCCAAATATGTACTTAGTATAGTCACTTCATCTCTAGCCACTTAGATTGCGTCTTGAATACTTAGTTTTTGTCATCTGCATAAGGAGGAAGATATAATGCTACCTCCTTACTAATAGTGAGGATGAAATCAAAGGGTCCACATCAAATTGCTTTGTAACAAAAGAGAATTTCATACATCTAGTATTCATTATGTTACAGGATATTGTCTTTATCTTCATTTGCTAGAAATGGGAAGAGCCCTGGGATTAGCATGAGGAGATGTGCCTTTACTTCCTCTCCAATTATTTCCTGTGTGACCTTGGGCAAATCACTTCTGTTTTTTAAACTGTAGCTTCCTCAGGAAAATAGGGGGTTGAACTAAACAGCCTTCAAGGCTTCCCTTCTAAGCTCTAACACTATTATTCAACCTAAATTATTACTATTACAAATATTATTATGATTACTGCTACTACTACTAGTAGTACTATTACTGCCATCATCATTATTATTACTTCAAAAAAAGAGTGCGGGGCAAGTGAAATGTCTAAACTTTGGGCCCAAAGACTGGTTAAAAATTTGCCAAAGGTTCTTAAATCCAAACCTTCTCTCACCTTGCATGCCCCTTTAATGACACTTATTGTTTATAGTCATTGGAATGCTACAGTTTTGCTCTTTTTTTTTTAAGCTGCAGCTTAAATGGAAGTATTTTCAGAACTTTGTTTAGGCACTAATTTGATTCAAGATAAATATAGGCTGGAAAAAAAAAGAATGCTTGTGAAAACTGCGGTTTGTCTTTTATATTTTCAAGTCTATTTTCTAAAGCCAGGTAGGGCTAGATCAGCCATCACTCAGATTACTTTTATTATCTAGAACAACATATATACGAACAAACATGCATCCACTTTAGAGGTGGCTAGGTGGTACAATTGATAGAGCACTGTACTTGGAATAAGAAATATCTGAATTTGAATCCTGCTTCAGACACTTATTATCTGTGTGATTATGGGAAAAAATGACATAACCATCTCAACCTCACTTTCCCCTACTGTAAAATGGGGCTAATAATAGCAACTACCTGATAGGATGTTATGAGGATCAAATGTGCTAACTATGTAAAGTGCTTTGGAAACCTTAGAGTGCTACAGAAGTGCTAGTTTTTATTATTATTATATACACATTCATATGTTAGTTTCAGAGCCAGGAACACTAGGGTCAATTTCATGTCCTCCTTCTGACACACATTGATTGTATAATGCTGGGCAGGTCTTTTCACTTATTAGTGCCCCAGATAACTTTATAAGACTATAAATGAGACAGAAAATTCCCAATCTGCATTGGTAAAGGAAGTTTACATCACTAATTATTTCCTATACTAATGAAATCACAAATCTGATAAAAAATATCTTCATGTATATAAATATATATGCATACACATGAGTAGTTAGGTGGCACAATGGATAGAGTGCCAAGCCTGGAGTCAAGAAGACTTATCCTTGTAAGTTCAAATCCTGCCTCAGACACTCACTAGCTGTGTGACCCTGAGCAAGTCACTTAACCCTTTTTGGCTCAGTTTCCTCATCTGGAAAATGAATTGGAGGAGGAAATGGCAGACTACTTCAGTAGCTTTGCCAAGAAAACCCCGAATGTCATCACAAAGAGTCAGATACAATTGAAAAAAATGAAACTAAAAACAAACATAAGCATTTGTGTGCATGTATTGTGCTCATATATATATTTAAATATATTTACATACCCATATGTTTATATACATTTGAGTATATTCATTTAAAATTAGGGAAGTAGACTAGCCGGTCTACTGAGTTCCCCTTTAACTTTAGATCTATGACACTAGATGATATACCAAAGTATAGCGGGTAGAGAATTGACTTAAGATCCAGGAAGACCTAGGTTGAAGTCTCAACTCTGGCATATTCTGACTGTGTGACCTTGGGCAAGTAGTTGAACCTCTCAATCCTTTGTTCAGCTTTCTAAGGTGATAAGGCTACAACTTGCAGATGAAAAGCTGGCCTGCATTGTTTGAAGGAACTTCCTCCATTGAGAGTTCCCATATCAATGAAATCTCAGGTTTTAACCTCTGTTCCCATTCATGTGCACATATACAAATGTGTATATACTTTATATATATATATATATATATATACACACATATATACTTATACATATATGTATGTATATGTGTATACACATATGCATATATG
This sequence comes from Bettongia penicillata ogilbyi, assembly GCA_023548195.1. NCBI lineage: Eukaryota > Metazoa > Chordata > Mammalia > Diprotodontia > Potoroidae > Bettongia > Bettongia penicillata. Next base: position 1,071,343 of record JAJHZJ010000091.1, read on the forward strand.
CATGTGTATACACACACATGCACATATATATATATGTGTATATGTATATGTATATGCATCAGCAGCTGAGTAGAACAGTAGATAGAGAGTTAGACCCAGAGTCAGCTATACCTGAGTTCATATATGGCCTCAGATGCTTACTGTGTAGCACTGGACAAGTCACTTCGTCTCTGCCTCAGTTTCTTCAACTATTAAATGTAGATCATAATAGCATCTCTCTGCCCAGTGTTGTGTGGATCGAATAAGATGTTGGGTGCTATTTGTGAAGCTCTTAGCACAGAGTTGGGCTTATAATAGGCACTATATAAATGATAGCTGTTATTATGTATAATATATGTACATATGTATATATGCACATATATGTGTGTGTATGTATATGTACAGACCTAAATAATGAAAAGATGTTTGAGTTAGGGTGATAATATCTTTAGCACTTTGCCGAGCCTATGATCATAGATTTAGAGTTGGAAGGGACCTCAGAAGCCATCTAGCTCCTCTGCCTCATTTTAGAGGGGCTGATTGAGGAAACCAAGTTCTAGGAAGGTTATATGATTTGCAAAGTGTCACAATTACAGAGGATTTAAGAAATGACATGTGAACCCAAGTCCTTGGCTTCCACATCTCGTGCTCTTTCTGCCGCACCATACTACCTGATGAAAAGGAAGTGTGCTTTCACATATATACAAAGATATGTGTAATTTGCCCAAATGACAATGTGCTATCACTGCAAAATCAGAACTCTGAGTTCAAGGATCACATTTTACAGCTTGCAGCTTATGTAACCATGAGTTATCCCTCAAATAAGCTGAGACTCAGAGAGGTTGGTTACCTGTGAAAAAAAGGGGGTTTTGGAGAAGACAAAATCAAGTTATGAATTATTTTATAGACAATAGAACACTTCTTAAATATCAACCAGAATTACGAATGAACGAAAAAGCTTTCTTGCTATGTGCATATACTGGGGAAAGAAATAGAAGTCAGATAGTTCCTGCTTTCAGGTAGCTCACACTCTAATGGGGAAGAGGACACACATATAAAAACTTTTGGCCACATCATATGGAAATTTCTGCATTCCTTGGGGTGCCAAGGCAAACCAGATGCTAATGCAACCTCTTTATTGTCATTTCTACTGATAAAGCATGTCAGTTTCATTTATTGAACAATTTGACAGTGCCAAGGATTTTGATGGCAAGAAATTTCTGGGTCTTCAGTAGCTAATTATATAAATATCATTATAATTATGTCCATGTGTATATATGGAAATATGCACAGAGTAATATATCCACTTATCTATGTATTGTACCTCTAAGCTCTAAGTCTAGGCAAGGCCAGGAATTTTATATGCCATGGGCTTGCTGTAAGGGTTTTACATGGTCCAGGGGTGGGGAACTTATGGCCTCGAGGCCTTGTGTGGCCCCCTAGGTCCTCAAGTGTGGCCCTTTGACTGAATCTAATCACAGAACAAATTCTCTTAATAAAAGAATATGCTGTGTAAAATTTCAACTCAGTCAAAAGGCCATACCCGAGATCCTAGAAGGTCTCATGTGACCTCGAGGTGCAGGTTCCTCACCCCCAGTTTAGTGTGATGTCTCCCAAGCCAGGAAGCCAGAAGAGGCCACAACTGAAATGTTCTGGCTGAGGGAGGAGCCAAAAGCATTCGGTCATTTGTGGAGGACCCGTGGTCCTTGCTGGAGTGCTGAAATATAGGCGTAGGAGGTAGTTAGTGTTGGTTTTAAAAGTAAAGTTATTACCAGGGTCACCAGTGTTAAAGGAGTAAATGAGAAGATATGGTCTGGGCCAGGGAAAAGGGTTTACTACCAGGAAAATGAAAGCTGTTCACACACAGTCCATAAGAGTTTACCAAGTTCTATTTTCTGCTGGCTTCGGGTCTTTTTCCTGTTAATTTCCTCACTCCATCCTCTCAGCTTCTGACCTGGGATTCCAGCTCCCATCCTAATGACCTGGACTCCTGACTGATGAGGGTTCTCCATATTTAGCAGGACTCAACTTCAGGAATCTGAATTCTGTAATATGTATAATTCATATAATTATGATATAACTATCCCTCATCTAGCTCAGTACAGAAATCAAATCCAAACTGCCATTTCTGGAAAGTGTCTCCACTCACCAAACCCCCCCACACTGACCACTGCATTTTCTTCCCCTTGTATCCCCAGTGCCTGGCACATAGTAAACTGGGGGTAATACTCCTTACCTCAGAGGGCTGTTGAAAGAATCAATGAGATAATATGTGTAAAGCATTTTGTGAACCTCAAAATACCATATAATGCTATAAAATCCTATATAATGGTATTATTATTACTGGGGCAGCTGGGCGGTACAGTGGATAGAGCACTGGGCTTGGAATCCAGAGGGTTCATCTTCGTAAGTTCAAATCTGGCCTTAGACTCTTACTAGCTATTTGATTCTGGGAAGATCACTTCACCCTGTTAAGTGCCTTCCTCACTTTCCTCATCTGTAAAATGAGCTGGAGAAAGAAATTGTGAACCACTCCAGTATCTTTACCAAGAAAACCCCAAATGGGGTCACGAAGAGGCATACGCAACTGAAAAAACAATGCAGTTATTATTATCATATGTCTCCACTTGCCATACCATTGATCATCATTCCTGTATATATACTAGCTTCCCCTTTTAGAATATGAGTTCCTTGATAGCTGGACAACTACACTGTCCAGGGATTAGATTCCTGGACCTAGACTGAGGATGAACTGAGTTTAAATACAGTCTCAGACACCTGCTTAGCTGTGTGATCTTGGGCAAGAGACTTCACCTCCATCAAACTAACTTTCCTTCTCTTTAAAATTTGGATAATATTACCTACCTCCCAGTCTTGTTGTGGGAATCAAATGAGATAATATTTAAAAAGTAATTTGCGAACTTTAGAGTACTGTATAGATGCTAGCTATCGTTTATTATTAATTATACATTTAACAAGTAGTTTTTCATTTAGTCTTTGTGTGTGTGTGTAGATGCACATATGTTTTATGAGGTTTTTTTATACCTGCCAATGGAGCCATTCATGCCTTTCCAGAATGAGCTTTTAGCCTGGCCCTCCCCGCCCCACCCCCAACACTGCCAGTAACATTATACTTGGAGGCAACTACTTTCTTTTAGGTGGTACTGATACCTTGATGATTAAACTTCCTTCATTCTTAAATACCTGAAACAGCCTGAAACCCTGCGAGTAAGTAGAAAGTCTTAAAATTGTGAAGAAAATGGCTCCTCTAAATCTCATGCACATGGTCAGGAGTAGCTTGGGGTTGTCCTTATCTGGAATTAAGCGATAAGATGGTCCATTAAAAGCAGAAAGAAAAGTCTGATGCCAATGAGTCGTTGTAGCGGCCAATATACATAAACACTTGAAAATAACTTAAGAAGTGTGACCATCTGAGACTATTTTGAAAGTGTGCTGGATTTTTAGCGGGAGGGTCTGGGTTCAAATTCTGTCTCTTCTATTTAAATCTCCATGACCTTGGACAAGTCATTTTTCCTAAGCTTAAGGTTTCCTAATCTCTAGACCAAGGATAAGGATATTTTACTATCCACCTAACAAGATTGTTATGGAGAAAACTCTGCTCAACAAAACTTAACGCATAATGTAAAGGTCAGCTACTGTTACTGTTATTATTATGTAAGGTTGCAAAAATAGCCCCAAATCCCATGTTAGACTTTCAAAGCATCACTTTATTCTACCACAAAGCAGCAAGAGTTCCCTGAACCATGAAACAGAGTCACCAAAAAAAGCTTAACTTAGGCTATATTTAGTAAACTTTAGTGATCTATTCCACAAAGGTTACAGCAAATGAAAAATAAAAGCTGTTAAGTTGCATTTAATTGTCTGAGGCAGCTAGTTGGCCTAGCATATAGATCCCTAGACCTAGAATCAGGAAGACCAGGAGTTCATATCCAGCTTCAGAAACTTACTAGCTGTGTGATCCTGGGCAAGTCATTTCACCTCTATCTGCCAATGTTTCCTTATCTATAAGATAAGGATAACAGTAATACTTTCCTGCTCTGAAAGTTGTTTTGAAGTTCAAATGATCTGATATTTATAAGGCTCTTTGCAAACCTTAGAGCACCATATAAGTTCTAGTTTTATTATTTTTTCACCAGTGTTCATTAGGTGTATTGGTGTATGGTTTTTTCTGTTTTGACTCACTGGTTTAGATATCAAGATGGTATGTGTATTGTAGAAGGATTGGACCGAACCCCTTCTTATCCAATTTCTGCCAAAAGTTTGTGTAATATCAGAACTAATTGTTCTTTGAATTTGATACAATTGAGCTGAAAATCTGTCTGATCCTAGTAGCTTTTCCTGCTCTCTGGGAGCTCATTTATGACTCATTTAATCTTCAAGAATAAATTTTAAATAAAATGTTTTCAAAGAGCTACAGCATCAAAATCCAAATGATGATATATTATAGCCAAGTTGGATTTATACCAGGAATTTAGTGTTCTTTCAATTTTAGGAAAATATCAATATCATAGATCATATTAACCAAACAATAAAAGCTATATGATTATATCAATAAAAGCTATTAAAAGGTTTTTAGGGTTTACTTCAGTTACATAAAAAAAGTTAAATTATCTGGGCCACTTCCTTCTCCACAATGTTGTACTGAAGCGTTGCTATCTGTGCTCATATAGGGGCTTTAAGAAGTCCTGGTTGACTATGTCTTGAATAACTCTGGTCAGAGGGAGGAGGGAAGTGGTTTGAAAGCAGAATATTTGAAAATGTGTATTTAAAGCTTAGTAGAGTTTCTCAATACAAGCATATACAGTGTATCCTCCCCCCACTATCTGGCTCCTGTCTCTCACAATTTACTAAAAATGACCATGATAGAGGACAAGGCTAACGGTGTCCTCTGGAGGGCAGGCGTGAAGTCCATATCAGCAGTGAGAAGGAAATTCTGCATTTCGTTTCGATCATGGTTCAATCCCTAAATTAACGCAATCTAAAAACAAAACACACACGCACAAACCATGTAGGAAAATTAGGATGACCCTGTATATGATAGGTCTTCATATCTAGATCTATTATTTACACATGAATGAGAATCAATAACAAGAATGAATTTTCATTTTCTAGCAGTGTTATTTACCTTGAATGTGTGCATTACCACAGAGTCTCATTACCAGGTCTGAAAGTGACGCATTCCTACTTTCCACATCTTGAAAGCATGCAGCAGTTTTTTTTCTTCTTGTTTCGGAAATAAAATAGCTTGGAGAAATGCTTCATTTCACCTTAGTTACTGGCTCACCCTTGTGTGAGGTGATATATTTCAGCTTTAATGCAGATGTTCTTAGCCTTTTCCATGGTATGGACCCCTCTGTGGATCTAGTAAAACTCACGGACCTCTTCTCAGAATCATGGTTTTAAAGGTGTAAGGAAAAATACCTAAGATTACAAAGGAAATCAGAAGTTAGCGAAAATAAATATGCATTTTTCCCATACAAATTTACAGGCCCCTTTAAATCTATCCTTGATGCTTTGGGGATGAAATTCTGCTTACCCAGTGTGAGGCTGCGGAATCAATATTTGAGAATTTGTAAAGTAATACTACAGGGTCTACAATGTTACAATAATAATTCACATTTACATAGCCCTCTAAGGACTGAATAATTCTTTATATACCATTGCCATGTGTGTAATACTCACATATTGCCATTTGTACTCACACATATATAATTTCTTTCAATAGCCCTGTGAAGTAGATCCTGTTATGATCCCCCAATTTACATGCAGTGAAATTGAGGCTCAGAGAGATTCCTGCAGGGGTGAGGAACCTATAGCCTCCAAGTCACATGCAGCCCTCTAGGTCCTCAAGTGTATCCCTTTGACTGAATCCAAACTTCATAGAACAAATCCCCTTAATAAAAGGATTTGTCCTGTAAAACTTGGACTCAGTCAAAAGGTTGCATCCAAGGACCTAGAAGGTCACATATGGCTTCCAGACCTCAAATTCACCAATCCTGGAAGGAAGAATAAGTGTCAGGGGCCAGGTTCAAATCCAAGTACTCCTGACTCCAGTTGCAGTGTTCTATTGACTACATTTTGAGGTGGTTAATAAGACTGAATAGTGTAGGACTTGGAGGCAAGAAGATTGGGATTATAGTAGCACTTCCCTCCCAGAGATATTATGGGGATCAAATGAGATTAGCCATATAGAGTTTTGTAACCTTGAAAGAGTATATAAAATGCTAGCTGGTAATAGTGGTAGCAGTAGTAATAGTAGTAGCAGTGGTGGTGGTGGTAGTAGTAGTTTTAGTAGTAGGAGCAGGAGTAGTAATAGTAGTGGTGGTGGTGGTGGTGGTGGTGGTGGTAGTAGTAGTAATTAGATAGGCATGGTAAAAATATTCAGCTTGGGAAGGCTGCCCCTATGGCCCTCTTTTGTGAGAAGACATGTTATAGATTGAGTGGCATTAGTCTTGCCAGAATAACCCTTCCCAGCTTTGACCCTACTCCCTCATCCATCCTACCATCTCCATATATCTACAACTTCCCTAAGGGATATCAATAGTAAAAAGAGATGGGCCTATATACTTATATGAAGTTATAGAAATGAACAACACCATCCTTGGATCTATGGGATGGAGACTAGGGGCTGGGAGGGGAACAAACTGATCCCCAGATTTCAAGAAAGCCCCTCTCGTGGCCGTTTCTGGGCCTGCATTTACAACCTTAGGTTTAACAGCACAGAGTCACCGGATTGTAGCCAGGCCGACAATGCTACCACTGCAAAGTTCATTGCACAGGATTTTATAAGGCACGTAAAGAAGGCAGATATAATTGTCCACATCTCTTGCCTTGGCCAAGTTTCTGTCTGGAAGTATGCCCAGAAAAGACAATTCTTCCTTCCAACACCACAGAGCTACCTACAGTCCTCAGTGGAGATGAGTAAGAAGGGTCTGTGTAGATTTGTGGGAGCAAACTTTTGGGGGACACATGGAGTATGGGAGGGGATAGAGATCCATTGATGAAACAATCCTCTTTATTGCTTCCTGGTTCCCCCCGCCCTTTATTTTAATTATTGCCCAAGTTGCAGATCTCTAGGGAAATCATTAGCATGATTTTGGAACTGCCCATGGAAAAGAGCTGGTAATGTGTCCAGCTAATCTGAAAGTGCCGGTAATTATTGATGTACTTTAAAAAAATCTGCAAGACAAATGAGGCAGACATTTGATCTTCCTGGCTTATTATACTCCATTGGTTGATGTACTTCTAGGCAAGTTGTAAATATCAATTCTTTCCCTTGGTTTCATATATTCTTATGACATAGAGAGATAATGGTGGATAGTGGAAAAAAAAAAAACTGGCCCAACTGTCACTTTCTCATTTTGAGACCTTGACCAAATCATTAGACCTTGGTGACATTTAAATTCTTCATCAGAAAAATGAGAATAATTCCTTCCTGACCTTCCTCACTGGAGATATGGTCCTGGATCAAATGTAATCAGGTACTTGGAGGCGCACTGTAAAACACCATGCAAGCAGAAGATATCAAAAATGGTTCAGGATGATCTACTAATGGGAAAGTCAGCAGCTGAGGTAGCTATCACTCTAGGAAAGTTCCATACAAAGTACTAGGGGGGGAAATCAATCTGGTAGACATATTCAGGCCTATAGTTCTATATTTCAAGGATGGAGAGAAGGCCCATTTGGGAAAAAATACATTGCTACTCGAAGCAGAAACCAAATCCTCCCTTAGCTATTCTTTTTGAGAGACACAAATAAAGATTTATTCCTTTTGACCTGACCTGACAAAGTACACAAGAAAGATGGACCGTTTAAGCTCTCTCAGTGGAGATAGCTGATATTTGCAACTGACTACAGTAAACAAGTGGTTATCCAAGGAGTCTTTTCCAAATACTGGCGCTAAGTAACCTAAAGCCTGCAGCTCCTACTGCCCAGAGGGCCCTCTGTATTCAAAGTTTACCCTTCAGAGGCTGGAGTCAGCAGTTATACAATAACAAATACCTGTGTCAAATTTTATACGGTATCCAACAATGAGTCAAACTTGAAAGGATCAATGTAAATTCTTAAAGGGGAGGTGGTCAGTAGGCTTCAAGAATACAAACCTCTCCATCAAACTAACCTTCACACTAATACCTCATGTTTCTGAGGATAGGAAGGTAGGAAACAGGGACTGTAGTTGTGCCAGCTGTGTAAACTTTCCTTTAACTCTTCTGGGTGCCCTTTGCCATTGGCACACTGATGATACCATCCTAAATTTACAAATAGAAGGGTTCCTAGAGGCACAAATTCAATCCCTTTAATTTATAATTTAGGAAAAGGAGGCTGAAAATGTTTAAGTGACTCACCCAAGGTCACATAGTGCATGTATGAGGAAGGATTTGTACTGACTCAGGTCCATGCCCAACATTCTATCGACTATGACATATGTCTACCAAAGAGGGGCCATAGCATTGTAAGAACTAAATTCTAGCTACTAAATAATTAGAGTATGGCTGACAGGGGATTCTATCCATAATCCTGTTGTTGTGAAGTCCTTTAACCCCTGATTGCCTAGACTGTATTAAATACAGATGGGAATGTAGAGATTTTGGATTTCTTTTGCTTGTGCTTTCCAGCAGAGACCAGTCAGTTCTGTGGCCCTGAGGGGACATGATTAATAAGAAGTATTGTTTTGGTAAAGTTTGAAGGATCATTTTTATGGAGTGATGTTTCTAGACAATTGGAGAGTAGCAGGCATATCAATGGAAGGGACTTTGGAAATCATCATGTAAGCCTTCCTTTTTACTAATAAGTAAACTGAGACCATAAGAAGTTTGAGTTCCCACAGATAAGTAACAGAAACAGGATTGAAAGCCAAATTTTCTGACTCTAAACTGAGTATTCTACCACTAGCACCCCCATTCTTCCTCACCCTCCTCCAGGCACAGCATAGTGAAAACATCAGGCTTAAAACTTGGAACTTTGTGGTTCAAATCCCATAATAGTAGCTATGTGATTGTAGGTAGGCCATTTAATCTGTCAGAGTTTCAATTTACAAAATGGTGCTAATAATACTTGTGCTCCCTCCTTCACAAGGTTGTGAGGAAAGTGCTTTGCAAACTTTAAAGCACTCCGTAACTCATATAACTATGCTTTATTATGAATGTGATTTAACATAATAGTTCTCATTGGTATAGCCCTTCATCATCTATAAAGTACTTCCCTCATGAGAAGTCTGCTATAGTGAACTGAGTGTTGGACTTGGTTATCTCGAAGATTTAGGTTCAAAGACCACCCCTGGGGCTTCTTAACTATCTGACCTCTGGAAAACCTGTATGAACAAAGGCAATTGACTTAACCTTTCTGTGCCTCAGTTTTCCCAGAGTGTTTAGTGACGATAATCCTCTTTCCTTCCTTGATGCATTCATTTACGTGCATGGCCATTAAAAAAATCTATGTTGCATTATATTTTTATTTGTTCATTAAACATTTCCCAAGTAGATTTTAATGTGGTTTGGCTGCACTCTTTCATTGTTTATTTTATTTTCATTTTTAATTTATTGAATAAAACATGCATTTACATAATATAGTACAATAAAAAAGATGATTGTACATGAAACTGCAAAGCTACTGTTCACAATTTTCTATTCCTTTCAGATATACAGATGTATGTATATATATATGCATATATATTGGTATATAATTTTACTTACATAAAATTATTATATACCTACTTCTATTTATCATTTCTTTCTCTGGATGCAGATATCATCTTTCTGCCTATGTCCTTTATAGTTAATCTGGGTATTTATAATAGACAAAATAGTTGATTCACTCAAAGTCGTTCTTAAAACAATAAGTCATGGTTTTGAACTCGTCTGTTCTTCCCAAGACTGGGTACAGAGAACCTGAGAATCCCTTTAAGCCAAATAACAGTCTTTAAGTGAGTCTCACAAAGCAATTTACAGTTGGAATTGGTGGCTTGCTCTGTGTCACCTGTCCCTCACTGACCTCAACTGAGATGGAGGTGTCCTGGTGAGCAATATGTCCAACAGATGAAAGAGATGTCAGAGAGCTAAGTAAAATGCCATTTTCCTCTTAGCTGGATACTCTGACCAATCCCTATCTGTCTCTGTGCTCCAACTCTAGCTCTATCACCTCAAAGATGAGGTTTAACTTGAATGCCTGGAGTGTAGTGGGGCCGGTGCTGAAAAGCAATAGCAGAAGGCTACAGGTGAAAGACAAGTCACCCTAATTCTGTTTGCCACCCATCCCACCTAGGCTTCGGTCTGTGCTGGTGGAACGAGTTGCCACACACTGATGAAATAATAAATCTTTTGCATATTCCTCACACTGTGCTTGTGAAGCAGATAGTTGTCACAGATATCATCACCAGCGTCAGTCAACTGACCCTTAAATAGGCTGCATGAGCTATCTCACAGCTAGAGCTTCAACTTCAGTTTTCTGATGCCCAGGTCCTTTGTTTTCCTTTGTACCACAGGGATTTTATGATGGATTCATCACAGTGGTGCTTAATGCACTAGATGGGGGATGGGGGAATCATAAGTCAAGTCAATAGATGACTTATTGAAATCTACTGTGTGTTCATCTCTGTGCACAATGGAGGATGGAGGTCATCTCCAATCATCCTGATCTATACCTTGCCACTGAATCCAGATGGTTCTGGAGAAGAAAGTGAGACTGGTGACCTTTCACAACCCTCCCTCACTTAGATCCAATTCACTTTCAAGTCAAAGAATCATCTTCCTGATGTCATGGTCCTCTTCCAAAACAATGGACCAACAACAAAAACTATGGAGAAAAGAGAAGAAAGACTACATATGACATCATATACTTCTTAGCTGTGAGACCCTGGGCAAGTCACTTAACCTCTGCTTGCCTCTCTTTCGTCAATTCAAAGTAGAGAAAATAATAGCACCTTCCTACCAGGTTAAAATGAGATATTTGTTAAGTTCTTTGCAAACTTAAATCACTATAAAAATACCTGCCATTATTATGTCTCTGTCCTTGAGGAACTGATGGTCTAGCTGAGAAAACAACTTACATTCATAAAATTATTGAACTGAAGAATGTTTAAGAAATGTGAGTTCTGAGGAAAGAGATCAATATAGACAAAGCTTCTTGAAGGACTTGCACTGATCTGGGAATTATGGGCAAGCCTTGGCTAGCAGAGTAGAGCTGGGAGGACATTTCATATAAGCTAATTAGTAGATAGTGAGGTCTCAAATAACCGGTGTAAGGATAATGAGCAGCTCTCCAACACTAATATCTACTTCAACCAGATTGGTTTCCTCAGTGTCTTCTAGGGGTGCTATGTGCATTCCTGCCTCTAAGCAAAGATTCAGGTAATTTTCATCCATTTATAACTTAGTAAATCAGTCTTAAGGAACTTCCTGAGTCTCAAATAAGTGCCAAAGCCCATGGTTACACAACAACACATGGCCGATGACAGTTTTATTTGACACCCAACATTTAACTCAACAGGTTAAATGAGTTGCCTATGGTCACACAGGTAGCAAAGGTGAGAGGAGGGATTTGAACTCTGACGTTCCTGATTCTATGCTCTGGGCTCTCTCCACATATATGGTTTTTTTAAAATGTAGATTGAAAGGAGAAAATAATGTAACTCATGTATTATAGACTCTTTTTTGACACAGGGCACATGCACTTTGAGGGATTTTTTTCTCTCTCTCACTATTGTGGCTTTTAGCTGTCATCTGGCAAGTTTGAAAAAAAATATTAAATGATATTTGATAGTATTCCATAATATACTGATGGCCTACTCACAGAGCTCTTGGGTTCCGCAAAACTCAAGTAGAAAAAGTTTATTGAAAGGTCAACACCAAACAAAATAGAAATTACTAAAATTTTTGAAAAGTAAAGGTACTGTCTAATAAGCAAGCCTTGCCCCAAAATCTGAATATAGATCTATATAGTAGAAATGGAGCAAGAAGCAGCATGCTTCATGGAGGTCCTCAGTGAACTTGGAGGTTAATAAGAGCTAGCATTTATATAGTACTTAAATATTTGCAAACCACTTTGCAAACATTATCTTGTTTTATCTTTACAACAACTCTGGGAAGCAAGTATATAATCACCACCATTTTACAGATGAATAAACTGAGGCAGGAAGAAGTTAAATGACTTGCCAGGCCACACAGTTGTAAGTGCCTGAGACCAGATTTGACCTCAGGCCTTCTTGACTTCAGGTCAAGCCCTCTATTCTCTCTGCCTCCTAGCTATTAGCTCACCAACATGGCTTTTCTTGTGGTTTTTTAACTCCCAGCAGGCGTTATCAGACTGATACCTTCATCCTTAGCCAAGCCCTCTCCCAGAGCAAACCCTTCTCTGCTGAACCCATCAAGGTAAACGGCAGCAGGATGTCTCCTATCTGTTAGGAGAAGCAGCTATAATTTTAATGATTTAATAATAGTGGGGGACTCAATTTATTCTCCTTTTCTCCAACTCTTATTATCTCTGGCTATGTCCAAGAGAACTCTAGGCACCAATACCAGGTTCAACTTGGATGACTACAAATGTTAGTGTCCTTTCTTCCTCAGATGCCCTGGAGCATGTCTGCCACTTGAGTGAGTGTAGCTAATAAATCGAATAGATGGCAAAGTACCTCCTTTTCTCCTGAATTATCTCTCTTCAATCCAACACAAATCTTTGAGATAATTGGGCAGGGATTATTCAAGTAATCTGACACAATTACTGGTAACCCCATACAGTCAATGGATATGGAAAGAAGGAACAATTTTTGAAGACGCACCTACATAAGAAAAAATGAACAAACTATAATAGGGTCTACAGGTTTCCAGTTCATACAGTCAGAAAAAGCATGTGGAAGAGAGGTTTAAAAGAGGCTAAAAGAATATCAAATTTGTTTTCATAAAATATATATGTATACACATATACATACATATATGACACACATACATATGTGCATGTGTATATGTATGTATATGTATATATGTATTGGGTCTTCTTTCTGATATCTTAGATGTTTTTAGGGAGATAAATTAGATGTTATCCTAAAATCATGCCTGTCTCTAAATATTTAGTAAATAAGCTTCTCCATTTCTCTCTGTCCTTTTAGTCTGAATTTGATTTTCAACAATTCTTTCTTAGTGCCAGAGAATTCTTGAAACCTCTATGGCTACAGGGGTGGGGGTGATGGGGTGGAGAGAATTGAAAGTGGGATGACACAACTGCTTCATTAAAAAAACTAGATCTCCTACTGACAAGCTTTTAAGTGATCTCCCTGGGTCTTGGTTTCCCCCACTGTACTATAGTGATGAGCCAACTGTTTCAGATAATTGTTATGAAATTACTTTGAGAGATGCTACAAGCAGCCAATTGTTACTACTTGTATGTTTTCCAGAGGGAATCAGGAGGAGAGGAGTCTTCCTTTTCATTCCATGTCTATGTCCATTTAGTTTATATTCCATTAGCTCAGGTGATGAGGCTTCTGGTCCAACAATGTCCAGGGCTGGCTGTGATTCTCATATTCCCTTTCTCAAATGGTTGTCCATGGCACTCTTAACCTGGATACATACCATAGGTCAGAAGGAAGACCCAGGGGAAAATGTGTGTGTGTGTGTGCGTGCATAAATGTGTAACACAATCTACTTCTGCAAAGATACTAAACCAGAGATTCTTAACTTATTTTCTGAGTGTATCATGGATCCCTTTGACAGTCTGATAAAGCTAATGGACCCCTTCTCAGAAGAACATTGATTATCTGAATTCATAATGTGAAGGAAACACTAAATTCCAGTTGGAAATTATAGAAAATAGAGACGTAATGCTTTTCTGTGGAATTTATGAACTCCCAGAAACACCCATGGACCTCTAGAGGATGTGTGGATTCTAGATTTAGAACATCAGGTCTAAACCATGTGTCCTATTCGTAGTGGGACAATAGCCTCATGTTTACATAAAGAAGGTGGTAGATAATTTTTAGTTCATGAAAGTCTCATCCTCACAATCTTGGGCAAATCCAGGCATTATGCAGGGGTCTGAAAGGGCAAAAGATCTCTTTTCCCAAACTCTCAAACTGAGAGCTAGTTGGGACTAGTTTATCAGGGGACCCAAACCCTTGTATGATTTCAGTTTCTCTTTTAAGAAATTTCTTACTGATGGTGTAGTACTGCCAAACAACCCATATTTGGAAGATCGAGCAGCTAAACAGTTTAATCTATACAAATGGTCACCTAGGCAATGAGTACAAGCCACACAAAACACTGATGCCAGCTTACCAGACAAGATAATTCAAATGCCTTCTCTTGCTGTGCTGCCTGCTAAAGAATGACGAACAAGAAGATTGTATTTCTTAATGAGATATGCGAAGTAATTTCCTATTACTATTACATATTACTATCCTAGGAAGTAAATTCCTAGGCTATAGTATATCCTAACCCATTTTGCGCAGATAAAATTTACATAAGTTGGTAGCACTTGAGCATTGTGTGTGTGTCTGTTCTTTGTTGCCAAAGTGCACTTGAGAATAGAAAATAGACAGTATGCTTGCATGCATGCATGTATACTATGTTTATATGTATATGTGTGTCCACACATATATGCATACAGAGAGAGAGAGAGAGAGAGAGAGAGAGAGAGAGAGAGAGAAACTCAGAAACAGAAAAGAGAACAGCTTTTCTGAGGATGTGATGCATGAAATAACTTTATCATGAACATGACAAAGGTGCTAGGTGCTGCTTCAACTATCCTCAGACACATGGGGGTGGAGGGAGGGGCCTTAATCCCACCATGGTGGTATTAAGGAGGTTCTTGCTAGTGTTAGATTTCTTTGACTTTGAAGATTTGCAAAATGTTTTGTTTAGGAGTCTGATGGGCCACTGTGCTGGGATTACTAGACTCTAGGCAGGAGAGGGTTCCATGAGAGACAGAGTTATGAATCTTGCTCAGTTTGAGACAACACCAGCAGGCAAACAGCACAAAGTGGGAAGGCCAGGAACAATGCCCATTCTCTGGCAATGTTCTATATGTCAATTCCTTTCCCTGCTTCAAATAAAAATAATTCATTTCTGTGTAACTTTACAGACATGGCCTGAGCCTTTTCGATGTGGATTCTGGGTCCACCCATCAGACAAAACAGGAGAGGATGGGGAGTTAGCACCCAGATAAGAGTGGTGTTACCTGAGCAGATCTGTACCTTTCCCAAGAGGGGGACTTCTTGACCTCTTGAAGAATGGCAAGGGGGGCATTACCCACAAATGACTCAGAGCACCTAAGTTAGAACCATAAAATGATAGGGTAAAACTAGAAGGGACTTTAGAGATCATCTAATATAACCCCCTTTATTTGCAGATGAGAAGACTGAGGGTCAAAGGTTAACTTTCTTGCCCAAGGTCACAAATTATGCAATGGCAGAGCTGGTATTTCAATTCAGTGCCTAGTTATGGATCAGTTATCTAATTGACATTTCCATTTAATAGGGATGACAATATTTAACAAAAAACAAATGGATTATTTGTAGTATGAATAACGACCAACTAAGTTATCTGTCTGTCTCTTTTCTATTTCTCCTCTGCATGTCTCTCTGTTTTCCTGTCGCTGTCTCTCTCTTTCTCTGTCTCTCCTCTCTCTTAGTCTCTTTCCTTCTGTCTCTGTCTATCATTTGGTTTTTCCTAAATTGGGTTTTCTTAAAAGATTTTCATAAAACCTGTATGTCACTTATTCCAACTTATCCTCCTCATAACGTATGATAGTGGTCAGCCAGTTTTTTACTGAAGAGATGGCTGTAGGGGACCCTACTGCCTCTCAAGGCAGGCAATAATACTTTACACATAATTCTGATAGACAGAAATGTGGTTATTACACCCAGTCTAAAGTTGCTTTTCTGTAATGTCTACCCATGGCTCTTAGGTGCGCCTTCAGGCACCAAGCAGAATTTTCAGGAGAGTGTGAATGAACCTGGTCAGGATTCCTTCTGACCTATAAGTATTAAAATTACTTCTCAAAGGCAAAGGATAATATGTTTGCTGGAGAGTTTTGAAGCAACTCAATACCAACATTTATTCGTGATGTATGTTCTCCCAAGCTGAAAATCACTAGACTTGAACACTGCAGCTTTTAAAGCAAATGGACCGAGACCACCACCATTAATGGGATGCACGGCTGCAGCTGTATTAAGCAAAGGCTTTGAGGGAATGCACTGAGGAATTCCAGGTCTGTGCTTAGAATCCTCAATACTTACAAAACTTTATTGTTCCTATAAACCTGCAGATACTTTAATTACCATCAGAATGCCTGAAGGTGAGTAATAGAGGGTGCCAGAGAATCCTAGTGCTAATTGAATTCAGCTGAACATTTCCTTCACCTGAAGACATAGAAGGAGTTCTTGTTGTCAAATCCCTTTCAGCCAAATAACCACTTAACTAATCTCAAATTGAATATCTTATTCAAGATTTTGAATTATTCTTTCTCCCCAGGGAGCTGCTGCTTAATATTGTAACAGTGTCATCAGAAAAATATTTCCTGTCACACTGAAGGGAAGGGGGAAGGAAGGAATCTTAAATGACAGGTTGCTTTATAGATCAACATAGATTTGAATCTGGGAGAATGAACAGATTGGTATTTGAAAACAGCATGGGAACTATCTTGTGGTTTGTGCCTCATTCTGAAAGAGGACCATGACATGGGGAAGGTAATGTCACGTCTTGCAGGTGAATTGAATTTAAGTGAGGCAGGACTGTGCAAAGTCATCAGCCTCACTTTCTCCTCCAGAGCCATCAGGGTCCATTGGCAAGCTGTGGGCCAGGACCATGCCTTAAACCCAAATCACTCCGGCCTTCACTGATTGGGCAACAATAGGTCCCAGCCCAGGCCTCACTTAGAGGGAGTGTAAAAAGTAATTGCTTCTGTTTTTGCCAGAAACCCTGCTGGTCTTCCCCTCCCAGGTTGATTTTTTTTCTTGTACTAGGTAAAAGAGGTCATTCTTTGCTTCATTTATTATTGAGTCTTAATCACTGAATGGGCATTGCCTCAGTCAAACTGTGGCCTTGGAAAGACCTTAATTTAAAAAGGCCAAAGTCTCCTGCTGCATCCAGGAACCCAGTTGTCCTGATCTATATCTTACCACTAGACCTGGATGGCTTTAGAAGAGAGAGTGATGCTGGTGACTTTGCACCTCTGTCTCACTTAAATCCAATTTACTTGAAAGTCATGGCACCACCTTACTGAAATCACAGTCCTCTTCCAGAACAAAGGGCAAACAGCAATAGATCAGGACAACTGGAGACTGCCAGATGTGATGCAATGGAAGATCTTGGACTTTTTAAGCTAAGGTCTTTCCTTGTTCTCAGTCTGTCTGAGGCAACATCCATTCAGTGATTAAGGCTAGAGAATGGCCTCTTTCACCTACTTAAATAAATAAATAAATATGGGAGGGGAAGACCCTCAGGGTTTCTGACAAAAACAGAACAATTACTATTTATACTCCATCTGAACTATCTGAGCCCCTCTAAAAAATGACCACATGAGGCTTGGGGTGGGACCAACTGTTGGTCAATCAGTGGGAGCCAGAGTGCCCATAAGAGCCAGCCTGCTAAGAACAGATGCAATCTCCATTAAAGTTCCCTATTGCAAGGAGAAGAACCCTGTGCTAGGATTCAGCAGAACTAGGCTCTAGTTCCAGCTCTCTCACCTGTACAACCTTGGTCAAGTCATTTAAACTCTTTCAGCTACAAATTCTTGGGGGTGGATCTCTGGTGGTAATTATGAGGATGATGGTTATAATACTTGACAAAGTATTTGGATGTTTGCAAGCACTTTATGTAAGTTATCTGATCATTCCTGAGAAGTCTGTGCTATTATTACCTCCATTTTACATATAAGGATGCAGACATTTAGAGAAATTAAATGACTTTCCTAGGATTATACAGATAGTAAATATCTGAGGTAGGATCTGAATTCAGATCTTGACTCCTAGTCCAGCACTCTATTTACAATGACATTCTAGTAGGTAAAGGGAAGTATTAACATTCTTTCCAGACTAATCTGACTCTGCTTTCCTTCATGGCACTCATAGTTAATGACCACAGTGATCTAATTCCGAATTGTGACAGAGGCAGAACTTTAGGGAATAATTTGAGGCTCTTTCCCTTTAAGATCTTGGCCCACCAAATAATAGCTCTTATTTAGCATGGGAAATGGAAAGCAAGTCGACTTGGTAGATAGAGGGCCAGGTTGAGAGTCAGAAAGATCTTCCTGAATTCAAATCTAGACTCAGACACTTACCAACTGGGTGGTCTTGGACAAGTCACTTACCCCTGCTTTTCTGGGTTTCCTCATCTGTAAAATAAGAAGAAAATGACAAAACGCTCTAGTATCTTTGCTAAGAAAACTCCAAATGAGTACAGAGTCAGGCACAAGTGATATGATTCAGCAACTGCTAGAACAGGAAACGACAGCCTGGTGGGAGAGTTAATGCTTTGGCTATACATTGAGCTGAGATAGAAACTACAAATAAGCTCAATGTCCTTATTAGTAGAAAGAGGTGTTGGGCAATTGATTTCTAAGATTCCTTTTGTCTCTTATATGCTATGATTCTGTAACTGGAGAACAATATAAGATATTATGCAATGAGATGCTACAATGAATGCATCCAGATAGTAAATGGTAGCATTTCAGAGAAGAAAACTAAGAAAATTGTGTTGTGTGGAGTTGTCTTCTAAACAGCTCACTCTGAGGGGGAAAGGCCCTATGGGAATACAATCTAATACACTGATAACCTGGTGACTGTCTTTTGTCCTGATCAACCTCTGACAGATCCCCCATTCTCATGTGTCCTTTCTAAACCACATCAGTTGTCCTCCATTTATTATCAGGAAGATGAGAGAAGAAAGGGGAGGAGAGGGCATGGGAAGTAAAGGGGACAGAGGGACAGGGATAGGGACAGGAGAGGGACGGTAGCAGGGGCAATGTAATTCAACAAGCATGTATTAAGTGCTTGCTAAGCTCTAAGCCCTATTCTAGGTGCCAGAGGAAGTTCCAGGAAAAAATAAAAAATAGAAGATGCCTGCCTTTGAACAGTTTCAAATCTAGCTGAGGAGACAAGACTTCACAAATAGTCATGGCATGAGGTGGAATAAGATAAATGTCATCAGAAAGGGGCAAAATGCTAGGAAAATTCTGAAAGGAGTGTCACAACTTCTGATTGGGCTCACCAGGGAAAACTTCATGGAAGAGACAGCTAAAATAGAATTTCATAGGATAGGAAGGGGAAAAAAGACATTCCACTCACAGAGAATGGTAGCGGCTAAAGTAAGGAGCCCTAGTACACGTTTAGGGAAAATGGAAGGAACCCGACTTCGCTAGATCATAGGGTAGATTGTAGTGAACATTCCTTTGAATTTGGGGTTGTCCTTCTAACTCTCAAATTCTGTAATTCTGTGAATTGTATAGGGAAGCAGAGAGAAATAAGGCTAGAAAGATCCTGGACTTTATTAAGTAAAAAATAAGCAGTTGCTAATGATTTGTAAAACTGAGGAGTGATATGCTTGGGCTTGGGTGTGACATTTCCTGAATGATTCACAAAGATCAGTCAGAAAGAAGATATTTAAGAGATGGGGTTCTTTCAAGATAAGACCTTGCCTTGGGTGAAGTTGTTCACTCTTGGGAGTCTTGGTTTCTTAGCTAGACAAAAGGAATGAATCATTTTTAATTCTTTTCTCCAAGGATGAAGAAACAGCCCATAGGCACATACAGAGAACTTTCTATTCAGTGGGGGGAATGAAACTTATCAGTCAGTTGAGCACTGAGAGATGGATGTTTAGCTTCTGGATATATGAATCAATGTCCTCTGTGAGTGAGCAGGAATTTTTTTATATGTATATATATATATATATGCATATATCTGTATGTCTATATATATTATGTATATATTATATGTAACTATATATATATTATAACACACATAATTTTTTTTCCTTTTAGAGCTACTGCCCCACATCTGTAAAGTAAAAAAAAAAGTGCTGTCTTCTGCTGAGGTCCATGGTGCACTGTACAAGGCATCATATCCAAATTCCCTGAGGTCTTAGAGAAATCACACAGTATTGTATAATTGAATGTAAATGATTACAGATGACCTCACCTCCAAATTAGTAGCCATAACTTCCCAAGGGTTATGGGCTTTTGACACTCTCAAGATGTAGACTATAGGTCTGTCAAAAGTGTCAGTGAACAAGCTTCATTAAGCACCTAATATATTCCAGGTACTATTTTACTATTTAAATACTAGGGACACAAAGAAAGAAAGACTTAAAAAAAATCCCTACTCTCAAGAAGCTCAGAGTCCAGTGAAGGAGACAACATGCCCACAACTATATATAAATAAGATATATACAAAATAAACTGTAGGAAATCAGTAAGGGACAGCACTAACATTAAGCAGGATTGGGAAAGTCTTCTTATAGAAGGTGGGATTTCAACTGGGACTTGAAAGAACCAGGGAAAGCATGAAATGGAGAGAATTCTAGGTATATAGGGCAGCCAGTTAAATTGCATCATTGGCAGATGGAATGTCTTGTGTTTGAAACAACAAGGAATTCAGTGTCAGTATGGATTGTGCTATAAATGGTGATGTTGGGAAGTAGATAGAGAATAAGGTAGAAGAAGACTAGAAAGGGAGGAGGGAATGAAATGGAATTGTGCCATAAGAAATTATGAAAGGGGCAGTTTCAGAGGAATCTGAGAAGACTTGAATGAATTAATGCAGAATCAAACAAGCAGAACCAGGAAAACAAATACTTAATAACAGCAACATTGTAAAAACGAGCAACTTTGAAAGACCTAAGAACTCTAATCAATGCAATGGCCTACCAGAAGATGCATAGTTAGTAAATGTCTGAGCAAGCACTTGAACTCTTTATTTTTCCCATAGTTCCTAGCACCTACAGAGCAGGTGTTTAATAAATATGTGTTGAGTGACTGTCAACAGTCCTGGGCTAGAAAGTGGAAGTCAGACCTAAGTCTTGTGGCTCATGCCTGACTTGTTTGTAATCTGAGTCTGACCCTTCCGATTTATCATGGCCAGATTGGGCTAACATAAATGTCCTCATTTGGAATTCTCCTTGAAGATAGTTTGGAGGCTTCTTCCAACACACAGTGCCTGTTCCAGACACTTTTTGCCCTTTCAGTCCAACTGCTGAATCACATTCCTACTACCTAAATTCAGTAATTTACACTGGCTCTCAGTCTGCCTCCAAGTACAATTCAAGGTCCCATTTACAATCTCCTGTCTAAACCTCTAAATTTTGGGCCCAGGATGATTGTAGCCTATACCATTTGCATTTGGGAAAGTTGAATCACACTGCAGAGGCAATGATATTGGACATGGCTGTCCCTCAGCCTGAAGGCAGAAATGAATTGAATTTTATCTTCTCAAGGGCTAATCTCACAGTCCTACCCCTTTCATGCCAGCTCTATCTTGCTGTCAATGGGGACCTACATCAAGGCTTTGCTTCAGCAAGTCCCCACTGACACTCCTGTTTGTGGAGATAACAATCATCTGGGAGAAAAGACTGAATACAAATGTTCTTTTGTATGTCTGGTGTTCTAGGAAAGGAAACCATTCTGAATGTGGCACTTTTCTCTCATCCCTCCCTCATTATTTAGTTCGTGTGCTTTTACAAATGGAGTGTTTTATTTGAGAAGCTTCATGAGTTAGGTAGAACAGCATGAAGCAAGCAAAAAAGTGTAGCTGAGAAATCATTAGATTGGCAATCAGAGGTCTTGTGTATTAATCAGGTTCTGCTGATTTTTACCTTTTTAACCATAACATAAGTCAGTTCACTGCTTTATGGCTCAGACTCCTTGTAAGAGGTTGTACTGGTTAATCTTTTTTTTGTTTGATTTTAGTTTTAGTAATTTGATACCAAAGATATGACTATTTCCATATACAGAGTAAAACATAAAAAAGGATTATATATGAAACCATGAATCTGTATTTCATATTGCTTGGTTGTAATGTAATATAAGGGGAATCCAGGTGGCACAGTGGATATAGCATAGGCTGTGAAATCCAGGAGGGCCTGAGTTCAAATCCAGATTCAGAAAGATGGCATGTGTTAGCTAGTTACTTAACCGTGATTGCTTCGCCAAAAAAAATGAAAAAATTAAAATTAAAAATCGCATAATAGGGGCAGAGCCAAGATAGTGGAGTAGAAGCATGGAACTGCTAGAGTTCTTCCCACAAAGTCCTTAAAATACTGGTAAAAATGACTAAATAAATTCTAGAGCAGCAGAAGCCACAAAATGACAGAGTGAAACAGATTTTCAGCCCAAGACATCCTGGAAAGCCAACAGGAAGGGTGTATTGCACTGGGTAAGAGTAGAGAGCAGTCCATCATGGGTGGTTCTTGCACAGACAGGACTGCATCAGGCTTCAGAGTGATGAATCCCAGGCAGCTGCTGTAGTTTCCAGATTTCTCAGTCCGCAAATGCCAAAGACAGCTTCAAAAATCAGTGATAAATCTCTCTGACTTGGGTAAGAGGGAAATATGGTCCAATCCTAGCCCCAGTCTTAACCCCAGGGCAACGGCAACCACTGCCTCACAGCAGCAGCCCTTTCAGGAACTCTCAGACTACAGACGGTGGGGGAAACCAGCTGCTGATCTTGGTCGCAGTCCTAGATGGCAGTCCTGGGGTGAAGACTGTAGCTGGCATGGTAGAGCTGGTGACAGCTGTGGAGAGAGAATCCTACTCACAGTTCCAGGGCAGAAAAGAGTGCTTATGGTTGCTCACATACCAGAACACAGGTCAGGAAAGCGGTAACACCTTTCGCTTAATTATGCCACTTTGGAGGAACTGAGAACTTACAGATTCCTAGAGATGTCTCAGAGAACAGCTGCACAAAGCCTCTGAAGCCTAGGGCAATGTGCCCTCCTCTTGAGAAAGGGCTCAAAAGTCAAATAATTGACTAGGGAAAAGTCCCAAAAGGGAGAAATAAAACTACAGAAGGTTACTTTCTTGGTGAAAAGGTATTTTCTTCCATTCTTTTGGGTGAGGAAGATCAGAGCGTAGATCCAGAGGAAGACAGCATGGTCAAGGCTTCTACATCCAAAGCCTCCAAAAAAAATATGAAATGGTCTCAGGCCATGAAAGATCTCAAAAAGGATTTTGGAAATCAAGTAAGAGAGGTGAAGGAAAAATTAGGAAGAAAAATGAGAGTGATGCAAGAAATCATGAAAAATGAGTCAATAGCTTGCTAAAGGAGACCCAAAAAATGCTGAAGAAAATAACATTTTAAAAAGATCTTAGCCCAAATGGCAAAAGAGGTCCAAAAAGTCAATGAGGAGAAGAATGATTTAAAAAGCAGAACTGGCAAAATGGAAAAGGAGTTCTTCAGCTCACTAAAGAAAATAGTTCTTAAAAAAATAGAAAGGAGCAGATGGAAGCTAATGACTTTATGAGAAATCAAGAAATTGTAAAATCAAACAAAAAGAATGAAAAAATAGAAGAATATGTGAAATATCTCACTGGAAAAACAACTGTCCTGTAAAGTAGATCCAGGAGAGATAACTTAAAAATTATTGGTCTACTTGAAAACCATGATAAAAAAAAGATCCTACACATCAACTTTCTAGAAATTATTGAGGAAAACTTCTTTGATAATCTAGAACCAGAAGGTAAAATAGAAATGGAAAAAATTCACCAATTACTTCCTGAAAGAGACTCCAAAAGAGAAACTCCTAGGAATATTGTAGCCAAATTCCAGAGTTTTCAGATCAAGGAGAAAACATTACAAGCAGCCAGAAAGAAACAATTCAAGTATTGTGGGAATACAAAATTTAGCAGGTTCTACACTAAATGATAGAAGGGCTTGGAATATGATATTCTAGAGACCAAAGGAGCTAGGATTAAAACCAAGAATCAGCTACCCAGCAAAACTGAGTATAATACTTCAGGGGGAAAAGTGGAATTTCAATGTATAGAGGACTTTCAAGCTTTCCTGTTGAAAAGACCAGAACTGAATAGAAAATGTGACTTTCAAATACAAGAATCAAGAGAAATATGAAAAGATGAACAGGAAAGAGAAGCCATAAGGAACTCATTAAAGTTGAACTGTTTATATTCCTACATGGAAAAATAAAATTTGTACCTATGAGATCTTTTTTCAGTATTAGGGTAGTTAGAAGGAATATATATATATATATATATATATATATATATATATATATATATATATGCAGGAATGTATGTGCATATATGTGTATATTCTTTATGTATATGTGTAGGTATGTGCATATATATGTGTAGGTATGTATAAGGGTGTGTACACATACATACATACATAGACAGAAAGTACAGGATGAGCAGAATATGAAGGGAGAATACCTAAAAAGTAAAATTTACTGTTGAGTGAAATATACTAAGAGAAAGACAGAGATAGCAATTCATCTCACATAAAAGAGGTAAAAAAGAACTTTTACAATGGAGGGGAAGAGAGGGGAGAGGAAAGGAATAAGTGAGCCTTACTCTCTTGGGATTTGGTTTAAGGAGGGAATAACACACTCAATTGGGTATG
This sequence comes from Bettongia penicillata ogilbyi, assembly GCA_023548195.1. Taxonomy (NCBI): domain Eukaryota; kingdom Metazoa; phylum Chordata; class Mammalia; order Diprotodontia; family Potoroidae; genus Bettongia; species Bettongia penicillata. The sequence continues at coordinate 1,095,896 of JAJHZJ010000091.1, forward strand.
GAAATCTATTTTACCCTGCAGAAAGGCAGAGGGGAAAGGAATAGGAGAGAAGATAATAGAAGGGACAGCAAATTGGGGAAAGGGGTAATCAGAAGCATCACTATTGTGGGGGGACAGGTCAAGGGAGAGAATAGAATAAATGGAGGGCAGGATGGGCCAGAGGGAAATGTGGTTAGTCTTTCACAAAATAACTGTTATGGAAGTGTTTTGCATGACTACGCATGTATGACCTGTATTGAATTGCTTGCTTACTCAATGAAGATGGGTGGAGAGGGAGGAAGGGAGAGAATATGGAACTCAAAGCTTAAAAAATGAATGCTAAAATCATTTTTGCATGAAACTTGGAACTAAGATGTGCAGGCAATCGGGTTTAGAAATCTATTTTTTCCTACAGGAAAATAGAGGGGGAAAGTGAAGGAAGAAGGGGAGGGGTGATATAGAGGACAGACTGGGAGGAAAAGTTAGATAGGGTGCATGCTGTCATGGTGTGTGGGGTGGGGAGAAATGGGGGAAAATTTTGGAATTCAAATTCTTGTGGAAGTGAATATTGAAAACTGAAAAACAAATAAATTATATATAATAGAAAAAAGGTACATAATAAATTCAATGTGTGTCTTTCAAAGTTGTCATACTTGCCTGTTTTTCCACATGATCATCTTCCTTTTTTTCTTCCTTCTTTCCTTTCCTCCACCACCTCCTCCTCCTCCTCCTCCTCCTCCTCCTCCTCCTTCTTCTTCTTCTTCTTCTTCTTCTGGCATCAGTATTGCTAACATTCTTATCCTCTTAAATCCAACTCTGAGTTAAAGAAAAACCTTTTCAGACAAATTCTTGTAACAAATAAGTATAATAAAGCAAAACAATTTGCATAGTGGTTTCATTTCACATACAAAAACATACACCTCTTTCTACATCTTGAATTGATTACTTCTGTCACAAAGTGGATTTCCTGCGTATTTCTTCATAGGCCCTCTAAAGTCTGGATTGGTCATTGCTATGATCAGATTAGGTTTTCCAGAGTTGCTTTCCTTTACAATGTTGTTATTGTACAAATCATCAGACTGGTTCTATTTACTTCATATTGCATTAGCTTATTAAAGTCTTCCCAGAATTCTCTAAAAATGTCTCAGTCATTTCATGTAGGAGAACATCATTCCATTCTATCAATATACCCCAAATCATTCAACTGTTCCTCAGTTGATGTCCACTCCCATGGTTTTCAAGATTTGTTTGTTTTTAATAATCAATTTCCATGTAGAATCCACTCTCCAAAGTTGAAAATTGTTTTGTTTGTGGCTATTACCTCTCTGGTATTATCTTCTTTCTTAATTTCTTGTTGTCGGGGCGGAGCCAAGATGGCGGAGTAGAAGGACGCACATTTACGAGCTCCGAGCCCACAACCCATGGAATTGAGGTAAAAGGAGATCCCCATAAATTCTGAATCTCTGCAGGGGGTGCATAAACATAGGGGAAGAGATTTCCGTTCCACTGAACCCTGGAGAGCCATCCGTGGGGTCCATCGCACTCCGGAAAGCAGACCCCACCACCACCCCTGGCCGCGTCCCCAGAGAAGCTGACCCGAGCAGACTTCAGAGAGGAAAGCTCCGGGGGAAGCTCCGGCAGCCGGGAAAATCCCTCCACCCACAGAAGCTGCAGGTCAGTAAGAAAGAACGCTGCGATAGGGGAGGGGAGCGGAGAGTCTCTGTGACTCAGGCCCCCTCGGGAGGAAGCGGCTGCGGCAGAGACGGGGGCAGGAAGCGGCAGAGGCAGAGGCGTGGGCGGGCGGCTGAGGCGGCAACGGCCCGGGACTCAGGAATCCCCCAGCAACAGGTAGGATCTTCAATACTGAAGGTCTTTCCAACCTGAGGGAGCCGAGCAGGGGAGACGGCCCTGCCCCCACCCTGCTCTACTGCTGAACGCCTCTGAATAAAACCCCCAAGGGAGCTGAGCACAGCGGGCGGGGCCCCCCACCCCGCCCCCACCCGCTCCGTTCCGTTCCTGAAAGTCTCTGCAGAACGCCCCTGAGGGCCCAAGCTTAGGAGGCGGCCCTGCCCCCACCCCTGCGCCAGAACTAAAGCTTGCCGCGGGAAAGTGCATTTGAATCTCAGAGGCCAAGCACTAGCTGGGCGGATCCAGGTGGGGGTGGAAAGGAATCTCAGAAGTCAAGTAACTGGCTGGGAAAATGCCTAGAAAGGGGAAGAAAAATAAGACTTTAGAGAGTTTTTTCCAACAAATGCAAATGATCCCGACCTTCGGATCTGATGGGGAGGACGAGAACGTATTTTTCCCATCAGGGAAAGATGTGGAGGGCGGGGGCCTCAGTACCCCAGACACCCCAGGGGGGTGTTGGGTGGACTCAGGCCTTGGAAGAGCTTAAAAAGGATTTTGAAAAGCAAGTTAGACAGGTGGAGGAAAGACTGGGAAGAGAAATGACAAAGATGCAAGAAGAGTATGAAAAAAAGGTCAATATCTTGGTAAAGGAGACCCCAAAAAATGCTGAGGAAATTAACACCTTGAAAAATAGGCTCACTCAATTGGCAAAAGAGGTTCAAAAAGCCAATGAGGAGAAGAATGCATTCAAAAGCAGAGTGAGCCAAATGGAAAAAGAGGCTCAAAAGCTCACTGAATTTAATAGTTCTCTCAAAATTAGAATGGAACAGATGGAGTCTAATGACTTTATGAGAAACCAAGAAATCACCAAACAAAACCAAAAGAATGAAAAAATGGAAGAGAATGTGAAATATCTCATGGGAAAAACAACTGACCTGGAAAATAGATCAAGGAGAGACAACTTAAAAATTATGGGACTACCTGAAAGCCATGATCAAAAAAAGAGCCTAGACATCATCTTGCATGAAATTATCAAGGAAAACTGCCCTGACATTCTAGGACCAGAGGGCAAAATAAGTATTGAAAGAATCCATCGATCACCACCTGAAAGAGATCCAAAAAGAGAAACTCCTAGGAACATTGTGGTCAAATTCCAGAACTCCCAGCTCAAGGAAAAAATCTTGCAAGCAGCTAGAAAGAAACAATTCCAGTACTGTGGAAATACAATCAGGATAACCCAAGATCTAGCAGCTTCTACATTAAGGGATCGAAGGGCGTGGAATAGGATATTCCAGAAGGCAAAGGAACTAGGACTGAAACCAAGAATCACCTACCCAGCTAAACTGAGTATAATACTTCAAGGGAAAATATGGTCTTTCAATGAAACAGAGGACTTTCAATCATTCTTAATGAAAAGACCAGAGCTGAAAAGAAAATTTGACTTTCAAACACAAGAATGAGAGGAAGCATGCAAAAGTAAACAGCAAGAAGTATTAAGGGACTTACCAGAAATGAACTGTTTGTATTCATACAGGGAAGGACAATATTTCTAACTCTTAAAACTTTTCAGTATCTGGGTGGTTGGTGGGACCACACATACACATGTACACGCATGCACACACATACACACATGCATTCACATGCAGAGACAGAGAGCACAGATTGAACTGAATAGGATGGGACCATACCTTAAAAGAAATTAAGGTAAATGGTGAGAGAGAAATGTAGTGAGAGGAAAGAGGGGGAAATGGAAGGGGGGTAACTATATGTCATTTAAGAGGCAAGTAGGAGATATTTTTAGTGGAGGGAAAAAGAGGAGAGCTGAGGAAAAAAAACAAACAAACAAACAAACAAAAGTCTACCCTCATCACATTTGACTAAATGAAGGAGTGAAATGCACACTCATTTTGGTATGAAAACCTATCTTACAGTATAAGAAAGCGGGGGAGAAGGAGATATTTGGGGGTGGGGGATGATGGAAGGGAGGGCAAAGGGAGGAGGGAGTAATTGAAAGTCAACACTTGGGGAGGGACAGGATCAAAGGACAGAAGAGAAACAATGAGGGGCAGGTTAGGAGGGATGGCAATTCAGTTAGTCTTACACAACACGACTATCAGGAAGGTCATTTGCAAAGCTACACAGATATGGCCTATAATGAATTGCCTGCCGTCCCAAAGGGAATGGGTGGGGAGGGATGGATGGGGAGAATTTGGAACTCAAAGTTTTAGGAACAATTGTTTAGTATTGTTGTTGCAACTAGGAAAGAAGACATACAGTTAATTAGGAATAGAAAGTCATCTGGCCCTATAGGAGAAAAGAGAAGATAGAGACAAGGGAAGGGAGGGATGACAGAAGAGAGGACAGATTGGAGATAGGGAAAATTAGATTGCTTGGGGTATTGGGGTGGGGGGAGGGGAGAAAAGGGGAGAAAATTTGGAACCCAAAAATTTGTGAAAATGAATGTAAAAAGCTAAATAAATAAATTAAAAAAAAAAAAAGAAAAAAAAAATTTCTTGTTGTCCTATTCACAATTCTTGAAGCCTCCAGATAAAGAACTGTTGTAGGGTATTAGTTTTTCTTTCCTGCGCTGGCACTACCTTTTCTCAAGGGTCTCTTTTCCTGTTTCTTGTGGGCTTCTAGTCAACTTTTTGTACAAGTAGAATGAAGTCACTTATAATCTCTCATTGTATTATTTAATCATTATCCAGTCTCATGCTACTTTTAAGTTTTTATTGGGAGAGTTCTATAGAAGCTGAGCAGACGGGCCATAGAAAGTAGTGAGAATTTCTCTCCTGGAAAGTCCCAACCTTTGGGGGAGTCATCTGGGGAAGAGCATTCTGCATCTAAGGAAAGTTTCACTCTGTCACTGGCATAACAGGCTATGGATAGAGTCTTCAGGACACTGCCTTTACCTGGTGATTTTTAGGCTTGCTTACTTACTTAGAACAGGTCAGCTTTGTGTAGTTTAAACAAAATGTATTATTGCCAAATGAATTTGGGATGGTGCGAATAGCTGACAGAGAAAGGTGAGATTGCTCCTGTTCTCCTCTATATTTTTGACTTGTAGAACTGTTGTAGATTTTTGATCCTTCTTACAAAGAACTCAAAATTCAACTTGATTATTCTAATTAGAACTTTATTTTTCTGTTTCACGTTTGTTAATTTTACGTCCCTGACTACACCAAGTGTTTTCCCTCTTTCTGGCGAAGGTTTTCCACTTCTTTGCTTCTCCAATACTTATTAGCATGGTGCTAGGCGTAGAGTAGATGCTCAGTATTTGTTAAATAATTAATGGATATAATTTTTGGTGTCTGTTAAAGGAAGTCAGCTTTAACTTCAGTAAGAATGTCCTAACAATTAGAATTTTTCTAAAATGGAATGGGAATTGGCACCTAGGTAGTATAATGAATACAGAATCTGGAGTCTGTAATGCCTGAATTGGAATCTAACCTCAGGTACTTACTAGCTATGTGACCAAGTCACTTAAACCCTCTCAGATGTATTTCCTCAGATATAAGTAAAAACTGGCATAAAAACAGCACCTCTCCCCCTTGCCCTGAGTTATTGTGTATATAAAATGAGACATTCATAAAGTACTCTACAAACCATAAAATACTTTCTAAATGCTGTTATTATTATTTTTATTACTTAAGATGAAGAAGATGATGATGAAGAAGATGATGATGATGAAGATAATGATGATGATGATGATGATGATGATGAGTTCCTCTTAACTCCATTCAAACAAATGCCGGGTAATCACCTATTAGGGAATTCTATGGAAGAGATGACAGTGCTATGTAAATGTCAGTAATAGCAATCTCAATTCATTTTTGAGGTTTATTTTACATGACCTTTAATTTAAGGTATTTTCTAACTTGAGATTCTCAAATCCCAATAGCCTTCAGAGAAAGCTTTAATATCCCTTTTAGGTTATCAGAGGACTATAGAAAGCACAGTGGAGGAAGTTTAAGCAAATGAGTTTGGTTGATCTTCAGCACTAACCTTTGATGAAATGTCATTGTCTTAGCTAGTAATGGATCTTAAAACCCTTATTTGAAGGTGTAATGAGTTTGTGACAAAGAGAATAAATTATGACTTATCCAAGGAAATGAATAATCTAATCTAGATGTGTCTCTATCTCCTAACATCTCTTCCCGTCATAATTTCATCGACTTTTTAGAGAGATTAGAGTTTGACTTTCTGGATGTTTGTAGCGATGATGACTTTCCTAATGCTGATGGATCCTTTTATCAGAGATAGAACAGAGGAAAGAATTATCATTCATCAGCCCTGCTGACTGGAACTTTCTGAGGCGGGAACAGAGCTGGAATCCCAGGTGTGAAAAGGGAGGAAAATGACATTACTTGACCCAAAGAGTGTCAGGAAGCTCTTGTCTCCCAGGGCCAGAAATACCAGCTCCATCCTGTTCCTTCCCATAAATTACTTTCTCGGAGTTATTTTACACTGCCAGTTGGAAATCTTAAAAAAAAAATGAACATGTCAAAATTAATGTTGAGAATTAATGTTATGCATAAAAAATTGTGCCAAATTAGCACTTCAGATTTAATTTTATATGCAGCATGCTGCCAAGCAACTTGGAAAGATCGCAGGTAGTTGAGAAACAGTTATGAAAGACATGGAGTATTTCCCCCTCCCATGCACCACCCTGCTCTCTTACAGAGAAAGATTGGTTTCTGGCTGGAGATGAAGGGGGATTTAGGGAAAGCAGCAAGGTTATTCCTGGGTATTCTTTGGACCGTCTTTCCAACTTAAGTTACTAGTCTAGACCTGATATTCCCCAATCAGTCATAGTATCAGAGATAATGAGTTGTATCCCAGAACACTATGTCCTCACACTAAAAGCCATCTTTCTTTGATAAAGCAAGAGAGAAACCAAAACAAAACAAAGAAAAACTCCTAGTTGCCTGCCTTTCTGCTAAAATCTAGAAGTCACATCCTTCAAAATATCTCCTACTCTAGTGTCACAGCATTATTAAATTAAAAAAACAAAAAACAAAACCTAAGCACCCAGAATACTATTTGTGACTTTTTTTTAAGGAGTAAAGAGAAACTTTTATTTCAGAATGGGGATAAAAATAGTAAAGGGTCATGAGGATAAAATGAGAATATATTATTAAATATCATATAATATTACATATTAAATATACCAATACATTTAAAGTGCTTTAAACACCCCAAAATGCCAGCTAAACTTTTATTGTTATTATTATTTATTACTATCATCCATCCCTCCACTAAAGTCCTACGCTGAGGTAGGCCAAGGTCTCCTACTGCATCCAGGGCCATTTCTAGTCATCCTGATCTGTATCCTGCCATTGAACCCAGATGGCTCTGGAGGAGAAAGTGACACTAGGAACTTTGCCCATCCCTCCATCACTTACATCATGGCATCCTGTTCCTGATGACATGGTTCTCTTTAAGCATAATGGATATACAACATGACAGAAATAATTCCAATGCCTTGTTGTGGCCCAGAATTGCTTCTTGAAGGCTTTTCCAGTGGATTGCAAGTTCTAAGCTGGAAGTTTTCATGTATGGACCCAGTGATGGACTGGTTGAATGCCTTTTGTTGTATACAGAAGCACGTTAAGTTTGGAGAAACTTATTTCTAGCTGTTTGGTCATTAACTAATGATTATTTTTAAGCTAAAGCAAGCCAAGGAGATGATTCATTAAGTCAGGGAGGAATTTATGAGCACTGTGGATACAAGAACAACTACACAATGAAATCAGGACTGATGAAATATGGAAGTATAATATGATTCACGCTGATCTGAAATGGGAGTTTGCCAGATGGTGGAGTTGATGAAGTCCTAGACATGGAATCTGGAGAACTTAACTGAATTCTGCCTTAGATATGTTTTGACCAGATGATCTTGGACAAGTCATTTAATATCCCTGAGCCTGTGATTCCTCATTTGCTACTTAGGGATAATAATAAATCCATCTGTCTCAGGGTTATTATTAGAGCAAAGTGCTCTGCAAATTATGAAGTGCTATGTAAACATTAGCTATTATTTCTATCTTCTCATAATTTAGAATGCCACATCTACACAGCATTCCCCATATTGTAGAAATGTAATGAATTCTTATTAACAGATGGAAATATTGGTTTTGGACAGCTGAGATATACTGCATCATTTGGAATGTGCTTTTAACTTAACATATTCACATCCCAGTGTTACGCTGAGTATAGAATATTTTACTATGTGGTTGTTTAGTCGTTTCAGTCATGTCTTACTCTTTGTGTCCCCATTTGGGGTTTTCTTGGTAAAGCTATTGGAGTGGTTTGTCATTTCCTTTTCCAGCTCATTTTACAGAGGAGGAAACTGAGACCAACAAGGTTAAGTGACTTTCCCAGGGTCGCACAGTAAGTGTCTGAGGTCAGATTTGATGTCAGATCTTCCTGTCTCCAGGCCTAGCACTCTATCCACTGCACCACCCAGCTACCTGGATGTTTTGCTATATTTCATCCATTAAGGTCAAATTCCTGTACTTAGAGTTGAAAGAATCTTATTGGTAATCAAGTTCGTTCTGACTATCTTGAGTTATAACTTCCCATATTCTGTGATCAAATCATCCTGTCCACCTCACTGTTCTTCAGATAGCATATTCTATCTTCCATCTCTTTGTCTCTACATAAGCTGCTCCCCATACCTAGAGTTTATCTCATCCTTCCTTTACCTCTTAAAATTCCTGGGTCCCTTGGAGAACAGTTCAAGACACTTTTTACATGAAGCCTTTTTAGACTTTCCAACTTCTTAGTGACTAATCCTTGAAATATTCTGTACATTTCTCATTTTACATGTGTATTTGTTAATTCCTCCAATAAAATTTAAGATCATTGAAGGAAGGGATGGAATTTTCTAGCACACAGCAGACCCTTAACAAACAGATGTTGATTGATGGAATGCTTCCATCAAATATCAGAATTCCCTTTTATATTAGCCTTGGCTACGTATGGTCATCCTAGATCTGTTTTATCATAAGGAATTGTGTCTCCCTTGAGGAAGCCCATTTTATTGTTAAATACCTAAACTAATCAGAGATTTTTATTTAGAATAAACTAAAATCTGTGTAACTTTCTTTGTTCCTATTCTAATCTCTAGAGACACACAAGATAAAACTGTTCCCTTTATCCTTACTTCTAGACCATCTTCAGATACACTACTACTACTTTTATCACTACCACCCCAACCACCACCATCACCCTACTACTACTATCTCTACCACTATTATGAGTACTACTACCACTCCTCCTTCTCCTCCAACTACTGCCATCACCACCACTGCCACCACTACTACCACCACTACTGCTATTACTGCTACTACTACTACTTCTACTACTACTATACTACTATGTAGTATATAGTACAACTACTACTATATAGCATCTCACATCAAAATTAGTGCTTCAAGATTTACAAAACATCTTCCTTATAGGTAGTCCAAACATCCCCATTATGCAAATGGTAAATTGAAGTCACCCAGCTACTGAGTGTCAGAGTCTGAACTTGAGAGTAGGTTTTTTGAGCTCTATCCTTTTGTTTTCCCAGAAAAGGAAGAAATATTTATCTCCTCAGAACTTAAATCGTTTTCTCAAATATATAGTTTTTGTTTCTTACCTTGAAAAGGAAATGGAAAAATTCAACACAAAACACAAAAAAATAAATTGTCACGTCACAAAAATGAATAAAAATAAAGAACATATCATTGATCAGAGACCTGATATTCTCTGTTTAATACAAGAGTTGTTACCCAGTTAGCACTGAATGACACATAACTGAATGAAAGCACTGGCTCATTTTTTTTAAATAAGATTGGAAAATGTAAACCTTAAAAGTGCAATTGAGGAAACTGAGACTCAGATAACATATCTGGTAACATAGCCAGTATTCAACAAAGCTAGGATTGAAATGGGCCTGAAATTCAGCTTTTCTGACTCCAAGTATATTGTTAGACTGGCAAGCCAACATAGAGTATGGAGAGAAGAAAAATGCTCATGGGATTAAAATTGATGCAAATTATTAAAATATCTTAAGAAAACATTACCAGCAAGGGGCATATCAGATTCAAGTTTATCCAGGGGATAATGCTCTGGCTACTCATCCATCCAAACATTCAATAGTATCATCTAGTCCTGTGCTACATGCTATGTGGTGGGAGTAAGGATACAAAGAGGGGTAAATGTCACCATCCTAAAAGGAGTTTATGATCAAGCCTTTTTGCCAAGCCTACAGGTCTTGATCTCTCTCTGCCATTAGATCTTTCTCCTCTCTGATACTTTAACACTTGCAGTTGTTATACTGTGCTTAGTATATCTTAATATGTATTTTATTTTTCCCTGCCACTAACAAAACCTAAGGGACTGCCAAATCCTTCAGGTCAGACACCATATTTTACTTTATTAGTGACAGCTAAGTGGTACCGTAGGTAGAGCACAGGACTTGGAGTAAGGAAGGATTAAGTAACATTCAAATCTAACTTCACATACTGTGGTACATTGGGCAATATTCTTAAACTCTGTCTACCTCAACTTCCTTACATGTAAAATAGGGATAATAATAATATCCACCTCATCAATTTCTTAGGTCAAATGAGAAAAACACTTTGAAAACCTTGAGGTACCTTATAAATGCTAGTTATTTTTTTATTTTCATATCTCTCTCAGTGTCTAGCAAATTTGCAAATTTGTAGATTAAAAATAATGTTTAAGTATAGGGGAGGCAAAGATATATGAACATTTGAAAAATATATGTGACCAGAGTACAAGAGTACCACTAAGTGGCAAATGAAGGGTACAGATAATGTTGTTTGGATGGTCAGAGAAGGTTGTGCAAAGGAAATGGTCCTTGAGCTAAAAGATGGGTAAGTTTTGACAGAGAAGAGGAGGGAAGGTATAGAGGTGGACTTTTACATGCTTCTGGTGGATTTTTACTACCTTTGAGAGAATTACTTAAGGAGATTTGCTAGAAAGGTGATAGAGCCAAGGATATCTATCCATTTTCTCTCTGTCTGGATTGCTTAGGTTCCATCTTGCCTGTGGACAGGAAATGGATTAAATCATATCTCAGCCTTCTGGCAGAGGTCAAGTGACAAAGACCTCTCCAATTCCATTCTACTTTTTCCTCACACTGAGCCCAAGACTACTTAGACAGCTCTTGATCACTTCACATTAACCTATTGCCCCTTGAAACTCCTTTGGAGTTTGCCCCAAATTTCAGTCAGTTTTCTGTGCTCTTTTCTTGGGAGAAACAGGAGGTTGGTTACAAAATGATTGGGAGTAAAAATGACTAAAGAGAACTGTTTGGCAGCTTTTAAAAAAGGAATGTTTACAATGAGTAAGTGGAGAAGGTTGCTTAATTGAAACTATAGATAGGGAATAGCTTTACAAGGAATTCGAAGTGTTCAATTACAATGCCCCTTTACTGTGATTATCTCTTTAGGTTGTTATGATGGGTATCCTTATTCCCATTTTATAATAAGAGAACCAAAATATAGAGGAGGATGGGACTTATCTGAGGTCACAGAGAAAAGGTGGGGTGGGAAGTAAAACTCATTTTCTTGTCTTTAAGTCCATTGTTATTCCCATAACACTATGCTATCTGTGCCTAACCTGTAATTTGCTTCCATTAGATACATTCAATTCTCCACACATTGGGGCGGGGAGAGAGAGAGAGAAAGAGAGAGAGTGAGAAAGAGAGAGAGAGAGAGAGAGAAAGAGAGAGAGAGAGAGAGAGAGAGAGAGAGAGAGAGAGAGAGAGAGAGAAGAAGAGTCTAGCATAAGACTTTGTACATAGTAGGTGCTTAACAAGTGTTCTTGAATTGAATTATGTGGGAGACTAAGCTTTGCCCAGGCAGGGATCATAAGATCATAAATTTGGAAATAGAAGATACCTTTAAGATCATCTGATCCACCCCACCCCCCATTTTACAGGTGAGGAAACTGAGGTTCACAGACTTTAAGGGCCCTTAGTAGGTCACATGTTGTAAATGACAGTGCCAGGACTTGAATCTAGCTTTCCTGACTTCAAATCCAGCTGTCTTTCTTCTATGCCTCACTGGCTGCACCCTCATAGGTGTCTGATGGCATTGTGCCTGTTAGCTCTCCTCTCTCTGAGCATTTGCTTTCTGTTCAGAACAGTGAAGTAAAAGGCCTTCCTGATCTTCAGAATGACATATACATTGCCATAGTAATTAGTTTCCCAAAATGGAATGAGAATTAAAATAAAAGCCTGAATGTAAAAAGGAGAGGCAGTTTTTTCTTTCTTTTTTTTTTTGAAACCTGTACTGGCAATTTGAAGCATGAATAATTAATTTTGTCTTGAGATTAAGTTCAGTCTGTGTTTATGATCAGTTCGGGGGGGGGGAGCCCTCTAATGGCTTCTAAATAAATTCAGTATCAATTTAAACTATTAGAGGAAGTTAAATCAAAATAATTAGGATATTAAAATACTTTGTGCATTTCCAATCACTGACTTATTGAGGACCTGGACCTATTCCAACGAACAATAATAGCTTGAATACATTAGAATGGTGCCTTCCCTCAGTATGCAACTGTTTGCTCATGAAAAGATGATTGATGACCTGCATTAGACAGAAACCCAGATTGATGTGTTGACATGTTCAAGGGGGAGGGTGTTATGCTAATGACAGATTAATTTGCACAGATAACAAAAACAGCAGAGCATCAGTTTAATTTTGAAAAAAAGTTGGAATCTCTTATTTCTTATTTACAGTAAATTGTGAGTTTCACAGTGTGGGGAGAGTTGACTATTATCACTATAAACTGAGCAGAGAAATCTGAATAAAATAAGGATAAAGGTTTGTAATTCAGTTCAGCAAGCATTAAATAACTACTATATACCAGAGACACCATGCTAGGCACTAAGAGGATGATAATAGAGGGGAAATAAAGCTCTGCCCTCAATAAACTTGCCATCTTCTGGAGGGAGGGAAAAGATAATTGATGAAAAAACAAATACAAAATAAATACTAATTATTTTGGGGATGGGCACTCCCTTTGGGGTGGGGGATTTTAGAAAGGCCTCAAATAGGAGGTAGGGCATTTCAGTCTAGTCTTGAAGGGAGATAGGGATTCCAAGACACAAGAATGGAAGGAGAGAATTCCAGGATGGGGGAGAGTTGGGGCAAAGATGGAATATAGGGAAGCCATTAGGCCAGTTTGGGTGGAACATAGAGTGCATATGCTCTGGCTGCTGCTGTTGTTTATTGGACGTTCTGGAAGACGACTGTGACATCAGGAAGGGGTAATACTATGAAACTAATCTGGAGAGAAATTGAGAGCTGACAACCTGGATGACTTGATCACTCCCTTTTATGATTTTCAGCCCTGGAGATTAAAATTGACCATAAAACATCTCTCATTTTCTTTCCATTCTGTTTCTCCATAGAATTCTCTTTTCTGAGAACCCATTGATTGGAGAAAAAATGCCCAACTTTTGTTTGTTTAACGCTTGAGGTTTTTGTTGGTTGGGTGGTGATAGTGGTGTTTTTTCTTTAAGGAAGGCAAAATTGTATTTCTTCCTAAGTAAACATGGTGATTACCCTTAAACACTGCAATGCTGTACAATCCATTAGGACTACTTTCCACCCCTCCCTCCTGTAGGATTAAAAACAATCTACAAAGGGTTTGCTAATTTAGAGTTTCTAGCTGATCCTCCAAATGGTCTTTCTCCTAAACTCTCATAGCTCTGTGCTAATCTACCTCATTTACACTGACTATTTGCTTTCTGGAAGAATGTTACTAATTAATCCTGCATAAATATAATTTGGTAACTGGGTATCAGAACAGCATGATAATTAACATGGCAATAGGAAGTTAATAGATTGCTCTAATTTCTGGTTGGCCTTCTTACCTTACAGGAGATAGACTGTGCAAATCATGGCTTTGCAAAGCATTCCAGCCTATCTCCTTCCACTTGAACTGGAGCCTGAATTGGGATCTTCTTTCTTGATTATTTATTTCTGTCCTGTTAACAATCCTTGGGTCTTCTCAGGTCTGTCAGGAAGCTTAGCACTGTAGAACTGAATGGCCAGAAATGCCCCAACATCCCAATCAGTCTCAAACAGTCCATTGCGCCAATTGCCCTTTTTCAGAGAAGCTCATTCCAGAAGCTAGCCCCATGTAATGAAATGGTGATGGTAGGCATGATTATACATGTGGGCATCATCCCATGCATATAATATTAGACTAATTGCAATGAAGAAGAAATGTTTAGCTTTGCATGCCATTGTTTTCTCCTTTTCCTCCCTCTAAAATTTCCTGTTCAGAATGAGTATTTCATCCAAATGCATAATTTCTCTGCCTCATTAGAGAGGGATTGCTGTGTTTTCAAAATTTATACTTTTCAATTTTCTACCCAAGGGCTGAGAACCATCAAATGGAAAATCAGTTCTTTAAAGACTCATTTTCTCTTCTCAGTGAGAAAGAAGGTGGAATGTTGGATGGTTGATGTGTGATTAATCATTGATGTCTTCTCCTCTGAGAGTTCCTAGGTAACATTTAGAGTGGAAAAGCACAGAATGAATTTTTGATGTGTTGTGGTGTCCCTTCTCCCAAATAATCAGTCTAGTACCTTTTGTAATGGTCAAGTGGAGAGAGCTGAAACCAGTTGTCTGATTCAGATGGAAGATCAGAATTTTTTTACAGGTATGCCTGCTTGCTTTCATGTGCATCTTTAAAAGAGAACTGACATTGTTTGTTTATTTCCTTCCCAAGACTACAGATCTTTGCTCATGTTACATGTCAAATAAAGACTTGTGGACTAAACCAAAGAGAAGCATCAGATGAACAAATTATTGCTGGAACCTGTTGAGATCATTTTGGAGAATGATTCTGTTATCAAGTGTGTTAGCTATCTCTCTCAGCACTGAATTCAGTTGGCTCTGAAGGAGAAGTGAGGCTGGTGACCTGCACAGCCCTCCCTCACTCAAAACAAAGTCAAATGAAAGTCATGTCATCATTTCTCTAATGGCATGGTCTTCTTTGGCAACTAAACACAAACACAATGTCACCAGGAGATCTCATAAGGAACTGTGTATATCTTCATACAGAACTTTGATAGACACATTGAACATGACAGATTTTATGACAGACTTTTAGGGCATCCCGATGGAAACTTTCCTTCATCTTTAGATCAGTGTATGATTGATTACTTTCTAAATCCAGTCATTAAGTCAGATCCAAATCTGGCCTACCCTGAATATTTGACCCACATCTAACAATCTTGTCTGAATCAGTATCATGAGAGACTTTATAAAAAAAAAAAAAAGGAAACTTGCCCTCAAATTATTTCATGTAGAGAGAAAGGATGGTATGCTTCAAAGCCAAACTTAAAGCCAGGAAAACCTGGGCTCAAATCTTATATCTGAAAAATACTGGTTTTATAATTCAGGGCAAGTCATTTACCATATCAGTGCTCTAGGCAAATCCTGAACACTCTAAATTGCAGAAAAGGTGCTGACCTGTATTGGTAAAGGGAATTTCTTAACCTGGGAATTCTCTCATAGCAAAGAAATTATGGTCTAGTTTCTATTCTAAGCCCATTAGTACAATGCCTATCATATAGTAAGCATTTGCTTAATACTTATTTTCTTTTTTCCTTTCTGTTTCCAAATTACATGTATATTGTGTTTTTATAGTGGTAAGGAGGTGATACATTGGACAGAGCACTGAGACTTGAGTTCATATTTAGCCTATGACATTTATTGGCTTTGTGACCTTGGGTAAGTCACCCAACCCAACCAACTGTCTGCTTCAATTTCTTCATCCGTAATCAGATCATCAATTTATAATGATGATCAGATCATCAACTGGAATAATATGAGTACCTATCTCTCTGGGTTGTTGTGAGGAACAAATCATTCCTTTGGCAAACATATGAAAATGTTTATGTGTATGTGTGTGTGTGTAGATTTCTAGATGATGGATAGCTAAATGTATCATCCATGTATATGTTGTTTGCTCCCAATAGAATATAAGCCATTTGAGGACAGGTATGGTTTCCCTTTTGTCATTGTGCTCCCCATGACTCATTCACTTCCTGGCACATAAGAGGTGCTTAATAAATGGCTGTTGAAAGGAGTTTAAATAAAGAGACCATGAACATCCCAGATGTTTGCTGTCATCTGGCTTTGACGATGATCACCAACAATTTCAAGATTAAAAATACATCCCCGCCCCCAACAAACATACTAGGTGGTTAATTGTTATGAACTGATAAAGACACATAAATTAGTGTCATAGGAGAAAAATTGATGGGAGTTGGAAGAATAATTCTTTTTTTTTTTTTTTACAAGTTTTTGCTTTTGATTTTCAAGACTCAATTACCACTTATGGGGAAACTACTATGTAAAAATCAATGTGCTCTGCTCTTTGGAAATCTTGGATAAGTTGACTACTTGACTCTAAGCTATATAGAAAAAAGATCTTATTTTATTTATATTTGCATCTCTCACCATTGGACACTTAGGAATATTTTTTGTTGAATTGAATGAATAGGCTATGAGCTTGCATATGGAGCTTACAATATGTTGCTGGAGTTGGGGGGAAGGGACACATAGTATATAGTGTAAACAGATCGCTGTACTAGTAGCCTAAAGAACTGGCCATGTGACCTTGGAGAAGTAGCAACATTCCTAAATCTCAATTTGATCATCTGTAATGGGGGACAATAACATATCTAATGGCTCCCTCACAGGAATGTAAGAATAAAGCAAATGCTATTATTTGAAAATATTTTGGAAACCCATAAAGAATTGTAGACTCACTTCATGGAAGGGTAGACTTCTGGTCCCAGAGACAATAGATTCCAGTCTTGGGTAGCCACTTCCTTAGTTGTCCAGGACCTGCCCTGAGATGTCTCCTTGGCATTCACAATCACTACTCCTCTTTCTGTCCTGGGTTCATCTCACCATATCTCCAATTGTCAGAGAAAGATACAGGTTTCCAACCCACATCCTTTGTTTCACATAGACATACAGCTATTTTAAATGAAATTCTAAGGCCTAAGGAATGTCATCTGAATCAATCAATAAACTTTTGTTAAGCACCTACTATATGCCAAGAGCTGTGATAGTACTTGGCATAAACAAATTTTTTAAATATATGCAATTTGTTTAAACAAAAAAAAATCCTTATTCTCAAGAAGTTCACTTTCTTTGGGGAAAACAACTACATATAGGTATATATATAAAAGAAATATTTAAAATACATATACATACAAAGAGGTTGAATACATGGTAGTTTTAGAAGGATGATACTAGCAATCGGTTGGGTCAACTACATGTGGAAATGTAGAAAGTAGTGCTTGAGTTGCATCTTTAAGGAAGAGGGATTTCTAAGGAAAAATTGAGTAAGGTATGCATATGAGGCATGGGGAGAGTAAGAACAATATGGAATGTTGTAAGAGAAACAAAGATAAAGTAGAAATGGGGGTAATATACAATGAATCTATAAAGATATATTGGGGCCAGTTTTGAAGGTTTTACAAAACTAGAAACCTTTTTTATATTTTTCCTAAAAGTAGCATGAAGGCACTTAATTTCATTAAGTAGAGGAGTGCTAGAGTCATACTGTCATTTAAGGAAAATCACTTTTGAAACATTATAGAGGATAGCTTGTAGTGGAGAGAAATTTGAGGCAGAGAGACGAACTATGAGGCCATCAAAATGGTAAGAGATGTTGAGGGTCTAAATCAGAGAGATCACTGTCTAAGTAGAGAGAAAAGGTTAAACACAAAAAAGGCTGTGAAGGCAGAAATAGTAAGAGTTAGCAAATGATTGTCTATGTAGGTTGATAGAGAAATCAAGGATGATGTGGGGTTACGGAGACTGGAAGAATGGGGAATGAAGTTGCCTTTGATAGAAATAGGAAAGTTTGGCAAAGGGGTAGATGGAGGGTTTGAGAGACAAGTAATGAGTTCAATTTTGGACATATTGAGTTAGAGATGTCACTGGAACATCCAATTTAATACATCCAATTGACAACGAGTGATGCGGGACTGAAGCTGAAGTGCGATGCTGGAGATGGATAGACAGGTCTGGGAGTCATGTACACAGAGCTGATTAAACTGTAAAGGATGACAAAGTCACTGAGAAACTGCAGAGACAAGAGAGACTTATATGCAGTCATCTTTATTATTATTATGCTGTTATAGAAATTGTTGTTTTATTCCATAAATTAAAAAGTGGAGAGAGAGAGATAGCAAGAGAGCGAGAGAGCGAGAGAAAGAGAAAGAGAGAGAGAGAGAGAGAGAGAGAGAGAGAGAGAGAGAGAGGGAGGAAGAGAGGGAGGGAGGGAGGGAGAGAGAAGGGGAGGGGTCTGGTATAGAATATTAAGGGTTACTCACAGTTAGTAAGCATGATCTAGATTTTAGTAAGCAAAGGAGACTGAGAAGTAACTATCAGAGAGGTACGAACAGAAGCAGGAGACAGTCATACCCCACCCCCCCAAAAAAAGCCAGAGAGGAGAGCATACCCAGGAAGAAAGGGGGAACAATAGCACGAAATGCAAGTGATTTGTTTAGATATAAGGGCATCAGATTTTGCAATTAAATAATTGATGGTAATTTCACAGAGAGCAGTTTCACTTGAATGATGAGTACAGAAGCCATACTTCAAAAGGTCGACAAGGGAGAGATAAGACAATATGTGAAGGCAATGAGTAAAGATATTAATTAATTTCATCACATGTGCAAAAAAAAGCTCATGATAAAATGCAGATTATGAAAAACATGATAAAATAAATACAAAGTAGTTGAATTGCACTACCTTCTCACCTCTGTCTTGACTTAGATTCTTTAGTTTCATGGAAAGTTGAGTTTAAGCGCTACCTTCTACAAAATATTCCCAGCCTCTAGTGCCTTCTGCTCTGAATGACTTGGTATTTGTTGTATATACTCTTATTTACATATATGATGACTTTTCCTAAGAGAATGTAAGCCTTCTCAGTGAAGGGATTTTTAATTTCCCTTTTTTGTATCCTCAGGGCCTAGAACATTACTTGACACTTAGTTGGTGCTTGATCAGTGGTTTCTAATTGATTGAAAGTGCTCCAGGGAGCTCTCCTGTTGGGGAACCATAGATCTAGATCTACATAGGAACTCAGAGGTCAATAAGTATAAACATACAGATTTCACAATGAGGAATCTGAAGCCTACAGAGGTTAAAAGATTTCCCCAAAGTAACAAGTATGGTAATTGGGATGGGAACTCAGTCTTCCACCTCTATATCCAACATTCTATCCACTGTACCACATTGTCTCCCAAAGCAGATCAAGAAGACTTGCATTTGACCTGAGTCTTGAAGGATACATAGGTTTTTAATAGGCAGAAATGGTGAGCAAGGGTATAAGGTAAATGAGGAGTAAGGTAGTAAAATTAGGTAGTAAATTAGATGGTAAAAGGAGCATATATAATTTTAGGCTTTCAAAATACTTTCCTTGCCTAAGAGATAGCAAGTATAATTAGGGCTATCTCTTGCTTCTACCCATACCTATTTTATGGATGAGAGACCTAGGAGTCAGTGACTGACCTGGGATCACACAGCTAGTTAGTGACCAAATAGTTCATTTTGGTTAGACTGTAGGATACATGCTGATATGTAGTGGATATTCAGATGGGGCCAGATTGTGGAGTATCTACCATGCCAGGCTCTAAAGGCTTTTTTGTACTAACTAATATGACTCTGATACAACCAGTAATGAATGAATCCATGCTCAAATGTCACCAATTTCATTAAATCAGGTATCTACAAAGCTTAAAATTCTTCCCAGAACAAACACTTTGAAGGTAGTTCACAACTGGTCTCAGCTATGCCACTGACTGGTTTAAGCCATAGGATATAGAATTGCAAGGGATTATATAAATTACTTTGTCCTCCCCACTCATTTTACAGAAAGGGAAACTGAGGCCTAGAACCAGAGGAGGAAAACCCTGTCCTCATGTTCCACAGGTAGTAAGTAGCAATGCCAGAATTCTAACTTACACTAACTTGACCCTTTCTATACATTATGAACTTGACAATTTGCCAGCATGAGAGGATCCTAAGTGTTGAGTCCCTTTCCCTAGACCATATAAATGTTATAGTTTTAGTAGCTAAAATCATATCTTGTCTGTAGTTGCCAAAGAAGGGAGATAGCATTTCCATCAGGATACAAAGCAGCCAGTAGAAAGCTGGGTATGTAAACTGAGGGCTTGGTGAGTTTTGCCTTGTTCTTATAATTTACGTTTCCCTGCAGGAATAACAAAAGTAGTTCTATAATTTGTACAAAATAGAATGAACTTAATTGATCTCAGTAATTTCAAGGCTCCTTTGTAATTTAGGCCTCTGGAATGAAATATGCCTGGTTAATGATCAGAATAAAGAAGCTAGCGGTGTTTTTGAATACTAGTGTGATTTCTAAGTTCGTTTAAGAGTTGAAATGGCCCAAGCCACCATCTGCATTTTACACACAGCTCTCTCTGTAAGACCAAAAAAGACTGAGTCAGCAAAACAATTCACTCCAACAGAGATCAGCTGGGTGGAGTGTAGGGAGAGTGAATCTACCCTCCTCCCCCATATATCTTCCGACTTCTGTTTGCCTGTCCTAGTCCAGGCACCATGGTATTTTCATCCAAGCCCTTGCTTGGATACATCAGAAAATTCACTCTACGGTTTGTCTTGATCATTAGCTGTGGCCCATGAGGCTCTGAGACTGCTGGAGTTTGAAAAGGGGTGAGCTCTGGAACATGACTTGGTGGGTGGCCATCCAATTTCAATCCCAGGCTCCGTGCATCTATTTATTTGCTGCCAAGCTACTTAATGTGATGTGTTACACCACAAGTACAAAATTGTCAGTCAGATTTTTCCCCATCCATTGTGAAATGTGAAAACACAGAATACATTTTTGAATATAGTCCCAATTATTTCTGCTTTTTATTTGTAGTCACCATCATTATTATTATTTTTTGCTGTTTGAAGTTATTTAATTTTCATTCTTGCCATCTTTTCCTAGACTCGTCTAATCTGCCTCATTTCTAAGTCATGATGATATCCTCTAGATACCAATTCATAACATCCTTCCAAAGGATTGTTCATTAAAATCTAATTTTTACCTTCTAATGCAGGCCTTTTAGCTAATGAAATCTGCAGTAATTATAAATATCCATCTTGCAATATCCCAGAAATATTGGCATTCACATAGAACAGCAAGAAGCAAGAGAGAGGCATTAGCATTGACGTTGGTACCTTCCTTTTCGATTCCTATGAAATGAAACCAGAACATATACAGTTATGTATATTTAAATAAAAAAATCTCATTTAGGCTTATTTCAATATTTTTATACAGCCATTAGGACTTGTTTAAATAGTCCCCAAGAGAGACTATATCTAATTTAAACCACGCTGCAGGAAGGCATCAGGAAGCTTCAGATTCATTATTTAGCATCGAGATCTGAAAAGATTGGATGAGAAAGGTATCTGAGAAATCTGTCTCTGATCTAAGTAAGGTGCTCTGAAGCACTGGCATCTCTATAACTTTCCCTATTTTTAAAGTGGTTTTTTTCTTTTATTTACTTCTTTATTAATGGAAAGGGTGTGTTGTACAGTGGAAAGATCACTGAAGTTGAAGTCAGGCATAACTTGACTTCAAATTCCAGGACTAATACTTATCAATTTTGTGAACTTGAGGGATAATAATATTTCTCCTAGCTACCTCTCAGGTGGTCAGTGGGTAGAGTGCTAGGCATGGAATCAGAAAGGCTTTCATGAGCTCAAATCCAGCCTCAAACATTTTCTAGCTGTGTGACTCTGGTCTAGTCATTTAACCCTATTTGCCACAATCTTTTTTTCTATAAAATGAGCTGCAGAAGGAAATAGCAAACCATTCTAGCATCTTTCCCAAGAAAGCCCCAAGTGGGATCACAGAGTTGAACATGACTGTAAAATGATGCAACAACCTACTGTACAGGGTTCTTGCGAATAAAGAAGTTTTATTAGCCTAAGAAACAACCGTTGAAAGATGAGCTATCAATGAAGCTCATCATCTTGTAAATTTGAAAAAGTTTTTCTGCCTCATCTGCTTTAACTTTAGCTAAAATGAAACAAAATAAAAACAAGAAACCTCAATACTTTAATTACCATGAAAACTCATGATTTAAGTTGTATTTCCCTGATATCCTAGAATGAAAACTGTAGATAACTTCATGCAAGTAATGGTCCAGTCTGCTTTTCCTTCATATTGCACATGAAAACTGATGCCAAAGCCCTCAGAAACAATGAACAAGGTTCCAGCAACCTGTTGTGTGTTTATCACCCACCTTATTTTTGTTTCGTTATTATTATAAGCAATAGCTTTTGTCATCCTTACAAGATAAGAAGAGATCTTGCTAGGTCATAAAGCTCCGCCCCCACCCCTGCCATTCCTCATTCCCCACTCCTGCCTTCAGGCAAGGCATCACCTAAGCTATTTTTACTTAAGGAATTATCTTTCACCTAAAGAATTATTCCTACCCATTTGCAGTGGGGTTCTATATCCTCACCTGATATTTCCCGTATCCCTCAATATCTCAATATTCAATAGCCAATAGTCAATAAACATTTATTAAGCACCTACTATGTTCCAGACACTTCACTAAATGATGGGGATATTGTTGTTTATTCCTTGTTCTCTAAGAGGATCATGACATCAGGAAGGTGGTGCCATGACTTGTAACTGAATTGGATTGGCTGTTGTGTTCATCTTTTGAAGAGGACCATGATATCAGGGAAACGATGACATGGCTTGCACTTGACCTTGTTTTGAGTGAGAGAGGGTTGTTCAAGGTCACCAGCCTCACTTTCGAATCTGCAGCCATCTGATCCAGTGGAAATATAAAGATCGGGAAAACTGGAGATGGCCCTGAAATGCAGAGGATAGAAATATGGAAAAGCAATACAATTCCTGCCCTCAAAGAGCCTACAATCTCTAAAATGGATGGTTTCACTGAAACATGAAAACAGCTCAAAAAGACTTGTTTTATCTCCACCAATGTTTCTTTAGAGACCAGGGACAGCTTCTTCTTCTTCTTCTTCTTCTTCTTCTTCTTCTTCTTCTTCTTCTTCTTCTTCTTCTTCTTCTTCTTCTTCTTCTTCTTCTTCTTCTTCTTCTTCTTCTTCTTCTTCTTCTTCTTCTTCTTCTTCTTCTTCTTCTTCTTCTTCTTCTTCTTCTTCTTCTTCTTCTTCTTCTTCTTCTTCTTCTTCTTCTTCTTCTTCTTCTCTTCCTCCTCTTCTTCCTCCTCCTCCTCATTCTTCTCCTCCTCCTTCTCCTCCTCCCTCTTTCCCTCCCTCCTTCCTTTCTTCCTTCTTCTACCTTCTTCTTTCCCTTGTAACTTGATAGTTTTCTTTTATTTTTCCTTTCTGATTTTAAATCCTTATTTGAATCACTTTGATTTTGAGTGGTTAAAAACCCTTATACAACCCAAAGAAGGGCAAAAGAGAAGTTGAAAATGTGAATCCCTTTCCAAATGGAAATTGGGCCAGAAGGGACCCAGATGGAACAATGGGTGGCAGAATGTGTACCAAAGACATCCAAGCACATGAGTTACTTGGGACTGGATCTGGGACTAAAACATTTCTCTGCAGTGTTGTCTCTGACACATTGGCCTCAGATTGGAGCAATGGAAATTGGAGCAAAGCAAATGGAAATTGATCCATTGGAGCAATGGAGAAATGGAAATCAATGGTTTTCTTTCAATTTCTTTGCCAATTTGCTTCTGGTTCACTCCTTTCTGTATATTTTTATCTTAGAGAATGGTATGCTTCCAAACTGAGTCATTGAGAGGACTAAATCTCTCTTTCTGTTCAAACTTGCCTTCCCAAGACACTTTGAATGTAGTGTTAGCTCATTCATTCTGTAAGACCTTTGGGATGGAAAATTCAATGTGATATATGTTACATATATATAAACACATACATATATACACACATACATACACACAGACACATATACACACAGACATATACCCATATAAATACATACACACATGTG
The DNA here is from genome assembly GCA_023548195.1 of Bettongia penicillata ogilbyi. Taxonomy (NCBI): domain Eukaryota; kingdom Metazoa; phylum Chordata; class Mammalia; order Diprotodontia; family Potoroidae; genus Bettongia; species Bettongia penicillata. The sequence continues at coordinate 1,119,776 of JAJHZJ010000091.1, forward strand.
CATATGTACACCTATAAATACACACATACACACATACATATACATACATATAAATGCACACAGATATGAAAACATACAAATATATATGTATTTATTCCATAGATTCACAGAAGGTACAGGGGCAAGGAGCAGTGGTGGGGGAGAGGACAGAAAGATTCCACGAGAATATGACCTGCCTTGATGTAATAAGAGGAGCTTGAGGACACATGCCTCCTAGAGTTATCTTTTCCTTTCTTTCTTTCATAACATTTCTTTCATAACAAAAACCAAAAATCTCCTTGTTCTATCTTTCTGTCCTGATCTGATTCTCTTCTGAAGGACAAGAAGTAGGGACCACCCAGGCTCCTCAATTATTGATTGAAGTAGAGAGCAAACTTCTCTTTTGTTGTAAAAGGAAGCAAGTGTTTCTGGTATCTCCACTTCTCTCCTTTTCTCTTTCTCTTACAAGATTTGGGAAGTATGCATGATTTCACATCAAAGTAGACCCAAATGGGCTTGAGAAAGTATCCATCTCCATTCTTCACTCAGAAGCAGTATCTTACATCTTAAGAACTATTGTTAAAAATTCTTTTTTTTTACATTGTAAAGGAGTCATGTTGTTATAGATTTCAAAGTTTGTGCCCAATTAGGATTTTTTTCTGATAGACTATATACCTCATGGTCCCCATTAATTTCATCTATTAAGTAAAATTTTATGCTTACTGGATCTTGAAGAGGTACCCTAGTGGTCACTACACAGACAGAGTTCTTAACCTGGTATCCATTAACTTTATTTTATTTGATTTCAATAGAATTAGTTTCTTTGTAACTGTAATTTTATAATTTTGTATTTTAAGTATTTAAAAACAACATTCTCAGAAGGGTTCCATAGGCTTCATCAATCCACCAAAGGGATCCATGATATTCAAAAAGGGTTAAAGATCATTGACCTAGGAGATGCCAAGATTAGTAGCACGCAAAGAATTCAGGGTCTAGCAAGATCAGTAACGAAAAAAAGTTACTTGATGTTCAGTGTATTTCACAGTGATATTCTGGGTATAGAAATCAACCAAGTGGCAATTACAATGGAAGAATTTACAGTCTAGTAAAAGGCAGCAAAACCTCCTAAAGAATGTAAGTTGTATCAGAAAATTACAGTATGTTCCTTAGTTTTGAGGGACACAAAATTAGACCAAGGCAATGACTCCTATAAAATGAGGTTATTCAAAATGAGCTCCTTTTGGTAAGGAATCTCCACCCATATCTCTACCATAATCTCTTTGCTTATCAGTGTCAGTGTTTCTCTTCTACCAGACTGTAGGGAAAAAGAAAAAAAAAGATAGCATGTTATCCCAGATTTGAAAAAGAAGATTTGTGTTTGAATGTTAGTTTGACAACATATGTACTATGTGACATTAGGAAAATTGTACATAACGTCTTGGAATATAAACTTCTTTAGGTAAAATAATATTTCATGTTTACTGTTGTAATCCCTACATCCAGCAGAGTGTCTTGTTCATGGTTGATTAACAGGTGATTTCTGATTGATTCATTGATCTAACTCAATGCTCTGATTTATAAAGGAGGAATCTAAAGGCCAGAAGAAAGAAATGACTTATCTAAGATCACAAAGATAATTAGTCAATGATTAGTATTAGAGCACAGGTTTCCTACCTTCTAGTCCAATACTCCTTCCAATACAGCACAGCTGCCATTCTCGGACACACACACACACATACATATTTGTGCCTGTGTATGCACACACACACGTTCCTCTAAATTTCATCTCTCTTCATCTTTTCCTTCTTATCCCTACATACACACACACATATATATATACATAAACACACACATACATGTATGTATAAATGTATACGTCTCAGTTTGATTGAGTCCAAGGTCTTCCACTACATCCAAGATCATATCTAGCCCTCCTGGTCTATTATATCTCACCACTGGACCCAGATGGTTCTGGAGGATGAAGTGAGGTTGATGACCTTGTATTCATTAGCATGTCATACCATCACCTTCCTGATGTCATGATCCTCTTCCAGAAGGAAGGGGAAACAACAACAAGCTATATACAATCAGTTTGTAAGTTCCTAAAGAGCAGGGATTGTCTATATGACTCTCTAACAAGACATTTAATAATGTCTTATTACTGCTGATTATGAGTTATATTCTTTAAGTAAATATTAAAATCTCAGAATCACAGACTGTCAAGAGTTGGAACAGACTGCAGAAACTGTATAGTCCAACATGGATCTAAAGCTAACTGAGCTGCAGCTGCCAGGTAAAGCTAAGAATAAAAATATAAATACACACACTTATGTATACATACACAGATATATCTGTGTGTATATGTGTGTGTGCGTGTGTATGTACACATATATTTGTGTGTATATGTGTAGACATATGTGTGTGTATGTGCAAAGGAAAGGTGCAAGGAAGAGAGAGATTGTAGATGACAACTGAAAACAGATCATTTAGAGCGGTCTAATTCTTATTTTGTTTCTATTTTCATTGCCAAGGATAATGGCCCTTGAACTGGAAAGGATAGTACAATAACAAAATGGCCAATAGGCCGTTGCTATCCAAGATGAGTAAGAAGATAGGAAGAAAAATATTTATATATCCTTGACTAATTCAAACAATCTGGCCCAGAAGAATCATATTGCCAAGTGCTCCAAAAATTGATAAATGTAATTATTGAATTAACATAAATGATATTTAAAGATAGTGAAGAAGCATAATAAAACATAACAAGCCTGGCAAGAAGTATAAAAATTAAAATCTCAAAAAAATAGAAGAGAACATAACTGATAACTGCAAACAAATGAGATTGACTTTGATTCCCAGCAAAATTCTAGAACATGTAATTAAATATATTGCTGGTCAACATCTGGAAAAAATAAGCAATATTCACAAAAAGCCAGCATAGCATTGCTAGAGCCAGTTATACCATATTAACGTTATTTAGTTTTTGGACAAGGATATTAAACTTCTGGATCAAAGGAATGGCATAGATTTTAGCTAGATTTCAACAAAGCATTTCATAAAATCTCTTGTCCTGTTCTTAATGGTTAGATGGGCAAATGTGATTTAGATGATAGCCATGATCAGGAGGATTTGGAACTGGTTGAATTGCCAAATTCGGAAGAATCATTAATGGTTTAATCCCAGTTTTGAAGAATGTCTTCAATTTGGTGCCCCAGGAATTTGTTCCTGGTCCTGAGCTGTTTAACATTTTTTAAAACAATCAATGACTTGGAAGCATATAGGGCATTCTTACCAAATTTGAAGATGACACAAACTGGGTAGAAGAGCTAGCTACCTGGATCCACTCAGAGCTGGGATCTCAAAGAACTTGACAGGCTCAAATACTGGACTGAGTTCCAGAAGATAATATGGGATAGGAATAAATAAGGATAAATAGAGATTAGTAGGGATAAATATAAAATCTTACACTTGATGTATTTTTTTAATGACTTCACAAATACAAATTGGGAGAGTCATCATTAGATAGAAATTTGTCCAAAATATATTTGAAGGTTTTCATGGATTGTGAACTCAAAAAATGTCATCATTTATATGTCAGCAGGATATTAGAGTAGGTAGAGCACTAGATTTGTATTCAGGAATATCTGAGTTCTTTATCTTGTATTAGAAATTTAGAAGCTGTATGACCCTAGGCAAAGGCTTCCCTTGCCCTCATCTAGCTGCTATTCTAAAGATTCCCTCCCTTCTCTCCATGGCGGAAAGACTTAGCATGTCTACATAATGGCAAAAAGCTCCTAAATAAAGACAATTGAAGGTCATCAAAATGTCAAGCATAGCACCATCAAAGAATTCTCTTTCATATTTGTCAATAGCATCCAATATGAATGACAGATGTGATGAATGCTCTGCCAAGGAAGAACTCAGTCAAGAGGTTGTTGTTGAAAAACCCTTGAGCGGTCAGCCTTTTAACTTTGATGATGACACCTGGAAGAAAAGCTAAAGGTGGAAATGAATGAAAAAATGAGAGTCCAAAATGGGCTATACAATATATTTTCCCTCTTGGTGATGTCATACGCCATTATCTCTATGCAGATGACTCACTAGTCTTTTTATCTAAATCTAGACTCTCTAATAAAGTTTCAGTCCCAAATCACCAATACAGTACTGGACATTTCCTAGTGAATGTGTCATAGGCATTTCAAATAAAATGTGACCAAAGCAAACAGAACCCTTTGTCTTTTCCCTAAAATTCACTTCTTTTCTAAATGTCTTTGTTTTTGTTTTTTTTAATAGATTGTATTTATATATTTTCTTTTTACATTGCCTAGATTTCTCCCTGTACACTTGCCATCCCTTGCAGCAAAGATTTTTGTGTTTTGGAATAAGTTCTGTGAAAAATTGAATAAATATACATTAAATGCAATGATCTACACCCGTGGACTTCTCACCTCTTTAAAAGATGATGTGAGTGGGTAATGTGTTTCCTTATCTCTTCTTTGCATATAGATTTATTCTTTTTTGACATCTCAACACTCATTTGCATTGTTTTTTTGTTGTGGTTCATTTTTATTTATATTGTTGTAAGTATTGTGTGCTTTGTTTTCCCAGCTTTGCTTATTTCATTTTGCATCAGTTCACATAGGTCTTTCATTGCTTATCTGAGCACAATCATCATTTCTAACCCCACAGTAATGTTCTATTGTGTTCACGTACCACAGTATGCGTAACCAATCCACAATCTATGGGCATCTACATTGTTCCCAATTCTCTGCTACCACAGAAAGTATTATTATAAATATTTTAGTATACATAAAGCCTTTCTTTTTGTTAATTAATTCTTTGTGGTACATTTCCATCAGTTGAATCTCTGGGTAAAAAGATATTAACATTTTATCCACTTTTCATAATTCCAAATTTTCCTCTAGAATATTATACTAATTTACAGTTTCATCAACAGTGCATTAGTGTGCCTATCCCTCCAACATTTAGCATTCTTCTTTTGGGGGCATCTTTTCCAATATCTTGGAAATGAGGTAGAACCTCAGGGTTTACACATTCCTTATATTAGACATTTGGAGCATTATTTTACATGGCTATTAATAGTTGGCAATTTTTCTTATGAGATTATTTGCTCATATTCTTTGTCCACTAGTCTACCAACAAATGGCTTTTGGTTTTATATATTCCTATTAATTGTCTATATAACTTAAGTATTAAACCTTTATCTGAGAAATTTAATACAAATATTTTTTACCAGCCGACTGGTTCCTTCTTATCCTAAATGCATTAAATTTGTTAATACAAAAGTGTTTTGATTTCATTTAATCAAAATTATATATTTTGTCTTTTGTAATTGACTTATTTGGTTAATATATTCCTCTAGTTATTGTTGTGTTCATCCTTCATTGCCAAAGAAGACCATGCCATCAGAGAAATGATGACATGACTTGATTTGACTTTGTTTTGAGTGAGAGAGAGCTGTGAAAAGTCACCAGTCTCACTTCTCCTCCAGAGCAATCTAGATCCAGTGACCAGATATTTGTCGGGATGACTGGAGATGGCCCAGGATGCAATGGGAGACAACTCCTTTAGGCTATAGCTCTGAAAGATAGTTATATGTTCAGCATCTCTTCCATTTTAATTGAATGGTCTTTAGTATTCAGCTCACATCCATTTTGAATTTATTGTAGAATATAATTTATTGTAGAATATCAAGCTAGTCAAAGCTTGATTTCTGTCATACTGCTTTCCAGCTTTTCTTGCAGTTACAACAAAATAGGGAATTCTTTTCTAAATACTTTATGTTTTGGGGTTTATCAAATAGTAGGTTACTGAGTTTCAATATTTCTGAGTCTTCCTTCTGTTACCCTGATTCCCTATTTCTGTTAAGAATGCCACTGTCCATTCAAGCACCATGATTCACCGAGTCTAATTCAACTCCTTGTTTTCCCACATACCGCCACATGCAATCAAGTGTCAAATTTTGTTGAATCTATTTCCATGCTATCTCTTGTGTCTATCCCTTTCTTTCAAGTCATATGGTAACCACCCTGTCTTAGTTTCTCAACACAACTTGCCTGAACTGCACAGTACCCTTTTATAGGGGCTCTCCTCTCTACAATCAATCTCCTTCTAAACTGCCAAAGTATTATTCCTCCAGGATAGATAAGACCATGCTCACCCCCAACATTGCCTTTTGGATCGAATACACTCCTTTATTTTGTCTTTTAAGGGACTTTACACTCTGACCCCAGTCTGCTTATGATACATTAACACCTTTTAGACTGTTTTCAATCCTGTCAAACATCATTCCTCATACCAATATTTCAACTCCCATCTCCATTTCTTTATTCAGACAGTTCCTCCAGACCAAATGTGCTTCTCCACTTCTGCTTATTGGAGTCCCTGGGTTACCTCAAGTAACTCAACTGTCACTTATATGAACTCTGTCCTCATCATCCAAGCTGCAAATGCCCCTTCCTAATTTAGCTTATTTTTACTCTGTTTTATGTTTGATTACATGTGTATATGAAACTCTCTTGATGAATTGATAGCATGTATGTTACTTGAGGGAAGGTATTATTTCTTTTTTTTTTTTTATCTAAAGCTCTAATGCCTAAATTTCCTAAGTTCCAGGAACTGATTTCAGTGACTAAGTAATGTCTCCTCTTCTTTCTCTATATAAAATGGATGCTTATGTGGTAAGCAGATCTTCTGCTATTTACAAGTGATAGCCAAGTGTAACACATAAATTTATATTTATCGTGGGATGTTATGCAAGTGACTAGGTCCAAGATTATATGAAATGGCACTTTCCTCCTTTTCTGCCTCCAAGACATTGCCAAACTTCCAATGAATTTTCATGCCTCCAATCTGATAGTAATTTTGCATGTGTGTAGAGGTTGGAGAGTCTGTTCCATTTGAACTTTGATTGTTCTTGTTGATATAAATGGGAGAAAAGGCCTTGCTTAGGAAGAATTTCATCAGTAAATTCTTTCTACTGATCTGGTCTTGAATATTTTGGTTCAAGTTTGTATGGCTGAACTTGTGGATAGCCTAAGGCTCGCCTCTTAAGAAATTTCATCACATCCTTAGAACGACTTTGAAGAATCTGTGTTAGAGACAGGGTTGGAGTGGGCCCAAAGATGGCACAGAGAGGCTTTTCAAAAAAAGTAGCTAAAGGGAAAAAAAGGCTATTAAACTTTTGCTAGACAAAATAAGAGGTTGCAAGCAGTTATGCTTTGCTTAAAAAAATAAAAGAAAAATCCAATTAACTCAATATGAAGGGAGGATGATTTACAGACATTGCATTTGGTACAAATAGGAGGGTGTGTGTGTGTGTGTGTGTGTGTGTGTGTGTGTGTGTGTGTGTGTGTGTGTTTTCCAAATTTTGGAAAGGAAAATACCCAAATGCAGTTCATCAGAATTTTCAGTATGCAAGGAATAACTAAATCCAAAACCACACAGGGATTTGCTTCATCACTTAAGTTCTCTTCTTCACTTAATTGTTAATGAACTAAATTGAATTGAATTCAAGGTATGAGAGTAAAGGAGCAAGTTACCATCATTATTAAATGCAGTTGAAAAATGTGGTTTGGGTTTGTAGGGACTTTCCCTTTTTACTCAGCATTCATTTATTTTTTCATCCAACAAATATTTATTGAATGCCTATAGTCTCAGAATTGTAGTAAGATAAAATGAAATGTTTAGCTAAGACCTGGCATTTGCCCTCATTGGCTTTACATTCATAGCTCATCCTAATCTTGAACACTAAGTCAGCCAATTCTGACTTAATAGTAAATGGATCTTTCCACTTATGATGTTCCCCTCCACTTGAGGTTACACTTGGCTCTGCCCGTTTCAAGGCTCTGGAGAAGAGGACCCTGGTCCTCAGCTGCTGCAGGTGCCCCTGCCACTGCAGAGGCTGCCCCCTCCACTTCCTCTTCTTCCTCTTCCCTCTCTCTCTCTCTCCCGTTCTCCTCTCCTTCCCTCTTTTCTTCCCCCTTCCCTTTCCCTCTCCTCTCCTTTCCTCAGAAGCCTTTTACAATCCACCTTAAAGCTAATGTCTTCTCTTTTAAAGTGATTTCAAGTTACTTGTATACAACCAGTATTTGTTAGACAGAGAACTTGAACCCAGGTCTTCCTGAAATTGAGACCAGTTTTCTACCTCTCTGAACAGTTGACTACCTACTTTTTCTTTTATTTCCATTTTTAAATAAGTTGTATATTTACATATATCTGCTACATGTTAGACTATTATTCATAGGCACTTCATAGTTTTAAAAAGGCTTTTCTCTTTGTATGAATTTTTGACTATAAGTAATAAGCAGCTAGGTGGCACAGTGGATAGAGCACCTGACCTAGATACAGGAAAATCGAGTTCAAATCTGATCTCAGACACTCATGAGCTGTGTGACCTTGGGCAAGTGGCTTAACCCTGTGTGTCTCAGTTTCCTGATCTGTAAAATGAATTGAAGAAGCAAATGGCAAACCACTCCAATCTTTGTCAAGAAAATCTCAATGGGGTCATGAAGAGTAAGGCATGATTCAAAAACAACACCACAAAGAAATGTTGATGAATACTAAGTTTAATAATAATAAATAATAGCAATGGCTTACATTTATGTAGGTTTAATGTATTCCAGGAACTGTATTAAGTACTTTAAAATTAAGATCTCATCTCAATTATAATCTAATATCCTGTCATTTTGTTATTGCTATCCATTGCCTCACCTGTTTTTAAAGATTCGGGTATTCTATATAAACCATTCTGCAATTAGGTATATCTATCAAGACTTATTTCTTTAAATATTTCCACATATATTGCTATAGATAGCATTTCTATAAATATATTTAATAATAATGGTAAAAATGTGTAGAATTACTTTGATCCTCTTCTCAGTATGTCTATGCTATTTATATTTCTCCGTTACGCATAAAGCTATCTTTGATATGAATTCATGATTTTTATTATTCTCAATAAAAAATATTTTCTTCATTGCTTTATTTTTAGTAGTTTACAAACATTAATAAATTAAGATTATATGTTATCTGACTTTTTAATCATGTGACTTAATTATTTAATTATGCTTTATGGTAGCCATTTCTATGTCAATTGTGTGTGTAATTTTAAAATACCTTTAAACAAATGCAACTATTATTATAAGCTATTTGCCAATATTTTATTTAATAGCTATGCATTGAAGTTAATTATATTGGCTTACAAGCTTTCTTTTTCTACTTTATCCTCCCATGGCTTGGGGTTCAGAATCATATTTTTCTTGTAAAAATTAATCAAGGACAATATCATAATTTCTCATTTTCCAAAAGTAGTTAACATACATATGAATGATAAGTTCTTAAATGTTTTACAAAATTCAGTTGTGTATCCATCTGGTCCTATACTCTGTTTAATAAGAGGAAGCTCATAAATGACCTACTTAACTTATCTTTCTGCTATCATTTTATTCAGGGTAACTTTTTCCTCTTCTCTTATTTGATGTAGTTTATACTTTTTTGATAAATATTCTTCTTAATAGATGTTCTGTTTCACCAAAATGTTCATCTGGGTAATAATCACTGATATTTTGTTTTTTCCTCTCTCTTCTTTATCTCTCACTTCTTTTGGACTCTTGAAATTTGGCTTTCTTCCCTCTTTTTGTCTAAATTTGCTAATGGTTTATCAGTTTACTGATATTTACAAAACAACAACAGGAACCTAGATTTTATATTTACTCATTCTCTCCCCATTTTTTTTTACATTTTATTCTATTCATTTCTCCTTTAATTTTCATGAACTCTGGTTATGTACTTGTTTCTTATAATCCAATTTACTAAAATTTGAATATGTAAACTGTAAACTAAACTCATTAATCCTTTTCTCTTTCATTAATATATATTTTTGAGAGTATATGTTTGCCTCCCAAGACTGTTTTAGTTGCATCTCATTCATTTTCATGTGTTACATTGATATTGTCATTTTATTTGCATGTTTTAATGATTTTCATATTTTTATTATTGCCATGCATTCTTTCCATAGAGAGTCTAGGGAAGTCTTTGTCATTGGGACATTGGTGGGGGAACTTTCCTAAACAGAGTACAGCCTTTCTTGGGGAGTTTCCTAATGGAAATTATTGTTGTTCAGTTTTATCTGATTTTTCATGACCCCATTTGGAGTTTTCTTGGAAAAGATACTGGATTGGTTTTCCATTTTCCTCTCCACCTTATTTTACAGATGAGGAAATTGAGGCAAACAGGGTTAAATGACTTGCCCAGGGTCACACAGCTATTAAGTGTCAGAGGTAGGATTTGAACTCTGGAAGATGATCTTTTCTGACTCCATGCCTGGCATTCTATGTCACCACCTAGCTGCCTGAAGGCAAGTTACCCACATTTTGAATAAGAATTCACAGTGATCTTCATGTGACTCCATGAGACAAATGAGTCAAGACCTTCTTTATAGGGGATATGGCAAGGTAGAGGCAGAGGAAAATAGGGAACAACTGAACGTTTTTGTGGATAGGTGTTTTTTGATGAAAAGAATAGAAAGGAAGGTAAGCATGTTAGGATATTTGGAAGCAGGTAAAATGGGAGGAGCCTAGCTCTAAAACTGTCATAATCACCTAGGCATGAGATGATATGAAAGAATTAGTTTGTTGGCAGAGTAACCAATGATAGATTTTGAATCAACTTATAGAAACCTATACTTATAGTACTGAATATGGATTCCCTTAAATGGATTCTTTGTGAATATATCCCATAGAAATGAATATTCATAAATTACTTTTTGCTACACAAACTGAATACTTATAGAGGGTGAGGAGGGGAAGTGATGAAAGCATCTCATTTGCTTTGTTCAGGTTAGTTCTTTTATCTTGTTTTTGCCCCAAAGTTATGAACAAAGTGCTTGTGTTGTTGAAATACCTTAAATCAATAACATCTTTAATGCCTTGGAGCAGAGCTGTCTTGGACGTGTTGAGTTTTTGTGACGTAATCTTTGGGGCCTGCCTGGTGACATTGGAAGAGTGAATATCAGTTAGAGTAACACTACAGGAAAGCAGTATCACAGAAGAGTCAATTTTCTAAGGAAATGACCAAACTCCAATTGTAATAGTATATTAAAAACTACTGAAATGGAGCTGAGCAGAGAATTTCTATAACAGCTCTCATTTTGCTACTGCTGTTGGTTCCATCATATTAATGACAGAAAATCATATTCCAAAGGTCAGCATTAATCATTGTGTTGATTTCTTCTGGTGGATGGAGGCTGCTAGTGAGAATGTTAAAAGAATACCAGCAAAAGAGAGAGCAAGTCAACAACTATTGTGATTCAGTCCAGGAAAGAACTGACCCATCTCGAGACACGTTGGCTATTTATCAAGGTTCATTCGATCATACATCATGGCGCATCTTCGCCTGAGGTTGAAAGATAGCTGAGGTGCTGAAAAGTTATTTTCTAAGTCTTAAAGGGAAGGCTGGACAGGGTCTAGAAATGGAATATTATTTGAGAAAAGAAACAAATTGCAAATCACAAGATTCGTACATACTGTATTCTGCATATATGTACAGATTTTATTGAAAAGCATCCCTGAAGTCCATGCAGACAGTTAGTTTTGTTGTTAATAGTGGCCCTTTGTTGCTTAATGCCTTATTTTAAATACTTCCAATGTTACCTTTACATATACTCCCTTGAAATGAAACCCAATTCAGATCAAACTGACCACAAGTTAGAAATAAATGGTCAGTATTTTCATGACTTAAACGTGGTTTTTGGCCCACTATACTTGAGGTAGTCCCACGCCAAGCTACACTGCATTAGAGCCCCACCTATGACAGTATTAGGACAAGTATTGGCCCAAGTGCAGCTCAAAACAGTATGAGTTGCCTGTGTAGACATGAATCTAAACAACCATTTGGTTCAGTGATCAAAGAATCAGTACATCAGACAAATAGGCCAAATCGCTCTACAGGCCAAACAACTGAATCAATTGTTTGACATCCTCTGGCAGTCCATATGTCAAATGTTTGCTACCCAGGGCGACCACGTTTTCTCAAAGATCCTTTTGGTTGGCCATCATTGCTCTCCATGAATCAAAGTCTACTAGCTTTGATCCCTTTGGAATTATTCTAAGAAAAGAAGGAATAGAAGAGAAAAAAGAACATCTTTTAAGATACTTCAACTGACACGCAACAACCCAGAGTGTAGCTCTGATTTAGTATGCAAATAAGAGAAAGGTAAAATAATAAATTCTGTTTAATCATGCAGATTTCTTTATTGTTGGATCACGTGTCCAGGCATATAAATGAATACTCTATGAAGCCAAAGTCTGCTTTGGAGAGAAAGGTATTAAAATGAAGTTGTAAGAGGGAACTGATAATGCTATAAATTAAGACGTTGCTTGGTTTATTTTCAAAAACGGTTTGTCTTTAAACAACTGTAGTTTATAATGAGAAAATTATCAAAAGCTTTTAGGTACTCAGGTTGCTAAAATGAAGGATGAACTCATCCATTATGAGCTATAAAATCCATTGATTACTTGACTTCCTAAATCTTCAGGCCCAGGAATCCTGATTAATGTACCAAAGATGTCTAACTGAAATATCTCCCCTCCAAGAGCGTATTATTGAAGAATGAGTTTATGGTATTGCAGAGGTTCAGGTAAATACTGTTCTACAGTAGAGAGCATTGAGAAGAAAAGTCAGATTGTGCAAACAGTGATATATTATTCCAAGAGCAACTGCTATGACAGGCCCTCTTTTACCACCTCTAGTTAGAGAGTCAAAGTTCAAGTCTCCAGTCACTATCTTGAACTGAAAAGGAAAACCATGAATAATTTTGCTTCTGGCATTTTTTTTTCAAGTTCCCAAAGCACTTCTCCCTTCTTCTAACTGAAATTTCACCAAGTTCAAGTCAGCTAACCCTGGTAACAGGAGGGAGGGGTACTAGGGATTCTAAAGAAAGAGGAAACAGTGATTGTCTTTGAGGACATGCAGCATGTATGCATATAGGTAAAAATTCAATGTACAGAAAATAATGCAGAATAATTTGTGTGCTGGTAAATGTTTAACAAATAGCTCTCTGAAAAGGAGTACAAATTTAATCTATGTTATTAACATTTTTCCAACACTTTCATAAGTCTAGACAACCAAAAAATGAATAAATTAAGCCCTGATTTATAAAATCACTAAATTCCCAAAGTGCAAATGCTTTCACTGAAAATTTAATAATTGGCTTTCCAGAAACTTGGTTGACAAAGATGCAGGATGGGAAATGGAATGCATTTTTGGAAGTGATCTGGTGACCAGTCTGGGCGATACGGAGTGTTTTTCTAATGTAACAATAGTAGTCCAACTCAGCAATGTTGATCAATCCAATGACCAACCACAATTACTTGACATATCTCCAGAAAGAGAACTGATAGACTCAGAATGCAAATTGAAAGATATTTTGTTCCATTTCATTCTTTTTCTTGTTTTGTCTTTTTTTTTTTTTTGGAACATGGATAATGCAGTCTTTTTAATGTTTATGGCTGTTTATAATGGAGTTTTACTTTTCTAGCCTCCTCATAGGTGGGAAAGAAGTAAGAGCATTTGGAATTGAAAATGAAACAAAATTGAATTTAGAAATCTAGTCCAACTCCTTCATTTTACAGATGAGGTAACTACAGCTGAAAGAGTTTATATTTGCCCAAGTCACATAGGAAATAAGTTCCAGATCTGGCATTTAAACCAATTTCTGCATTTTTCCACTGCTCTGAAGGAGAATAACATGATATAATACTGGAAATGAGTAGGGAAGCCATTTTGATCGCAGCTTTAACTGCAAAGCTGAGGATTTTGTATTTTATACTAGGACACCATTGAAGATTTTTTTCAATAGGAGAGTAGTGTATCCAAGTCTGTTTTAGGAATATTAACTTGTAAACTTGTATTAACTGCTCCCCTCCCCCAAAATGTAAGGTATTTAAGGTCAGAGACTGTTTCATTTTTCATTTCTATTGCTAAGATTGATTCTGATACCTTGCACATAGTAGGTTCTTACTAAGTATTAGTCAAATTGAATGTCACTGGATTTCATAGTCAGGTGAAGTTTCGGGCCTTGAGAGCCTAAAGTGATGCCTTCAGAGGGAGATGGATTGGAGAGGGTAGAGATTGTCATATAGAGGGAACAGCTAGCAGGCAATTTGACTTAAAAGATCTCATTACTTCTGCAGAGATAAATGCACACACTTAAGGAGGAAAATGTAGCAAGAGATCATAATGGGAACTGGGGATAGGGTTAAGTTACACCCAGAAAAAAATATTGACAGTATAGATGAACTTTAATTCTCAAAAACTATGGGAAGATAAAAAGGAATGATAGAGGGATAGAGCTTTTTGTCTAATGCCTGTAGGTTTCTATATTTTGGAAACTTCAGTCAAGTATCCTTTGGACTCTTATTTATGACCAAAATCATCAGCTAAATAATCACTAATAAGGCTGCAAGGAATGCAAATGAGATATTGTTATTCTCCCAAAACAACCTAGGCAAACAATAACCACAATCCTTTCCCCCCTCCCATTCCTTAAAGATCACTGATTCCTTCTAAAAGAAATTTCTGATGGATTAAAACAACGATTCAATAGCTCCACCAAAAAGCACCTCTTCCATTCAAACCCACATGATGAAAAGATGTCTAATCTGTAACATCTGAAAGATGCTGAGGCAAAAATGAACTCGCGATGTTCTTAGAATTATGATGACCATCTGCCTTGTAGTTTTTGAATTGCAGAGCTAATCTTTGTAAAGTATTCCTCATTACTGAAATAATAATAATGTGGAGTGCTGTGCAAATTGCATTGATTTGATTACTGCAACTTAAAGTATCTTTGATGCTTTGGGGCCATCTCTGAAAAATGTTGCATAATATTTTGAGACAATTTCATCTATTTATTACTTACAGTCTTGTTTATATTCCCCATCTGTTTTTTTTTAATTCTTCCCTAAGACAGTTGAACAGAAGCATAATTTTTTGTTTATAAGAGTTCATCTGTTCCTACTGCTTCCTCTCCACCTGAAGGTATCATTCTCTCTGACTTTAGCAATGGATGCTTTTCCACAATGGGCATGAATGTTTGACACTGCTTGGAATTTTGCTGAGATTACATGCATGACCCAATCTCTGTGTCTGAAGGAAAAGTATTTAAATAGATTGATGAGCTTGGTGCTTATATAGTTCCTGGCACACAGTAGGGACTTATTTATTGAATTAAATTAAATTAAAATCCTCAATATTTACACAGTGCTCAACACATAGTAGGTGGTTAATAAATGTTTGTTGAATTGAGCTGAAATGTTTTTGATGATCATAGAGAATTTTATAGACAGATACTTTGGGCAGTTTTGCATATCATATAGGTGCTGGATTTGGATTCAGAAAGACCTTTTATCTAAGTAACTTATGAGCTGGAAGATCCTGATGCTTCAACTTCTCTGTGCCTCAGTTTTTTCATCTGTAAAATCAAAGTGTGCTTGCTCAATGGTATCTCTAAAGTGTTTTCTCTCTTTAAATGATCTTCTAATCCAGTATTTGTTCTTCTTAGACATCTTATAAGGGCTTTATGGTCATAACATAATAAAATGGATTTAGCACCTATTGCAAATATATCAAACACGTTGTAAATGTAAGGTATTATTGGATACCATGCAACAGCAGTGGTGAATTATAGTGAAAAGAATCTTGGGTCTGGAAGTCAAAAGATCTAAACTTTGTGTCTTGACTTTAACATTTACTAGATATTGGGCCCTTATACGTAAGGGTCCTTGTAGGCTAAGAATGTTTCTGTTACCTACTTTACAGGGCTGTTATGAGAAAACACTTTGTGAAAATTGCAAAAGTGCTATACAAATACAAGCTACTATCACCCTCAGTGCCCTTCACCTATATCATTGTAAGTGGAGTCGTGCCTAAAAGGACTCACTAGGTGTTTTGCTTGGTATCTTCTGATCTCCCAGAGAGTGAAGCAGAAAGCAGTGTTGGTCAGGTCCTGGGCACATCTTCAGTAAACATTTTTTTTTAAAGTCTCCTATGTGCCAGCTACTGTCCTAAGTGCTGGAGATATAAATAGAAAAAAATTAAAGGTAGCCCTTGTCCTCAAGGAGCTTGCAACCTTTTTTTTCTTTCTGCAACTATGAAATTGTGCCAGTCACAGCAACTAAACAATCATGGTAAGAGAGGTGAGAAGGGGGAAGGAAGAGGGGAGGGAAAACCTGAGAAAGGATTGCGTCTCTACCTAGAGTGTGCTCCTTCCTCACCTCTGCCTCGGTTTCTAACAAAACTCAGCTCAGATGCCAACTTCTGATGCTACCCGTTACTAATGCCCTCCTTCTCCTCTATAATTACTGTATATTTACTTAGCTATATTTATGTAGTTTCCTTCAATTGAATGAAAGTTCCTTTAAACCAAGAGCTCTTTGTTTTTCTCATTGTGCCTACATTGCCTAGCACAGTGTCTGATGCATTATATCTGTATAAATGTGTGCTTTATGAATGAATGAATGAATGAATGAATGAATGAATGAATGAATGAGGTTCCTTCTGAGAATCAAGGTTGGAAAGCTACCTGACCCTCAAGGAATCATCTTCTTTCAGGTGTTCCCCATTTAAGGAAATTCCGAATATACAACTATAAAAAACTTATAAATGAGCTCAATTTTGAGGGAAGGGTAGTTGTTTCTTACAGACAGTCTCCTGAAATAATTTCTTTTAAATGATGAACTTTTCTAGTACATTTCAATGTTTGTTTACATATGATTAGCATTTTATGCCGTTTTCCTATTTCCTTTTATGTCTTCACTCCTTTGAAAACAGAAACAGTCTTCTTTTTCCATCTGTATCCCTAATGTTTAGCATAGTGCTTGGCACATGGTAAATTTTTATTTCATTAATTTATTTTTAGTTTACAACATTCAGTTCCACAAACTTTTGAGTTTTAAATTTTCCCCCATCCCTCCTCTCCCCCTTCTCTAAGACAGCATGCAATTTGATATAGGCTCTACACATACATTTATACTAAACATAGTCATGTTGGGAAGAAGAATTATAAGCAATGGAATGAATGGTGAGAAAGAAGAAACACAACAAAACACAACAAAAAAGAGAGGCAGCAAATAGAATGTTTCAGTCTGCATTCAGACTCTGAATGGATAGCATTTTCCATCATGAGCCTTTTGGAGTTGTCTTAGAACCTTGCATTCTTGAGAAGAACCAAGTCTATCAAAGTTAGTCACATATTACTTGACATGGCTGTTAATGTGTACAATATTCTCCTGGTTCTTCTCCCTTCACTCAGTATCAGTTCATATTAGTCTTTCCACGTTTTTATTTAGCCTACCTGCTCATCATTTCTTATAGCTTAGTAGTATTTCATTACATTCATATACCATAATTGTTTAGCCATTTCTCAATTGATGGGCATCCCCTCAATATCCAATTCTTTGCCACCACAAAAAGAACTGCGATAAATATTTTTGTATATGTGGGTCTTTTTCTCATTTTTTATGATATCTTTGGAATATAGCCCTAGAAGTGGTATTATAGAGTCAAAGAGTTCATATTTTTATAGCCTTTTGACCATAGTTCCAAACTGCAAGGAGCTTACAATCTAATGGAGGAAGTCAACACTCAAAAGGAAACCCCATCATGGTCCTGCTCCTACTGAGATCTCAAATGATGCCTTCAGTTCCCAAGGTATATAAGCTCAGGCTTTATGAAGGGACCTGCACTCTTCCCTCTGCAGAGCTGTTAGGATTATTGTTTAATACTGGACACAACAATGTAAGAAAGACATTAATAAGTTAGAGAGCATGGAGCGGCACCCAGTATAATGAAAGATCTTGAATCATCTCATTTGAAGATTAGTTGAAGGAACTGGGCATGTTTAACCTGGACAAAAAAAGATTCAAAGGGGACATAACCTGATATTCAAGTATTTAAAGAATTGCAAAGTAGAAAAGGAAGTAGACATGTTATATTGTTTGGTGGAGTTGTGAACTAGTTTAGTGATTCTGGAAAACAATTTGGAACTGTGCTCCAAAAATTACTAAGCTGTTTGTACCCTCTGAACCAACTATATCACTACTACACCAATATCACAGAGAGATCAATGAAAAAGGAGAAGGACCCACATTTGCAAGTATATTTATAGCAAGTCTTTTCATAGTAGCAATACATTTGAAACTAAGGGATTTCCCATTTTTGGGGGAATGGCTTAACAAGTTGTGAATATAATAGAATATTACTGTGCCACTGCAAATGACTAAAGAGACATTTTTAGAGGAAATTGGGAAGACATCCGTGACCTGATACAGAATAAAGGGAGCAGAATTAGAATAATGAAACATCATAATCATTATAGATGAAAACAACTTAAAAAAAAACTTAATGAATGTATTGATAAACCACTAGTCCAGAGGACTGAAGATGAGTTACAGTCACCTGTCTCCTATCAGAGTTAGATGGAGTTGTAAAATCCAGCATGAGATATGCCCATGGGGACATGAACCAACGTGAGAATTTGTTTTGTTATGTTGCTCTATAAGGATTGTGGTAGTTGAAGGGATAGATAGACAGACAATATATGGACAAAAATAATTAAAGAAGAAGTAAAATATTTGTTCTATTTGGCCTCAGAGGACAACTTGAACGATGAGTGGAGGTTTCAAATAGGCACATTTAGGCTAGATACCAGGAAATTAAACAAGTAAATACCTTCCCAACAATTAGAGTTACCCTAAAGTAGAACAGGCTACCTGGCTTCTTGTCCAATATGTTGTGAGGATCCCTTTGTTATATGGTTTGGACTGGCTGGCTACTGAGGTCTCTTTTTATTCACATTCCATAGTTCTGTGACCTGGTGATAATGTCCACTGCTTATGGAGAAGAAACTGCACAAGTAGAAGCCAAAGTTATACCAGCCAGTTGGGTGTCCGTGTAAATCAAGAAATGTTCTCTTCATTATTCCCTCCCCTTGCCACACAACCCTCCAACCCTGACCTCCCCTGACTGACAATTGGCAGATCCATGGGAGAAAATTTCATCTGGAATCTTCAGTTGGTTTTAATACTGTTTAGGCAAAACACAGAATGAGAAAAGAGCAAATCCTTTTTGATTGTATGATTTACAAAACACTCTCTAAACTCCTTGGGGGATGGAGCAGGGAGAGCCTGTACAGGGCTCATTCCTTATTATGAAAACTACCATACAATGATGACCACAGTTAAAGCTGATTAGGTGGATAATTGACAACACAAGGGTACTAAAGTTACATTCTACTTGTTTCAGCCATGTTTAACACAAGCAGCATTCTACATTTTTCGGCAAGGGAGGTTCCTAATTAAGACATAAATGGTTTTCTAATTAAGTGCTTTTGTCTGATTCCCTGGACTAAAAAGCAGTTTTGTTCAGTGAAATGCGCTAGGCACCAGACTTGTCCCAGCCTTTTGTTGCAGCTTCCCATCCCTCTCTTAAAGACATTGTAGTTGGGAACAGAAACCTGTTCTTTAACACTGTCGGCTCACTGGAAGGAAGAGCCTTCATCTTGATCTCTCAGCACCCAGGGGTTCAAATTAAATACATGGACAGGTTTTTAAAGGAGTCTTGGCCTGGTTTCTCTAACGATCTCAATTTACAAACTTTCATCCTTACAAAGAAGGGGCATCAGTGAGTTGGACCCTAGAGATGGGAGGAAACAGAGACATCTTTGTTTGATTCCAGCCTTCAGGTTCCATGGTTCATTTATTCATTCAAAAACGTAAGTGGTACATGTAACAGAGGCTTAATGAGATGGCTCAATCAAGATGTTAAATGTACCCCCATAACTGTAGCGTTCATGAGAGAGCTTTAGGTATTTCAGCAGATCAATGAGTGGTGCTACTAAGAGGAAGAAGTTACGTAGGAACAAGCAGTACCCTGAAATACCAGGGAACTGCTAAGGATCTTTGATGTGGAGCACCTATTGATGAACAGCCTTGAATAACTCCGTATAAAGTTACTGTCATTGTGGTATGAGCCCCTGGAATGTCATTTCCTTCTCCAATTTGCAATCTCTCTTCTTTAGCTAATAGCAAATCTTGGCATAGAAAATGAGGATGATTTTAACCAATTTGGTTTGCCAAATAGGAGTTCAGAAGGAGATAAGAAAAATGCGCTACTCACTTAGTTTAGCATGTCTTAACACACCAAATTCCTGAATCTCTGAGAAACTCTTGGTGGCATCGCACAATCTAAATTTATAAATTGGCATTCATATTGGTCATACCGAGTACTGAGAAGGAATTTTCCATTTATCACCTCTTTATTTTTGGATGAAGTTCATCTCCCCTAAAGATTTAATTTCATGGTTATCATTACTTTTTCCACTTGATATGTTAGGTCAGGTTGGTCAGGGTCCTAGGCCCAGATGATTATGGAAATCCAGGATATGTTTTCTTAAGCACCATAGCACTTCCTAATTGCTACTTTCCTGCAGTGTTTTTTCATCATCACCATCAATTAGTACCTCCTGAGCATCTCCTGAGTTCATGACATTGAATTAAGTTTTCATATAACACACTGACCTGAAGCACATCACTATTGTCACTAACTTCCTACCATGGTTGTTGCTCATATTCTCCCAAGGATCCTGCCTCCTTTCTCTGCTCTTATGCATGTGTCTTTGCTGTCTTTTTTGCCTCTTCCCATTGGCATTCAGGTGGTATCAGGATTAGATTGGTGTGCTTCTGCACGTCCGCCACTTATTTCTGAAATGTAAGCTGCCACATCATAATTAGGGGTGTGACAGCTCCTGTTTGTGGAGGTGTGAGTCACACCAATATAGAAATCAGCTTTATTTAATCTTTCTCTTCAACAGATTGTTTGTCTTATAATAGTATCTGGGCAGAAACTTGTTTTATTATTATTAATAAGAAGAAAAAAGAAAGTAAAATGATGCTACATGAGGATTCACATGTTTTCAGCGGTTAGCTGCAGGAGCTATGGAACCTACTGGCTTGAAAAGATGCCAGAGCAAGAGGAATAACAAAATAGAGAAAGATAATATGGGAGGTGTTTGTTATAAATAAATCTTTTTTCCCCTGTAGTCTGTGGAGCCTACTGCTTGGCCAACCTTGTTCACTGGATCATGAATCTAAGGGTTGGGAGAGATTTCCAGTATCCCCTCAACAATATCACAGAGAAATAAATGGCAATCCAATTTCTTCCCAGAAGAATCCATTTAGGGGGAGTCCACTACCTCAAGGGATGTCCTCTTCTTTTTGACAATCCTAGTACTTAGGAAGTTGTTTTTTTTTAAATCAGTCCCAAATATGAGTTTTTGCATCTTTAATCTATTGACACTAATTCTCTCCTCTGACACCAGCCAGAACAACTTTGATCCTTCTATATAAGAGCTTGTATAGGTAAGTGCTCTGAAGACCTGAGTTCGAATTTGACCTCAGACAGTTTCTAACTGTGTTATCTTGGGCAAGTCACTTAACCTTTATCTGCCTTAATTTCCTTATCTGTAAAATAAGGATGATAACAGCAGCTAGTTCTATCAGTGGATAGCACTAGAGTCAAGAAGACCTAAATTAAAATCCAACATCCAAAACTTTCTACCTGTGTGACCCTGGGCAAGTCACTTAATCCTACTTGCCCCAGTTTCCTCATCTGTAAAATGAAATGGAGAAGGAAATGTCAAACCACTCCAGCATCTTTGTGAAGAAAACCCCAAGTGGGGTCATGAAAAATCAGAAATGATTGAATGAGAGTACCTACCTCCAGGGATACTGTGAGGATAAAATGAGATAATGTTTGCAAAGTGTTTCACAAACATTAAAACACTACATAAATGCTAGCTGTTACTATTATATAATAATAATTACTATTATTATGCTAGAAGATAGCTATCCTTATTTAAAACCTTTTCTTCTGTAGGCAGAATGCCCTCAGTTCCTGGAATCAGTCCTCATCACATGGCATGTTCTGTGGTTGTCTCATCATCTGGGTCATTTGGTTGTGAAAGAGTATCAGCTTTCACATGAACATTCTAAAGGGGAGCACTCAGGAATCTGACTAAGATGGTGTATAAAGAGATAGATTATATGCAGCCTAGGAGAGCATGAACTTTTAAAATGACCAGATCACAATATTGACGTAATCTAACACCCTTACTCCTATGCTGGGAAAGAGAATCTATGCACCAGTCGAGCAAATCTTGGGGCAGAGCTGATTGGGCTGATGCTGAGTACTTCGAGCATGTCTCACTCTTCTATAATTAGCCTTGCCCCAGAACTCCACGGACACTCTCCCTGGACTTCAGGCAGGACCAAGAGGCTGGGAATTTGCCCTGTTGACATGCATGAACTTCCCCAGCCTACCTTCAGACATTTCACTTTTTTTCATTTGCCATTATGAAGTAATAGCTCCTCTTGGAATTCCTGTGATCAAATTCTCAAGATTCCAGAAAATTAAACATAGCACCAGCCCTATTTAGGTACATTTTATCCTTTGACAAGAGCCCATTATTCTTATATTTTAAACCACATTCCAGAAATCCAAATATCTTTCTCAGATCTTCGTGGTCAAATTATCACCCACCCTTATTTTTTTATTCTCCTACTTCCCATTAGTTATCTTAGTGACATTATTACTTCTATTCATCTCTTTCTAGATTTCAAGGAACATAAACACAGTCACATTCATTCCAACATAACAAAAGGTTTTATTAATCACATACAAACTCCCAAGAGTGTACTTTCAATAAAAGGATCTAAGAGGCATATGTTTCCTTTTTCCCATGTCTCTCGGGGCCCAGGGTTTTAGTTCTGAGAAATGGTGGTGTACATGTAACTATCCAAACTACAGAATGATTTGGAATAGCCCAAAAGGGTTGCCAGGGCCAGCGTGGTTATATATTCACGTAGGCAAAGAGCATTGCAGACTTTTAGAACCACAACATAGTAGGGTAATCAGAACACAGGCACCTTCTAATACACCAACCAGGAAGAGGTCAGATGAGGATAAATAAAAGAAGCTTGGTTGGAAGCTTCCTTTGTTGTTGGAAGTTGCATTCATTTAGTCATTAGTCATTTCAATATTTCTGCCTGTTTTCCCTTTTTTGTCCTTGTTTTCCCCCTTTTTTGGGGAAAGGACTCAAGCTTTCTTTCTTTTTTCTTTCATTACCTTTAATTTTTTTTGTCTTCCTTCCTTTTCTTTCTTCCATCCATTCTTCTTTTCTCCCTCCTTGCCTCTTTCTTACTTCCTTATATTCTTCCTTTCACCCTTCCTTTTCTTCTTTTTCTTTCTTCTCCTTCCCTCCCTCCCTCTCTCCCTTCCTTCCTCTTTCCCTTCCTTCCTTCCTTCCTTCCTTCCTTCCTTCCTTCCTTCCTTCCTTCCTTCCTTTTCCTCAGTGTAAGACTTCATAATATTTTGCACTCCTTTCTAAATTCTCCCTAGTGATATAATCTGTCCCCCATCCGGCAGCGAAGTACCAAAAATGAGTAGTGGTAATTAGGTTTGACACATCTCAGAAGACTATCATATCCCAAATACATGCTAAGGAAAGGTAACACCACTTCCCACACATTCTCACCCCTTTTTCCTCCCTGTTGAAGTCAAGTCAATAATATTGCTGCCTTAGCAACCCACAGTAAGAAACCATCAACCACTATTAATTATGTCTTCTTTCTCTGACTGGTTGAGCTCTCATCTGATGGCACCTGTGAATTCACATCATCATTCCCTCAAGCACAAGAAGGTGTTTCTTCCTGAGATGATCCTGCCTCACTGCTTTACCTTCTTCTAACCTCTAACCTTCTGACAGAGGTTATAATTTTCCTTTGCCCTTTGACATTTTTTTCTTTATTTCTTCTTTTAAGCATTCATTTCCATTCTTTCAAGAAGCATTTTATTCTTTCTTCTAACTTAGAGTGTTGAGATGACTTCTTCCAGTTCAGTGATGTCTTAGGATAGAGATCTACTTGAAATTTGTGCCCTTGAGTGTGATTTGATATTGGAAAAAAATGCAATCGTCTCTTCAGATCATCACAAACCTTTTACTCTCCATCCTTGGTTAATATCAGATCCTTAGTCTGTCTTCTTTCTGACTGCACTTTGGACGTATCCTTGCTGGGCTGACATGGTAGTCTTGGTAAACAAGGGCTCCTGAATTAGGTTTTGTTTAGGGAAGGTTTTCAGTGATAGAATGACATGATTTGGCCAGCTGCCTTTCACTTAGAATTACATTCTTGGCATGACCCAACACATAGGCAAAAGCAAATAAATACTGGTCTATCCATATACATCTAATCATCTGTTTGTATCTCACTACCTTGCTGCTGCTTGGTTGCCAATCTCTGGATAGCTCCCTGTACTTACTTTGCTACAAGGTTCTCTGTGGAACTTAGTTCTTAGGAGATGGGACAATGGAGATAAGCTAAGGCTTAACTGATCTAGCAGGCTGGAGTAAACACAGAATATTAACATGTTAGAGACAATGCAAATAACATAATAGGAGCAAGCACTTTATAGTATTTTAAGGATCACAAAGTGCTTTATGTAATATTTGATCCTTAAATAATCTTGCTGAGGTAGGTGCTATCGTTATCCCCATTTCATGGATGAGGTAACTGAGGCTGAGAGATTAGATGACTAGTCCAGGGTCATCAAGTTCATAAGTGTCTGAGGCAGGATTTGAACTCATGTCTTGATGACTCCAAGGCTAGTAGTCTACTCATTGGACTATGTAGCCTCCTTGAGCATTGAGCCCCAAGATAGGTCTAGCACCGAACACTCAAGCAGATACAAATAAAAGGAATACAGCATATTGTAAGGAGGAAAATTATCTTGCTGAATAGGCCAAGGGGACATATCTGTTCTGTCCTAATTATGCCAGCTGTAGGATGGCATATCCTCTGAGAGAACGCCGAGATACCAAAGAAAGGGAGGCTCAGATCAGCTTGGTTATTAATAGGTTTTATTAGGATTAATTAGACTAATTAGATGAGTTTACTCCTGAGTGGCGGCAGGACAAAGTAACATTGTGGATCTTCACACCAATCCAGACTAGGTCTAAGTCAGGTATTATATAGAGACAGAACAAATGAGGCGTAGTACCAGGATGACCCAAGGTAGCATACAAGTTTAATGTTTAAACAGGACTCTGACAACTACTACTTGACTACGGACAAATAATTTAAACCCTCTCTGAATCTTAGTTTCCTCATCTATAAAATGGGGATAAACTATCCCAACAAGCTAGGTGTAAGGAAAATGCTTTGCAAACCTTAAAGCTATATAGAAATGTACTATGATGATGGTATTATTATATAGGGCTTTACACTTTACAGAGTACTTTTCTTACACAATTTCTGTGAAGTAGGTCTAGTTTTATGTATGTGAACCATGGTTCCATGATAACTTCTGAGGAAATCTTTGTTTACACACATTACTTGGTTTGAAGCAAAAAGATAATTTAATAAAATGATTGGTTGTTTTTTTTTTCAAAAAGACACCCAATTTAGCCCCAAATTAATTGCCAACTACTGAAAATCCAATAAATTGTATTTTTCTGCAGCTTCTCTAAGGGTACAAAGCTGCAACGAGAGCTCAGAGAATTGAGAGCTGGAAGAAATCTCATCATCTACTTCAACCCTCTCATCTGACAGATAAATGGATACGAATAAATGAACAGATGAATGAAAGTATTTCTGAGACTGAAATACAGAGCAAGAATACTCTTGCCAAGATCTATCTTTTGCCTCAGTCTATCTCACTACATGCTTTATTTCATCCGACAAAGATATGGTTTCTGTCTCTGTTCCACAGATAGAGTTCATGTGCCATATTATCCAAAAATGACATGATCTGTCACATACCATTCCCCAAAATATAGCCCTTGCTTTATGCCACCACTCTCTATCTTTAATTATTAATGGCACTCTATAAACTATTCTTATAGCACATGTTTAGTTATCTGATCAACATGTAAGACTATATCTTCCTTGGGAAAAGGTGAGGGCCCCTGCCTACTCAACATATAATCGATGTGGGTCTTTAGAATTTTCTCATTTTAATATTTCTTACTTGGTTGTTTGATTTCTTTATATTTATGGTGTCTGTTTTCTTTAAAAGAACTTGTGGTTTCTATAATTAGAAGTAAGTTTCAAAGAGATTTAGATAAAGCTGCACCTTTCTGCTGGCCAAGTCAAATTAGATATCTTACCAATGCCTTAAATTTACTTGTCCAAACCCCAAAATTACCCCCTCCCCCATCTCCAATAACTTTTAAAATTGACCTTAAAACAATTCTTGAAGGACATGAGGCAGAAAGTTTCAGAGTAATCATCTGGTCCTCCCTCTACCCTCCTTATTCATTTTACAAGGTGGGTGGATTCCGTCTTTACATCTCTGCCTTCCATTTCCAATTATTTTCTCTTCTCCAATCCTACATATCATTGCTGTAATAATCTTTGTATAGCACATCAATGAGCATTTCATTCCCCTGATTAAGAACCCTCAATGAATCTCAATTGCCTACAGAAAAAGTTCAAGCCACTCAAGATGATATTCAGGGCTCTACAAATCTGGCCCCAAAACTGCATTTCTAACACTTACCTCCAATATTCCACTTCAAGGTCCTTTGTTCCAAACAAATTAGACTAGCTTTCCTTTTTCCAAAGTATTCTGTACTCTTCCTTCTCAATGCTTTGTCCACAGTTTACCTTATACTTCCACATCTCCCTGTCTAAACCTTGTCCACTCTTCAAGACTTAGTTCAAATACAGATACCTCCTTGAAGTCATTTTTTGTGCACTCCAGCCAGAAGGGATCCTACTCTCTCTAAATACCCACAGGTCTTTGTACTTCTTATATGTATGCATCATAGCCTATTCAATGGACTAATTATTTGTAATCTTGTCTTACTCCACTAATATACTATAAGCTCTTTGAAGTCAACGATTGTGTCTTAAGTTACCTTGTATTCTTTACAATGTCTATGCGTAGGTATCAGATCTCGATAAATATTAAAATGTAACGTCCTTGAAGGAAGGGATTGATTTATTCATTGTATTTTTATTCTCAACACAGAGCATGGTGCCTGCCACATAGTAGATAAGGATTCTTAAATTTTCTTTCTCCTTTTCTTCCTTCCTTTTCCTTCTTTCCTTCCTTCCTTCCTTCCTTCCTTCCTTCCTTCCTTCCTTCCTTCCTTCCTTCCTTCCTTCCTTCCTTCCTTCCTTCCTTCCTTCTTTCTCTCTCTCTCTCTCTCCCTCCCTCCCTCCCTTCCTTCCTTCCTTCCTTCCTTCCTTCCTTCCTTCCTTCCTTCCTTCCTTCCTTCCTTCCTTCTTTTTCTTTTCTTTCTTTTCTTTCCTTCTTGCTTTCTTTCCATGAACCCATATAGCAGTTTGGGGAAGTCTATGGATACCTCAGAACATATATATATATATATATGTATATATGTATATATAATATATAGATATATATTCAGCATTTTCATGAATCATGGAGATATATATTATATATATGTATATATATAACATATATATGTATCCATGATTCATGAAAATGCTGAATTTCAATTAAGGTTAGAGAAAACAAAGATTTCTTTTTACTATTTGAACTCACAATCCCCATGAAATCTATGCACTCATTTGGGGGTCCATGGACCCCAGAATAAGATATAACAATAGTAGTAGTAGCAGTAGCAGCAGCAACTTAATGAATAGTAGATGGTTATGAAGTACTTCTTGATTGATTATTTTTTGAAAGAATGTATATATTCATGTTTGATAACATGCCCGTAAGTATGCTTTGAAGAAAATTTAAGAATATTTAGGATACATTTTTAGCCATTCTCTCTTCTACTGCAAAACAGGACTTGTCCTGTCTGAAAATCTACCCTTGATATGGTTTCCATAGGTATTTCTGATTTGCACAATTTCTTCCCTTGTTATACTGCTATGTTTATAGTATCTCTTAGAGCTCTAGTATTTTCCACTATACATTCCAAGACAGGAACAGTTCTTACAGGAGGAGTTCTGGGAAAAGAGTTGACATCTGTTTAAATGAGCCATTTGTAATACAAAAATTCAATCACTCTTAAGTGTATTCATAGTATGCTAAATGCTGGAATACAGTAATTCATATTCTATTTGGTAGCAGTCAGTTGTTTGCAATTAAGTGACCCACTTATACTTCACAGAATGCTTTCTGGTACATTGAGATTAACCAACTATGGAACAAAGGTCTGGAGAAAGTCAATGGTAATGGAATGCATGAATGAACAAAAAAGAAATATTCAGTGTTTACTTTGTTGTAGGCATGGGTCAAGTATCAGGGAGACAAATGCAGGGTGACCCACAAGGCTTAGTATAGTTTTAACCCTTTAATGATGCATTGACATACCCTGTATTTGTATCCCCAGTATTTAGCGCAGTGCCTTCCACATAGCAAACACTTATTTGATTTTCATTCATTCGTACAATCTATTACCAATGACTTTCCCTGGATTTTGCTAAGGTGCCCCAAAAGTCTTAGTACAATTCTAAGTCTAAGGCTTACTCACCTGGTCTTCCACAGCCCTCCCCTTTCCAATACTTTCCTTCTTTTTTTAAATTTCCATGAGGTTGTAAACTCCCTGACATCATGGAGTTTAGTGCTTTAGAGCTGCTGAGCACAGTGCCTGACACAAAATAGGTGCTTAATAAATGCTTATTGGACTGTTTATTGGGGTGGAGAGAGTCCTTGCTTATGGCAACATGGCACACAGGTGGCCAGGAAGCTGCAACAGCAGCAGCAGCATGGCAGATCTGAACCAGGCTACTTATGGAGATTGATACCCAACAGAAGCCCGGGGATCTAGGACTGGTCCAAAGATTGGTGAGCTGGATACAGTTCTAGAGTGTTATAGACCAGAAAAATCTCTTAAAAAGGAGAAAGGATATTACAATGGATTCTCTTCAAGGGGGAGGCTATATGTTGCACCTGATCATTGACCTGAGCAAGCCTTTGCTTCAGTTTATCTCCAGCAAGGCCTGCTTAATGACATTTCACTTGCATCTTCACTCTCTGTGGACACTTGGCCTGAGGCCCTTGATTTAGCAGATTAACTCTTCTTTAAGGAAGCAGTGGGAAAGAGAAACTTGGTCTGGTTCAACCTTATAAAGCATTTTGGAATTAAGTGGCAATGGGAATTCTAGGGACACTTGGCATTAAGGCTTTGAAGAGGGGTTTTCTTTCTCTTTGACATGGAAACATCAACTGTACTGATAATTAAATAACAACCTGATATAAAAATGCACTTGATATTCTTGCATATTCCTTGCTAATTTAGATTATTGTGACAAATTGTAATATTTTTGTATTTGTAGACCTAAGTCGTAGTCAAAAAAGATTATTTATAGTAGTAGTACTGATAATAGTAGTAGAAACAGTCATTTTAGTTCCAAGATTTCCCTGTTACTGACAATGCTTAGTTTGGAAAGTGATTTCCCATATGCAAATCAATAGCTCATCTATAACATTCAGTGTTAGAATGTTCTTTGGGGACTCCGAGAGGTTAAATGATTTATCCATCATCATTTAACTTATCTATTTCAGAGGCAAAATTTGAAACTAAGTTTTTCTAACTCTAAGACCACTCTACTATCTACTACATAATTACATTTGTTTGTTTTCCTATTCTTTGCTTTGTTTTCCATAAAACAAAAGCAAAATTTTTAGAATTATCATTTGCCTTTAGTGAAAAATAGAAGCTCTCTTGTAAAAATATCAATCTGATTTAATAAAATGAAATATTTTTGCTGAGAATTTAATTGAGTCAATTTTAAAAGAAAACTATTTTAGTTGTATACCAGCTCCTTGAGTTCTGAGCCCCTTCAGAGCAGGACTGGGTCTTTTGTACCTCATCAGTGTCAATTTGGAACTGGATATTTTCAGTGACTATTGCCATTTTTGTGGCAGCTAGGTGGTGCAGTGGATAGAACACCAGTGCAGGAGTCAGGAGGACCTGAGTTCAAATCTCACCTCTAACACTTGACACTCACTAGCTGTGTGACTTGGGCAAGTCATTTAACCCCAATTGCCTCAACCGGGGTCATCTCCAGTCATCCTGATGAATATCTGGTCACTGGATTCAGGTGGCTGTGGAGGAGAAGTGCAGCTAGTGACCTGCACAACTCTCCCTCACTCAAAACAAAGTCAAGTGCAAATCATGTCATTATTTCTCTGATGGCATGTTCTTCTTCGGCAATGAAAGATGAATACACACACACACAAACACACACATACACACACACAATTGCCATTCTTAATAGTATTCAGGTTAGAAAAGGCTAGGATAAGAATGAAGCTTTCCAATTGTTTTAAATTTCCATTGCCTGAGAAGATAAAGAGCAAGAATTCAGGAAAGAAAGAGATGAAAAAAATATGACACTGAAGCTCAGAGGGGTTTTGATTATTTCAGCATGTGGTCTAATAGGCAACAAATTCAGTAAGATGGGGATTAGCATAATATAATGAGACTGGAATTAGGGAGCCGGAAGAGTGAAACAGAGCTTACTGAGGAGACATCACAGTAGGAAAAGAGACTGGGATAAAACATAAAAAAGTGGATGAAATGCCTCTTGAGCATACAAATATTTACTAGGTTCTCTGTGAAATTAACCTTTATCATCAAGAAAGTATCTCAAAAGAATCTCAGTCTGTACTGAAGCAAGGCATATCAGTGATTAGAGGAACTTGGTATTAGTTATTTCCTGAGGTGCCATGTCATTCATTTGTAAAGAAAATACAAATACCTACCAGGGCAAGACTCAACACTCTGGGGTGGGGGGAGACAAAATTTAACTGAATCAGTGTGTAACAATATCAAGGTGTTATAATTAAAAACCTGAGTCCAGGTGGAAGAAATTTGCTTTAGTTACGGGAATGTGGGTGACATCACTGGCAACTAATTGCCACTTTACAATTGAAGAAGGGGATTGTTAAAATTGATTTCGTTGGATTTCTCTCGCATGCCAAGAGTAGGTAAATGCAAATGCTGTGATCTATGGATAAGGCTTTAGAGAAGCAGACTGGTGTTCACATAGAGACTCCATAAAAAAGCCATTGATAAACTACAACAGAGAAAAAAATGGGGCTATGTCCTGAGAGGAGAATGAGAACTCATAAAGTAGGTTTTGAGAAGTTAATGTGAATTCATATGTCTTATTCTCTTATTATGTATTTTAAGATCCTAAACTTTATCAATTCTTTGAGCAGCCTGTATTGTTTCCCATTTGCTGATGTATGCCTTGGTTAATTGTACATTATAAAGGTCATAGAAGGGTATCCTAGAATTAAATAAACAGGAGGCAGGTTGAATTTTAGATTATAGGCATTATTATTGCCTACTATTTCAGCAAAGGTAGAACTTCTTACTCTTTTTCAAGAAAAATAACTCATTTATCAACTGAAGATTTCTGGAATGTTATAGGTGAAGGAAACTTACAGGTCGTCGAAGTCTGACTCCTTGATTTTCCTACCCCCCAAAATTGCATTTATTTTGTATACTATCTAGCATTAATTTTAAAAAAGTGATGTTTACCCTTCACTGCAACAGATATATTCTAATCTGCTGCTGGATCTGTGGCCCACCAGAAGGCAAAAAGTCTCCTTCAGTTTAGTGGACTAGATAAGGTCACACAGCTAAGCTGCTTATCATGTTTTCTTAAGACATGGGATTCACAGAATCATAGAATTTCAGACTTCAAAGGACCTCAGCCATCATTTGTTCAAGGTTTGCCTCCACAAGAATTGCCTCCACGATGTCCTGAAAAGTGAATATCAAACCTCCACCTGATGACCTCTAACCAGGGAAAATAAATTACCCAAGGCAGTCCATTTTGCTTTTGAACAGCTCTAATAATTAGAAAGATTTTCCTTATACGATGGCAAGAATAATGTGTATTTTGAAATCTCATTGTTGAATATCAGTACAGCTATCTTGATCTGATCTAGAATGTGGGTGGCCTATTTGGTGTCATTTCAACAAAAGATCCCTTCCTTCCTTACTTGGGCTCAAAAGAAGGAAGTTAGCCTGAATTGGGCTAACTGTGTAAAATAATTACTGTGGAGTTGATAGTTTGGAATCTGCCAAGAGGACTTTGGAGTTCTCCAATAAATATAACATTTTGCTGTCATTAAGTGATGCTGTGACATTATTCAACTTTAATTGTTTCACAGCTTTGCTGAATAATTTCTGTCGGGTTTACTCTATACGTGTTCTTTCCTCTATTTGGGTAGCTTATATACGAGGGCTAATTGGAGGAGCTCTTTTTTTTCTCCCTCAGGGAGAAGGTTCTATTTTAATCTTTTAATTAGTTAGAATAGAGTTCTGCTGGTGCATGATTTTCTGTTCTGCAGTCTTGGGTTTGATATTTTTAGTCAAGATGCAAGACATTTCATTATCTTTTTCTCTTGTTATTTTTTCATTGAAAAGTACTTTTAAAAAAAGGTTTCAACAGTGTCAGGTTGTCACTGGGTCTCTCCTGGAAATCATTTGAAATGCTGGTAATGGACTCAGCGAGTATAACTTGAGCTACAACTGAGGAGAGCCCCAGAAGCAGAACAAAAGGCAGAAGCAGATGGGAAAGGAAGAAATGAACTTCCTTCCACACTCTGAAAGCCATGACATGCGGCCACCCTCAGCAGCTTTTACACTGAGTGCAACCTCAGCAGCTTCCTATTGGTTGTCATTTCTCCAATTCTATCCTAGCTGGGGAAAAGGCTCTGGCTCATGCAGCAGGCACCTGCACAATATCCAACAGTATCTAGATGGCATAGTTTCCTATGGGTGGGAAGTGTAAGCAAGGAAAGGAGAGGGCTTTCATTTCCAGGAAGGATATAGTGTTATAGGACAATCATGCAGATATCACATTTGTGGCTTGAAAATAATGGTTATTAGGGTTCAGAATCAAGTCCATACTTCCTGAATGACTAATCCATCTGATCTGGGCTGACAAATTCATCTTTTTGGGTTTCAGTTTCCTTGTATGTAAAAGGTAGCCATCAGATGAGATTGCTAGACGTCATTCCAGCTCTAAATCATAAGTCTGGGGCAACTAGGTGGTGCAGTGGATAAAGCACCAGTGCAAGAGTAAGGAGGACCTGAGTTCAAATCTCAACTCAGACACTTGACACTCACTAGCTGTGTGACCTTGGGCAAGTCACTTAACCTCAATTGCCTCATTCTGGGTCATTTCCAGTCATCATGATCAATATCTGGTCACTAGATTCAGATGACTCTGGAGGAGAAGTGAGGCTGGTGACCTGCACAGCCCTCCAAAACAAAGTCAAGTGCAAGTCATGTCATTATTTCTCTGATGGCGTGGTCTTCTTCGGCAACAAAGGACGAATACACACAAATTATAAGCCTACAGTAGAAGGCAGCTTATTCATCTTTAGGGGGAACTGTATTATTGTCTACTGAAGCCCATGGCTCTCTGTGTAAGAAGCAAGCACTTAAGATTCTCATTGAATATCTGAAGGACATACTCAATGCCTCAGGAAAAAAAAATGAAACAAGTAATAGACATGGAAGCATGGGTTTCCTCTGATGGTAGGATAAGTGCAACACCAAATGGTTTACCTAGAGACAAATTTCTTGTTAGTGTTCTCTCCAGGTTTACAGACAGTCTAGTATATACTAGTAAATTCTCTCTCCCTTCTCTCTCTCTATCTCCCTCCCTCCTCTCTCTTTCCTTTTCCATTCTCTCCCATTCTCTCTTGTCCGTTTTTTCTCTAACTAAAGCTTCATTTTACCTCATGGATTGCTTTCTTCCTTAATCTAAAACCTTCAAACTCATATGCTTATGCAAATTATTGTTAATGGCTGTGTAATTTATTAGCAGTATCAAAAATAGAGATAGACATTATCTTACATATCAGGTTGCAATAAAAAAGAAACCTGGGTTGAGTTCTTTCACTTTCTTCCCAATCTCCTCTCAGGAGGATCTACTATGAGTTAGATGGGGGATAGAAAGGGAAGTGATGAGAATAATAAAGGGAATTTGCCCCAGGACAGAGTTCTGGGGATGTAGGAGGTAGAAAAAAGCTGTAGAACTTTTTGAGTTCTCACTAACTGTATAGACTGCTTCAGCTGCACATTTTCTACCTTTCCCACTGGTTCTAGTCTCCTCTTGCATTTGTCTGCTCTCATATTAATCTCACTTGTATCCATGCAAAAATGTTTCCTTTCTCTTGCTTTTTCTTTCCTTGATTTTTGTTGCTTATGCTTAGCAGAAGCTTATAGTGACAGTTTAAAACATCTTTTATCTGTCTTGCTTCTTGGTAACCCCAAAATATCAGGGATCATTTTCCCTGGAGGACAACAGAACTGGAAACTTGGAATTTCCTGTATACTCATGTACATTTTGATTTAGCAAGCCACTAGCCACTGTGGTTCTCTCCATGGAAACCTATGTCTCTTAGGTTGGGAGGGGATTAACTTAAAGATGGTAGAGTATAGGAAGGGGCTAGCCTGAGCTCTCCCAAAACCCTTCCAAATATTTTTATTTAAATAATGACTCTAAATAATTTTTGAGTGGCAGAGTCCACAAAAAGACAGAGTGAAACAAGTTTCCAGCCCAAGACAACCTAGATAGAAAGTTGACTGGAAAGGTCTGTTGCACCAAGGTGAGTCACAAGTGAAGTGCAGCACAGGCCCTGCAAGTACAGACTGAGACCCTGCAAACCAGGAGCAGGCCTTGGAAGCCATTGAAACTGCAGCTGCAGTAGCTGCTTCTGTTGCTCTGAGGCCACAGACAGCAAGAGGGATGAACAACTGATCAGAAGAGATTACAAGGATCTCTTTGCTACCACTGAGGCAGGATTCATTTGCTTTGTCCTTACGCAGATCCTGGCCCCAGTACTGGGTGGCAGTCTCAGAGTGATAAGGAGCACTAGCACAGTAGAGCTTGTGACCACAGTAGAGCAGAGCATCTTCCTCACAATTCCAGGGTAGAAAAGAGTGCTTGTGATCACTCATAGATCAGAGCAGAGGCCAGGAGAGTAGTAAACACACCTGTCTTTAGATCATACCCCCTTGGAAGAACTGAAAACTTGCAGGTCCTTAGAGATATCTCTGGCAACAGCTGCATAAAATCCTGAAGCTTGGAACAGGGCACTCTCCGCCCTGGAAGCAAAGCCCTGCTTTAACAAAGAGTTAAAAATCAAGTAATAGAATGAGAAAATGAGCAAACAATAGAAAAAAAAATCCTGACTATAGAAAATTACTGTGGTGACAAAGAAGATCAAAACACACACACCAGAAGAAAACAAAGGCAAAACTTCTACCTCCAAAGCCTCCAAGAAAAATATGAATTGCACTCAGGCCATGAAAGAGCTCAAAAAGGGTTTTGAAAATCAAGTAAGAGAAGCAGAGGAAGAACTGGGAACGGAAATGAGAGAGATGCAAGAAAATCAAGAAAAACGAGTTAACAGCTTGGTAAAGGATGGATAGACACACATACACACACACACACAATACTGAGAAAAAAAACACCTTAAAAAGCAGACTAGGTCAAATGGTAAAAGACATACAAAAGAAAATACTACTGACAGACAAAGGATATGTAAGCTATGTGAGGAATTGATACAAATATTTAAGAAAAGGAATGAGCTATCTCCTAATAGATAAGTAGTCAAAGGATATGAATAGTTAGTTTTCAATGCATCATTGCTGGAGCTGTTCTAGAGACCAATCTAGAAAGCAAAACTATTCTAAGGAAGTTGCTAAAATGTGTATAGTTTTTGATCCACTGATACCACTAAAAGGGATCAAAGTCAGAAGGGAAATTTTCCTTGTACATAAATAATCATGGCAGGTTTTTTTTGTGCATTATAGTAAAGAATTGGGAATAAAGTATATGACTATCTTTAAGAAGAGGCTGAAAAAATCATGTGCTTTATGGCTATGAAGGAATTCTATTGCCTCTGAAGAAATGATGAAAGGGATGGCTTCAGAAATATCTGAGAGGACTTGTATGAATTCTAATGAGAGTTAGTAGGGAAATTCCTGAGGAAGACTAATCTTAGTTTTTGTCTTAAGAGTAACTACAAGTTCAAGAGGGAAACAAACTTTCTAGCCAGAAACTTCACAGAATAAAATCCCCTTAATAAAAGGATTTGTTCTGTAAAACTTATACTCAATCAAAAGGCGGTATCCAAGGACCTAGAAGATCACATGTGGCCTCGAGGTCTCAGGTTCCCCACCTCTTGGATAGACCATGTTTGGGCATGATCCCTGAACTTTACACTAAAGGAATCATGGCCTTCTAAGATCAACAGAGGCAGAAGGATATGATTCATTCTAGACATAGGAGACCACATATGGAAAGATAAAGTGGTTAGAGATGAAATTTTGCATGTAGGGAAAAAAATAGTAGTTCCATTTGGCTGGTTTACGATGTTTGAAAGGGAGGAACATGAAATAAGACTGGAAAGACAAGTGAGGATGGAGAGTAGATGGTTTTAAGTGTTTTGCAGACCTGACTCTGGATACATTGCTGATAAGCTTTGTGAATGGTGTCCATTCCAGTTTTCAATGTCTGGGGCCTGTTGACATGAAAATGTGAATTGAACTTTGGCTGTCCTTTTGGTTATGGAATAGAAATGGTAATGCAGAAGAGAAGAGGGGGACAATTATTTTATCTAAAAAGGAATTTCAGCCCTATTTTTTTCCCTTCCCCTCAACGTTAGCCTGCAAAATGCGACAATAACTGTGGAAATCATGTTAATGATGATAACAGGTTTATTTGAAACTGGCCGTGACCCTGTGAGGTAGGTGGAGCAGATATATTATCCTTATTTTGCAGATGAGCAAACAGCTCAAGAAGGAAATGTGATTTGCCTAAAGTCACATTCCATGGAGGAGAGAGCTAGACTCAAACTCAGGTCTCCTGTACATAAATCCAAGGGTTTTGCTTTGTTTTGTTTTCACATCACATCCTCAGTCAGCAGGAGCTACTTTCCCCAACTCCACCATCCCGCTGAAGTGTTTATCCAAATCCAGCTACAAATAACAAAACAATGGAAATATTAGATTATCGCCGCTAACATATTACAAGTCCTGGCAGGAAATGATTCCTTTAATACTCAGGCATCACCATCAGCTTCCCAGTGTTCTATCTGTCAGCAGGGATTTCAAGAGTCATGTCAGCTAACATGATAGTACAAGCCTGGACTGAGAGGAGATTTCAGCACCCTGGCTTCACAAAAACCTTAGGTATCATTATTCCCTCTTCCAAAAAAAAATAATACAGGCAAAGTTGTCACTAAGATTGTAGAAAAATGAGCACAATTTATGTTTTCCAGGTTTTGCATAGGGAAAACATCCCATATGGGCCCATAGAAGAAGATGTAGTATTTTAAACCAAAATAGTATTATCATCCATCCAATAAGATTTCCTGAGTACTTCATATGCTTTTAGCCCTATTTTAAGGGCTATGTGTAAATGCAGAACAAATAAGTCCCTAGTCTCCAAGATCCTAAGGAAATATAATCACACGCTCATTCACTCACTGAGACACATTGAGGAGCAGTGGAAATGGATTTGGGGTCCAGAGACTATGATATATCCATCACTTACTCAGTAGCCAAGTCATTAGACCTCACTGAGTCTCACTTTCCCCATCTAAAAATGGAATGAATAATCCTTGCGTTGATGACCTCACAAGGTGATTGTAAACATAAAGTAAGGGGTGAATCTGTGGAAGTGCTTGGTAACCACAAAGATTGGTATAAATATGTTTCTGCTGTAATGATTGAAACGGAATATGTTTTGATGGCAAACCGAGCTCCATTTGTGAAACAGAAAGAGAGCTCCAATGGGTAGAAAAAACTTTGATCTCAGTGTTATGAAGGAAAACCACCATGTTATCCTGCATACTGTACTTTGGTGCCCACGACAGAGATATCATCCAAAACATAGCTATCATTTGTGGCCTGTGTTTATAATCCATAGCTCAGACTGTAGGACCCTCCAGATTAATGACCCACCAAAGTAGACAGGTCTGATGAGCAAAATATCCCCTGGACTGGGTAGTCAGGAAGGCCTGACTTTAAATCCTACCTAAGAAAGAAATAGTTCTATGAGCCTAGGCAAGTCAGTACCTTTCTTAGCCTTAGGTTGTAAAATGGGGATAGTAATGTCACCTACTTCACCATGTTGTTGTGAGGCCCTAATTATACACACAGACACACACATGTATACATATATGCAAATATGTAGAGATACATATAGATATTAATATTGATATAGATATATATATAATGCTTTGCAAACTTAAAAGCAGTCTGTAAGTGATAGCTCTCATCATTATTATCATCAGACACATTAAACATTAAGGAAAATGGTTTTGTAGCAGGAAAAAATAGATCTTCTTCCTGAAAATCTTAGATGGCTCATATGACCTGGAAGAATAAAGAGCAAGAGGATGGGGACATGGGATTGACTCTCCTCCTACTTACAAAAACTATACTGCACTGAGGGGATTAGGAATATATGGCTAGCCTCATGTCCTACAGCTCCAAAGGAGAGGGAAAAGGACATCACTGAGAGAATGCACTTGCCTCTGGTTTTCCACCACAAGTAATATTTTCCTTTGTTCTTGTTCTCCATGTCCTGATAAACTATTACGTCTGCTTGACTCTGATTTGGCATAAGCCCTCTTGACTTTGTGAGTTGTCTACTATTAGAATTTATGGCCCCAAAGACATGACCTCTGAGCCTTGGATTTTTTTGATGAGGTGTCTATGTACTGATTTTATTTTTTTACTTCTGAATGATTGGTATCCAGAGTCTCCTTTCTCTCCTCTCCATCCTTGAGGCTGAGCCCTGTAGAAGGTCACCCAATTCCTCTCCCAGCAACACCACCCTAGAGCTGCCCCCCAGGATAGTGGGGCAAGCCTGATTCCTGTAAGTTTTCTGGAAAGCATGTACTGAGCCCTCAGAGACAATCTGCAGCAGTCTCTCTGGCATGGATATGAATGCACTTGCAAAATTTAGTGGCATGCCTTTCCTAAAAACATCCCTGGTGAGATTTTTATCAAATGTTGTTGCTGTAAAAAATATCCAAGTGACTTTTAATTTCGTTTCCTCTGCCTAATGAAAGAGTATAGCCTATGCCCACCTGAACAATATAATACTGGGACTTTTTTTTTTCCATAAGGTGTGCAGCTAACAGGCTAAAACCAGTCGAGTAGGCTGAGAGGGCTGGGGACATAGAGCTCAAAGAAGATTAAAAGCCTGACTATAATCTGTGTCCAGTTTGAGCACATCCTATTTCTAATGTGTAGGGGATTTCAAAGTACCTGTCAGGGTGATAATTCTTCTCCAGAATGAGTCTCTGAAGTGTTAGACAGTTATTTACCTGCTTCTTTGCTTGGGTTGAGGTCTTATGGGTTCTGGTTGGATTTGAACTGGATATCTTTAGCTTCTCCTTCAGGATAGTTAACTATGACAGCTGTTTCACAAAACCCCCTGTCCCCAATTTGGAATGGCTCTCCCCTTGAGAGAAGCATTTCTCTAAAGTCTGTAGAGGATCAGGTAATCCATGTGGACATTGCTTCAAAACTATCTCCCTTAAAGACCCGAAAAGAGAAAAATAAGTCCCTGTTTTTGAAGGGAGGAGGAGGAGGAAAAGGAGGTTGGAAGAGTTTACCAACTCCTTATGCTTTAAAGTATAAGCATTCAGTTTTGTGATCTTCTATGTATAAGAAACTGGATAGATGAATTAAACAGAGTTATTAAATGCTAGAGCAGTGCTCACCATAGGTGAAATTGTCAGATGCCTATTCACTGACTTAAAAGGACCTGGAAAAATCCCCAAAGTCTCTTTCTCATTGATGCCAAAATTCCAATACATTCTGTATGGCTAACAAAAGACCTCTGAGGGATCAGTAAAGAAACATATAGAGGATTAAGGAGAGACAGGGGCACCAAACGATCCCATTTCTTGATCACAGTGAGGACCAACTCTGATTGGATGTAGTATCAGTATGGTTTGTGAGGTCTATTTCCTAAAGCAAGGGTTTTTACACTGTTTATCTCATGGATCAGTTGGTAGTTTGTGAAACATAATGGACTCCCTTCTTGGAATATTGCTTTTAAATATGTAAAAAAAAATCCAGAGGATTACAAAGGAAACAATTATGTCAAAATAGAGTTGTTGAAATGTTTAAGAAAATCATGGAACTCAGATTAAAAACCCGTATTAAAATAGATGCCCTAAGAAAATGGATCAGGTTGCATCCCTAGATGGCAATTTATAGTTTGCAAAGTTTTTTTGCATCCATTATCTCACTAGATCTTCACAACAACCCTGTGAGGTAACAACAGCCACGAGAAAGTATCATAATCCCTATTTTATTGGACATAGAACCAGGAAAGTCAAGAGATCAATCCAAGATCACACAGCTGTTGGCAATGAATGATTCCTTAGGCCTGGAGAGATTAGATTGTGTATGAGAAAATGGAGAGGTAGTTTAGCACAGAGATGTCAAATATGCAGCATCAACACCTGATACCAGATTAAAATATATTTGGGAAATATTTAACAAAATAAATTAAAAAATACAACATGAATGACATTACATTTTAAAACTAAGTCATTGTGTGGCCTTCAGGGATTTTCATGTACAAATTAGTGTGACCTGTTTATTTTAGCATTTGAGACTATTGGTTTAGCAAGAAGGCTATGATTATTTAGTCTCTGAAGTTTGCAAAGTCCTTTCCCCTTGTGGCAGGTAAGTGCAAAGGTTTATTGGGCTGTTCATTATCCCCTAAGGCAGGTACTACAAAGATTAATTGTCCCCATTTTACAAATGAGGAAACTGAGGCTTAGAGAAGGCAGGGAATCTAGGAAAAAACACACAGCATTGGACTCAAAACTGGATTTGAATCCTGAGTCCTAGATTTACTGACTGTACTTAAAACTGGATTTGAATCCTGAGTCCTAGATTTACTGACTGTACATGGGCAAGGTTCTTAACTTTACTAAGCCTCAGTTTTCTCTCTGTTAAATGAAGATGATAATTTCACCAGCTACGTGCTACACAAATATGAGTGTATAATTTTATTAGACTAAGAAGTATCCCAGTTGTTGTGAAGCATCTGAATTCTGGCTTCCTAGTCCCTGCCTGCGTGGCAAAGTAGTCATCAGTCTTCTCTCAACCTGTTTCTTCCTCCGTAAAGTAATGAGGTCAGACTAAGGTTGCTGAGGTCTCCTTCTATGCTCAAATTCTGTGATCTTCCCATTGGAGCATCATTTTTAATTTGTTGGCTTTTTTGGTCATTTACAGAATAGGAAGTCTTTCAAAGGAAGACAGCTTTAAAATTTTCAGTTAGTTCCTTTTCTACACTCTGAATATTACTTTGACTGGAATAAAATAAGCTTTAGTTAGACTTAGCTCTAGAGGGCACTGCAACTTCAGCCAATCAGCATTCAAGTCCTAGGGTTAGCCTTAAAGAATCTCAGAGCCAGAAGAGACCTCAGCTACCCTCTTTATCGACTTGGGTATGAACAGATATCCCCTCTCTACTATACACCCTGCCAAGTGTCATCGTCAGGGAGGACTTAGGAACCCCAAACTGAAATGCAATATAATAAGATAAAAATCCCTCTCCTTTGGCTGTCCGAAGATGCCCACAAAGATATGTGTGTGTGTGTGTGTGTGTGTGTGTGTGTGTGTGTGTGTGTGTGTGTATCCTGAAACACCCACTCTAGTATGTGTGTCTGGGTGTGGATGGGTGATTAGATGTGGGTGTGTCCAGGGATGGAGGTGGGATTTGGATCTGTGTCATTTCCTGGGAGTATTCTATAGCAACCCATATACAAAGTGTTTTTTTCACCCTTTCCTTACAATTCTTTTTTTAATGAAAAATTTTTTCTCTCCCTTCTACTCTCCTCTTCCCATTGAAAACAAAACAAAACAAAATCAACAGCCTCATAATACACACACACACACACACACACACACACACACACACACATATATATATACATACATATAGTCCAACCAAACAAATTTCCACATTGACCATGGCTAAACATAGATGTCTCAATCTGAACAATCTGAAGTTTGAGTCAGTCACTGCTCTGTCAGGACTCAGGTAGCATGGTTTATCATCCTATTGCAATTCTTAAAAGAAAATGAGACAGCAGAAGCATTATGAACATAGTACATCCAAGGGAGTTAGAAGGCCTGAGTTCTAGATCCAGCTCTGCCTTTCACCAGCTTGTGATATTGGGTAACTTATTATACTTTATATGACTTAGTTTCCTTATCTGTAAACCAGACATTTTGGAGCAGAGGATCAATAAAGTTCTTTTTGTTCATTTGAGAGATTCTGAACCACTCAAAGACAGGGCTTGTCAAAAGGCCCTGGTGGAACAGGTTTGTGGAGTGGAGGGGCAGCATTGCTGAATGAAAAGAGTCCCAATTATT
Source organism: Bettongia penicillata ogilbyi (assembly GCA_023548195.1). NCBI lineage: Eukaryota > Metazoa > Chordata > Mammalia > Diprotodontia > Potoroidae > Bettongia > Bettongia penicillata. The sequence continues at coordinate 1,162,263 of JAJHZJ010000091.1, forward strand.
GAGGCTCCATCCATTGCTCTTTTCCATCTACATAACATTGAACTAATGACTTTCCCTCTTTGGCCCTTAACTCCCTCCCTTGCAAATTGACTGTGATGAAGTAGATAGCCCACCTTTAAGTCCCCTGCTCTAAAGGGAAAAGTACTGTACAAATGAAAGGAATGTTTACTATTTTCATCAGTGCTTTCTTTGCTCTGCATTCCTCTTGGATGTGATATGCTCATTGAAACCAAGGTTCCTAGAGCTGATGGTCAACTAGGGTGGTCTCCCTCCAAAAGCTGATTCAATTAAATGTAATAAAGTATTTATTCAATGTTTACCATTCAAAAAGCTGGTGCTAGACTGAGAAAAGACAACAGGGACGACAGTTATCATCGTTATTATTATAACCACAGTCCCAAAGACCATTGGCATGAGACTCTCCTCCTTGGCAGAGGACAAGAGAGAGGAGAGTTCTTCAGTCTTTGGAATTTTCTTCAAGTCGCTGAATCTCTTTGGACTCTGGCCACTACCGACTTTCAGAGAGAAGATGAAGATGATAATTTAATGTCAAGTTGCTGGGGATAGGAGTGGGGGAGATTCTGGGAAGACATGAGAGGAGCTGGCAGTCTACATCATGTCCTCATCCCTAGCTTGCTACACTAGAGATTTCAGGGAACTTCCCCTTCAGTGAGATCTAGGACTCTCTCTCAGTGGAACTGTTACCGTGCTTGCAATAGGAGAGTCATTTAATTCTGTATTGGCTGGTATTTCATGCCTTATATGTATAGTTTCTCTTATTTCTGTTTCGCTAGTGATTTGGATAAATGGAATTTTTAGCTAAATGCTATGTGTGTTCATTGTAGAACTGGCATTTGGTGGGAAAGAGGTGAAACCTTAGATATAGAGCTTGGGACCTGCTTCTCTCTCAAAATGAACAGTAATCAGAAGTTATGTAGAACCAGAAAATTATATCCCCTAGAGTAAAGGTGGGGAATCTGTGACCTCAAGGCCACATGTGGCCTTCTAGATGTTCCAGTACAGCCCTTTGACTGAATCCAAACTTCACAGAACAAATCCCCTTGATTAAAGGATTTCCTCTATAAAACGTGGGCTTAGTCAAAATGTCTCACCCAAGGACCTAGAAGGCCAGGTATGGCCTCTAGTCCCCAGGTTCCCCACTCTAGCTTGAGATAAACAGTGTTTAAGGGAGAAAATAGACATAATTTAGCTTGGCACCACTCTCTCTGAGAAGGGAAGAGTTGTGGCATGGGGACCCTGCCCTCTGCCTTCCCCTCCTGGCAGCAATTAAAGTCTTCCTTGGAGAAAAGTGAGAAGAGAAGTGATGAGATGTGTCTATACTGTATCTCTTTCAGCCACACAATGACACTCCCATGTCATGTCAGGGACAATGGCCATCACAAAACATGGGCTTTGCCATAATAATTAGTAATAATGATGGTGATGATGATGATGAGAATGATAGTATTTCTGTAGCTCTTTAAGTTTTGCAAAGCTTTACAGATTTTATCTCATTTTAACCTCATAACAACCCTGTGAGGTAGGTACTATTATTATTTACATTTCATGGATGAGTGAACTAAGGCAGACAGAGATAAAATGATTTCCCCCAAGGTCACACAGATTCTAAATGCCTCAGTTCAGATTTGAACTCCAGTTACCTTGATTCTAGGTCCAGAGTTCTTGTCTTTAAAGAGTTATTTTTCTACTAAGGAGAATATGCATAAAGGAGCAAACATAAAATGTGTATAAAGTAAATGCCAAGTAATATGGGCAGCAGATGAACACTACCAACTAAAGAGTGGGTTTATCAGGAGAGGCATCTTGTAAAAGGTGGTTAAAGCACAGATGGGAAGGTGAACATTGGAACAGAGGACCCAGCCCTGGGCAGAAGCATGGAGACCGGAAGACCATGTATGCAAAGAGAGTAAGTACATTAGCTTGACTGCAGAATTGACTGTGAGGGGAAGTGAAGTGAAATAATGGTTTATGATATGATATATCAAATCATAGATTTGTCTTTTAACAACGTTCTGCGATGTCTTTAAAAAAAAAAAATTATCAGAACCTTTGCCAGGGCTGAGTAGAGGGGGTAATTACAGACCAGGGCTCTCAGCTACCCCTCCAAGTATAGCAGAGTTATGGCCAATTCGGCACCTCCAGCACCAAGTTGAGTACTCTTCACAGCTCAGCAGTTCTTAAATAAATATTGGATTTCTGAGGTATCTCTGTTGAAGGTGTTTATCCTTCCTTCTTCACTTTTCTAATTCACTTAGGCTTTAATCT